>JAPJBO010000385.1:0-204293 GCA_030068145.1 Diplonema papillatum | reverse complement strand
AAAAAAAAATTCAATAGGGTCCCCTACAGAAATCCGTGAAATAGCCTATAACAGTCCAGGTGTCAGGATACTATAAATATTTGTGGCTTCAAAACCCGTCCGTCCGTCACAGTAAGATTTTCCTTGTTTAAAATTCACCTTCGTCGAAAATTTTTATAAAACTCAAAAAAAAAAATTCAATAGGGTCCCCTACAGAAATCCGCGAAATAGCCTATAACAGTCCAGGTGTCAGGATACTATAAATATTTGTGGCTTCAAAACCCGTCCGTCCGTCACAGTAAGATTTTCCTTGTTTAAAATTCACCTTCGTCGAAAATTTTTATAAAACTCAAAAAAAAAAATTCAATAGGGTCCCCTACAGAAATCCGCGAAATAGCCTATAACCAGTCCAGGTGTCAGGATACTATAAATATTTGTGGCTTCAAAACCCGTCCGTCCGTCACAGTAAGATTTTCCTTGTTTAAAATTCACCTTCGTCGAAAATTTTTATAAAACTCAAAAAAAAAAATTCAATAGGGTCCCCTACAGAAATCCGCGAAATAGCCTATAACCAGTCCAGGTGTCAGGATACTATAAATATTTGTGGCTTCAAAACCCGTCCGTCCGTCACAGTAAGATTTTCCTTGTTTAAAATTCACCTTCGTCGAAAATTTTTATAAAACTCAAAAAAAAAAATTCAATAGGGTCCCCTACAGAAATCCGTGAAATAGCCTATAACAGTCCAGGTGTCAGGATACTATAAATATTTGTGGCTTCAAAACCCGTCCGTCCGTCACAGTAAGATTTTCCTTGTTTAAAATTCACCTTCGTCGAAAATTTTTATAAAACTCAAAAAAAAAAATTCAATAGGGTCCCCTACAGAAATCCGCGAAATAGCCTATAACCAGTCCAGGTGTCAGGATACTATAAATATTTGTGGCTTCAAAACCCGTCCGTCCGTCACAGTAAGATTTTCCTTGTTTAAAATTCACCTTCGTCGAAAATTTTTATAAAACTCAAAAAAAAAAATTCAATAGGGTCCCCTACAGAAATCCGCGAAATAGCCTATAACCAGTCCAGGTGTCAGGATACTATAAATATTTGTGGCTTCAAAACCCGTCCGTCCGTCACAGTAAGATTTTCCTTGTTTAAAATTCACCTTCGTCGAAAATTTTTATAAAACTCAAAAAAAAAAATTCAATAGGGTCCCCTACAGAAATCCGCGAAATAGCCTATAACCAGTCCAGGTGTCAGGATACTATAAATATTTGTGGCTTCAAAACCCGTCCGTCCGTCACAGTAAGATTTTCCTTGTTTAAAATTCACCTTCGTCGAAAATTTTTATAAAACTCAAAAAAAAAAAATTCAATAGGGTCCCCTACAGAAATCCGCGAAATAGCCTATAACCAGTCCAGGTGTCAGGATACTATAAATATTTGTGGCTTCAAAACCCGTCCGTCCGTCACAGTAAGATTTTCCTTGTTTAAAATTCACCTTCGTCGAAAATTTTTATAAAACTCAAAAAAAAAAATTCAATAGGGTCCCCTACAGAAATCCGCGAAATAGCCTATAACCAGTCCAGGTGTCAGGATACTATAAATATTTGTGGCTTCAAAACCCGTCCGTCCGTCACAGTAAGATTTTCCTTGTTTAAAATTCACCTTCGTCGAAAATTTTTATAAAACTCAAAAAAAAAAATTCAATAGGGTCCCCTACAGAAATCCGCGAAATAGCCTATAACCAGTCCAGGTGTCAGGATACTATAAATATTTGTGGCTTCAAAACCCGTCCGTCCGTCACAGTAAGATTTTCCTTGTTTAAAATTCACCTTCGTCGAAAATTTTTATAAAACTCAAAAAAAAAAATTCAATAGGGTCCCCTACAGAAATCCGCGAAATAGCCTATAACCAGTCCAGGTGTCAGGATACTATAAATATTTGTGGCTTCAAAACCCGTCCGTCCGTCACAGTAAGATTTTCCTTGTTTAAAATTCACCTTCGTCGAAAATTTTTATAAAACTCAAAAAAAAAATTCAATAGGGTCCCCTACAGAAATCCGCGAAATAGCCTATAACCAGTCCAGGTGTCAGGATACTATAAATATTTGTGGCTTCAAAACCCGTCCGTCCGTCACAGTAAGATTTTCCTTGTTTAAAATTCACCTTCGTCGAAAATTTTTATAAAACTCAAAAAAAAAAATTCAATAGGGTCCCCTACAGAAATCCGCGAAATAGCCTATAACAGTCCAGGTGTCAGGATACTATAAATATTTGTGGCTTCAAAACCCGTCCGTCCGTCACAGTAAGATTTTCCTTGTTTAAAATTCACCTTCGTCGAAAATTTTTATAAAACTCAAAAAAAAAAATTCAATAGGGTCCCCTACAGAAATCCGCGAAATAGCCTATAACAGTCCAGGTGTCAGGATACTATAAATATTTGTGGCTTCAAAACCCGTCCGTCCGTCACAGTAAGATTTTCCTTGTTTAAAATTCACCTTCGTCGAAAATTTTTATAAAACTCAAAAAAAAAAATTCAATAGGGTCCCCTACAGAAATCCGCGAAATAGCCTATAACCAGTCCAGGTGTCAGGATACTATAAATATTTGTGGCTTCAAAACCCGTCCGTCCGTCACAGTAAGATTTTCCTTGTTTAAAATTCACCTTCGTCGAAAATTTTTATAAAACTCAAAAAAAAAAATTCAATAGGGTCCCCTACAGAAATCCGCGAAATAGCCTATAACCAGTCCAGGTGTCAGGATACTATAAATATTTGTGGCTTCAAAACCCGTCCGTCCGTCACAGTAAGATTTTCCTTGTTTAAAATTCACCTTCGTCGAAAATTTTTATAAAACTCAAAAAAAAAAATTCAATAGGGTCCCCTACAGAAATCCGCGAAATAGCCTATAACCAGTCCAGGTGTCAGGATTACTATAAATATTTGTGGCTTCAAAACCCGTCCGTCCGTCACAGTAAGATTTTCCTTGTTTAAAATTCACCTTCGTCGAAAATTTTTATAAAACTCAAAAAAAAAAATTCAATAGGGTCCCCTACAGAAATCCGCGAAATAGCCTATAACCAGTCCAGGTGTCAGGATACTATAAATATTTGTGGCTTCAAAACCCGTCCGTCCGTCACAGTAAGATTTTCCTTGTTTAAAATTCACCTTCGTCGAAAATTTTTATAAAACTCAAAAAAAAAAATTCAATAGGGTCCCCTACAGAAATCCGCGAAATAGCCTATAACCAGTCCAGGTGTCAGGATTGGTCGGGTTTGCAGCACAGGTTTGTAACGTTTTTGTGCACCGCACCAACGACTCTCAAACTTTCTTACAGGTACTGCTTTGAAGAATCCAGGGGCAGTCCGCAAACCCGAAAAAATTAAAGGAAGAATTCGACATACTGTACTCACACTCTTGTGGCTTCCCCCTTTTGCGCATCGCTTCATCGATTCATTGCTTCATCTATTGCTTTGCGTTCTTTGTTGACTTCTTGTGCAGCAAGCTGGACCCTAAGTGCAATGCAAACAACACACCTTTCGTTCTGCCACTGTTTGTTGTAGGTGCTGTTGATGCTGTTGATGCTGTTGATGCTGTTGATGCTGTTGATGCTGTTGATGCTGTTGATGCTGTTGATGCTGTTGATGCTGTTGCTGCTGTTGCTGCTGTTGCTGCTGTTGCTGCTGTTGCTGCTGCTGTAGGTGCTGTAGGTGCTGTTGGTGCTGTTGGTGCTGTTGGTGCTGTTGGTGCTGTTGGTGCTGTTGCTGCTGTTGTGCTGTTGGTGCTGTTGCTGCTGTTGCTGCTGTTGCTGCTGTTGCTGCTGTTGCTGCTGTTGCTGCTGTTGCTGCTGTTGCTGCTGTTGCTGCTGTTGGTGCTGTTGGTGCTGTTGCTGCTGTTGCTGCTGTTGGTGCTGTTGGTGCTGTTGGTGCTGTTGGTGCTGTTGGTGCTGTTGGTGCTGTTGGTGCTGTTGGTGCTGTTGGTGCTGTTGGTGCTGTTGGTGCTGTTGGTGCTGTTGGTGCTTGGGCAATGGTATGTGTTTGTTTCTGCTTCCTGACTCCTGCTGACGCTCCCCCCTCATCTTCTGCTTCTCTATCTGCTGCCCCTGCTGCTGCCAGCTGTTACCCTGGCTGCCCCTCCTAGCTGATGCTCATCTTGCTTATTCCCCTGTTGATGCAGCTGCTGCTGCTCCTCTATCTGCTGCCCCTCTAGCTGTTGCTCCTCCAGCTGCACTCATCTTGCTTCGTCCCTCTTTGCGGCTCCTCTAGCTGCTGCTCCTCTAGCTGCTCCTGTCTTGCCTCCAGTGGTTGCTCATCTTGCTTCCTTCTTGCTGCTGCTCCTCGAGCTGCTGCTCATCTTCCTTCTTCCCTCTTGCTGTAGCTCTTCCTCCTGCTTCTGCTCCTCTATCTGCTGCCCCTCTAGCTGTTTTATCCTAGCTGCTGCTCCTCTAGCTGCTACTCATCTTGCTTCTTCCCTCTTTGCTGCTCCTCGAGCTGCTGCTCATCTTGCTCCTGCTCATCTTCCTTCCCCTCTTGCTGTAGCTCTTCCTCCTGCTTCTGCTCCTCTATCTGCTGCCCCTCTAGCTGTTCTATCCTCTAGCTGCTGCTCATCTTGCTTCTTTCCTCTTGCTGCTGCTCCTCGAGCTGCTGCTCCTCGAGCTGCTGCTCATCTTGTTCCTGCTCATCTTCCTTCTTCCCCTCTTCCTGTAGCTTTTCCTCTGCTTCTGCTGCTCCATCTGCTGCTCCTCTCTTGCCTCTAGCTGCTGCTCATCTTGCTTCTTTCCTCTTGCTGCTGCTCCTCGAGCTGCTGCTCATCTTCCTTCTTCCCTCTTGCTGTAGCTCTTCCTCCTGCTTCTGCTCCTCTATCTGCTGCCCCTCTAGCTGTTCTATCCTCTAGCTGCTGCTCATCTTGCTTCTTTCTCTCTTGCTGCAGCTCTTCCTCCTGCTTCTGCTCCTCTTTCTGTTGCCCCTCTAGCTGCTCCTAGCTGCTGCTCCTCTAGCTGCTACTCATCTTGCTTCTTCCCTCTTTGCTGCTCCTCGAGCTGCTGCTCATCTTGCTCCGGCTCGTCTTCCTTCTTCCCTCTTGCTGTAGCTCTTCCTCCTGCTTCTGCTCCTCTACCTGCTGCCCTTCTAGCAGTTCTATCATCTAGCTGCTGCTCCTCTTGCTTCTTCCACTTGCTGCTCCTCCTCTATCTACTGCCCCCCTAGCTGCTGCCCATCTTGCTGCAGCTCTTCCTCCTGATTCTGCTCCTCTATCTGCTGCCCCTCTAGCTGTTTTATCTTCTAGCTGCTGCTCCTCCTGTCTGCTGCTCATCACGCTACAGCTCGATAGCAAGACCTCAAATTCCCCAAGAGTCGCGTCTGAATGATAAAGAGCGGCACAAGAACGACTGCAAATTGGCCGATAATCAAACAGCGGCACGAGAACGACTGCAACTGTGGGCGGCAATGACAGATGACAGATGAACGGAGCTAGACCACAAATGTCCAAAGAGCCATGCCTGAATGACAGCAAACGGCCAAAGTGCGGTACGAGAACGACTGCAAATGTCCATAACACCTGTCTTTTTTTCCTTCAAGGACAGCAGATGACCGCAGAACGGTGCCAGAATGACAGCCAATGTCCAAGGAGCGGCGCCAGAACGACTGCAGATCGCCAGGGATTGCCCCAAGAATGACAGCCATTGACCAATGAACAGCGTTAGAATTACACAAATGCCCATGAGCCACGCCTGAATGACAGTGAACGGGCAAAAGAGCGGCGCTAGAACGACTGCAATGGCCAAACTACGGAACGAGAACGACTGCAACTGGCCGGAGATCGCCCAGGAAGGACAGCCAATGACCAAAGAGCGGCACCAGAATGACAGTGAACGGCCATAGAGCGGTACCAGAACGACTGTGCCAGAATGCCAGCCAATGGCCAAGGAATGCGCCAGAACGACTGCAGATTGCCAGAGATCGCCCCCAGAATGACAGCCAATGACCCGCAAGCGGCACTAGAATGACTGCCTATGACCAACGAACGGCGCTAAAATGACCACAAATGCCCATGAGCCACACCTGAATGACGGACCAAGAGCGGCGCTGAAACGACTGCAATGGCCAAACTGCGGAACGAGAACGACTACAACTGGCCGGAGATCGCCCAGGAAGGACAGCCAATGACCAACGAGCGGTACCAGAATGACAGTGAACGGCCATAGAGCGGTACCAGAACGACTGTGCCAGAATGCCAGCAAATGGCCAAGGAGCGGCGCCAGAACGACTCCCAATGACCAAAGAATGCCGCCAGAACGACTACAAATGCCCATAGAGCCTGAATGACGGCGGTCGGCCAAAGAGCGGCGCTAGAACGACTGCAAATGTCCAAAGAACGGCGCTTGAACGACTGCAAATTGCCCAAGAGCAGCGCCAGCATGACTGAAAATGGCCAAACTGCGGCGCGAGAACGACTGCAACAGGCTGGAGACCGCCCAGGAATGACAGCCAATGACCAAAGAGCGGCACCAGAATGACAGTGAACAGCCACAGAGTGGTACGAGAACGACTGCAAATGTCTAAATCACCTTGCTTGAGGGACGGCAAATGACCGCAGAACGGTGCCAGACTGACAGCCAATGACCAGCAAGCGGCACCAGAATGACTGCCAACGACCAAAGAACAGAGCTAGAATGACCACAAATGCCCAAAGAGCCGCGCCTGAATGACAGCGAACCGCCAAAGAGCGGTACTAGAGCGACTGCAAATGTCCAAAGCACCTTTGTTTGAAGGACGGCAAATGACTGCAGAACGGTGCCAGATTGACAGCCAATGGCCAAGGATTGGCACCAGAACGACTGCCAATCGCCAGAGATCGTTCCAACAATGACAGCCAATGAATGACCAGCAAGCGGCACCAGAATTAACGAACAGCGTGACACGTGAATGGTATCGTTTGGCTGAACAGGAAACTGTCCAAACCTGTCAAAGAATCCTGATCAATCATCAGGCAAAGACAGTTGGATAAACAACAAAGACTGCCTGCGTCGGCCGCGCTTGCAGCGCGTTTCCGAGGAACACCACGAGGAGGTGCAGGTCAGATTTTTGTCCCTCATGTCAAAAACAAGCAATGAGCCATCGTCTGGACTTCGAAGCGGAGGATGATGAGGAATATCCTTTGTGTGACTCTTGATCCCTTTGAAGAGTTTCCTGCAGTTCACAGGGCCACCTTGCCAAAGGAGCTCTCAACAATGCGATGAGCGCCCCTGATGTCGAAATGGGGAAGAAGTTCCGATCTTCGAAAGAACGTCGTTCGTCTGTACTTCGAATTCCTGTGAGGGTTTCTTCAGATGCATCGGTCAAAACCATCATCAATTTGAGCACGCACACCGCTCTCTGCACTTGTTCACTTAATCGCAAAAAAAATGGCATACTGCATTGTTTCCGGTGGGCGCCAAAACAACCGGCATTGAACCTCGTCACCCCGCCATCTTTTATTTTGGTGTCATGTTCTTCCGGTTGTTTTTATTACCTTTTTTGTCGTTTCAATTTGAATGGTTTCAACTTCTTCTTGCTCGAGTCGGGCCTCCCATAGATGAGAGGCCCCCTTTCCTGGACAAGACGGCCGCCTTCTTTCAAAGGTTCGGGATTCACGAGGGGGCCCGCTAGGGCCACCGAGTGCGGGTTTGCGGGCGGGCGGGTTTGCGGGGGGACACACTTTCCGATTTCGTTCTGCTGCTGCTGCTGCTGCTGCTGCTGCTGCTGATGATGTTGCTCTTGATGTTGCTGCTTGTTGCTACTGTTGCTGCTGTTGCTGCTGTTGCTGCTGTTGCTGCAGCTCTTCCTCCTGCTTCTGCTCCTCTATCTGCCGCCCCTCCAGCTCTTCTATCCTCTAGCTGCTGCTCACCTTACTTCTTTCTCTCTTGTGCTCTTCCGCCTGCTTCTGCTCCTCTTTCTGTTGCTCCTCTAGCTGTTTTATCCTCTAGCAGCTGCTTCTCTAGCTGTTACTCGTCTTGCTCATCTTGATTCTACCCCTCTTGCTGCAGCTTTTCCTCCTGCTTCTGCTCTTCTATCTGCTGCTCTTCGAGCTGCTGCTCATCTTGTTCCTGCTCATCTTCCTTCTTCCCCTCTTGCTGTAGCTCTTCCTCCTGCTTCTGCTCCTCCATCTGCCGCCCCTCTAGCTGCTCTATCCTCTAGCTGCTGCTTCTCTAGCTGCTTCTCTCTTGCCCTAGCTGCTGCTCATCTTCCTTCTTTCCTCTTGCTGCTGCTCCTCGAGCTGCTGCTCATCTTGCTCCTGCTCATCTTCCTTCTTCCCCTCTTGCTGTAGCTCTTCCTCCTGCTTCTGCTCCTCAATCTGCTGCCCCTCTAGCTGTTTTATCTTCTAGCTGCTGCTCCCCTGTCTGCGCTGCAGCTCGATAGCATGACCCCAAATTCCCAAAGAGTCGCGACTGAATGATAGAGAGCGGCACAAGAACGACTGCAAATTGGCTGGCAATCAAACAGCGGCGCGAGAACGACTGCAACTGTGGGCCGGGGATCGCCTAAGAAAGGAATGCCAATGACCAACGAGCGGCAATGACAGATGACAGATGAACGGAGCTGGAATGCCCACAAATGTCCAAAGAGCCGCGCCTGAATGAATGACAGCAAATGGCCAAGGAGCGGCGCCAGAACGACTGCGGATCGCCAGAGATTGCCCCAAGAATGACAGCCAATGACCAATGAACGGCGCTAGAACGACTGCAATGGCCAAACTGCGGAACGAGAACGACTGCAACGGCCAGAGATCGCCCAGGAAGGAAAGCCAATGACCAACGAGCGGCACCAGAATGACAGCGAACGGCCATAGAGCGGTACCAGAACGACTGTGCCAGAATGCCAGCTAATGACCAAGGAGTGCGCCAGAACGACTCCCAATGGCCTAAGAATGGTGCTAGAACGACTAACAACACAACAGTCACGACGAAGAGCCGCGCCTGAATGACAGCGAACCGCCAAAGAGCGGTACTAGAGCGACTGCAAATGTCCAAAGCACCTTTGCTTGAAGGACGGCAAATGACTGCAAAACGGTGCCAGAATGACAGGCAGTGAATGACCAGCAAGCGGCACCAGAATTAATGAATGGCGTGACACGTGAATAGTATGGTTTGGCTGAACAGGAAACTTTCCAAACCTGTCAAAGAATCCTGATTAATCATCAGTCAAAGACAGTTGGATAAACAACAACGACTGCCTGCGTCGGCCGCGCTTGCAGCGCGTTTCCGAGGAACACCACGAGGAGGTGCAGGTCAGATTTTTGTCCCTCATGTCAAAAACAAGCAATGAGCCATCGTCTGGACTTCGAAGCGGAGGATGATTAGGAATAACCTTTGTGTGGCTCTTGATATCTTTGAAGAACAGTTTCCTGCAGTTCACAGCCTCTTAGGGCCACTTTGCCAAAGGAGCTCTCAACAACGCTATGAGTGCCGGTCTCCTGATGTCGAAATGGAGGGGAAGTTCCGACCTTCGAAAGAATGTCGTTCGTCTGAACTTAGAATTCCTGTGAGGGTTTCTTCAGATGCATCGGTCAAAACCATCATCAAATTGAGCACCCGGAACCTGTTCACTTAATCGCAAAAAAATGGCATACTTCATTGTTTCCGGTGGGTGCCAAAACCACCGTCATTGAACCTCGTCACCCCGCCATCTTTTCTTTTGGTGTCATGTTCTTCCGGTTGTTTTAACTACCTTTTTTTGTCGTTTCACTTTGAATGGGTTCTTCTTCTTTTTGCTCGAGTCGGGCCTCCCATAGATGAGAGGCCCCCTTTCCTGGACAAGACGGCCGCGACTGGAGCCTTGTCGGTGGGGCTTGCGCCACCCATCTGTCCCCGTGTCCCATTCACGTCCCCTCAGAAAAGTTGGCCCACATCAAGGCTTCTAAAGGCCACTTCCTTCAGAAAAGTTGGCCATATCAAGGCTTCTCTTCAGGAAATTTGGCCCAGATCAAGGCTTCTAAAGGCCAGTCCCTTCAGAAGCAGATATCCTGAAAAGTGGTCACCAAGCTGCAGCTTTCACTGTGGGAAGGAAGTTGTAGATAGTGTCAGAAAATACAGTACAAAACAAAGGGCTGAGTGTCCTCTCAGTGGTACAAAAAGGCCATGTACATAACTTTGATTGAAAGATATGAGAAGCTTGTCTTTTTTAATCAAGCCTTGGAAGTAACAGCAACAATTCTATAGAATTGAATGTTAGCAGTTGTTATGTGTTGTTGTCTCCCGTGCCTGATTTGAACAAAGTTTCGCAATCGGAAGCAAGAGCTCGAGTGGAGCCAACGGAAGGTTTCGCATCTTGTGGTGAGAGTAAATCTTTTGCAGCAGGAATTACTGAAGCCCTCACGAACAGCAGAGGAGGATAGTTATCTTTTTCTAGTATTGTGTGTCAAAGACATGTGAGCCGATTCGACAGTGTAGCTGATAAGCTTCTGGCACTCTGCACGCAGGCAAGACCGGCACTTGCAGATAGTCTTGCCAAAGGATGAAGGTTGCCAGTCTTTGTGCGGGCTTTCTGATGAAGCAAATCGGTGTGGGCAGTTGAGGCAGTCTGTGCGCAGGTGGGGAGACCCTGCGAAGTTCCCAGCATTACCTTCGCCCATGTTTGTGGGTGTGCGTTCCCGAACTTGTGTATAAGCAGCACTTGTCGAAGCGAGAAGTGATGTGTCATGTTGGTATCGAGTATACCCAGTATCGCGAGGTGAGTGTGACACACTACTTCTAGACAAGAAGTTTGCGAAAAACGGTGACTTTGCGGCAGTTGGGCTAGCATGAGTAAAGGGACCCGTAACCCCTGTGGCTGTTGGTGAGTGGTACCCGCCCTGACTGCCTCCTCGCACCAGGGTGTCTGATGCGAAGACAGGCGAGTAAGGTGATGGTGATGTAGTCTCAGGCACTGGTTGAGGCAACCCCTGTACACGGGTTGCTGGTGATCGATAATCACGAGGTTGGCCATACTTGAAGTTCCTTGTAGTGCGAGAACGATACGGTGATGTGGACATGCCCGATATCCTCTCCCTTCGGTCTCTCGCAACTAATGAACCATTGTCAAAGTCGGGGGACTCTTGGTTTTCCGGTGATTCGGCCCTATATCCACCCCTGCCACCAAGGCCTGGGGAGTGAGCGAATGAGTCTTCACTGAGCATGCTCTTGGGTTCTGAAAGAGCTCTTGCAGGAGAAGCGGACACCTTTCGAATGCGTCCCAATGGCCGCTGACTGCTCGATCCGCCCTTCGGTTGTTCAAGAGGCGTGCTTGGAGTGGGTGGGTATTGTGTTGAGCGCTCCACATCACCAAAGGAATGTGCCACGCCTCCATCAGGAACCATCTGCATAGAATCAGACGAACTCACGCGGATTCCGATTTTCTGTTGGCTGGCCAGTTTCGACAACGAAGATACCCTGCCCACAGCTTCCTGCTGGGCGGCTTTTTCCTTGCGCATCTGAGCGAACTCTGCTGACGACATCCGACTATAAAACTGCGATGACCCACCTGTTGGTGTTGTGTACCTTACAAACCCATATCCAGGTGGCGAATTTCCAGCATACTCCGAGTTTAAAGTTTGGTGCATTTCTTCAATTTAGCTCTCAAGTGAGCTATCTCGCTTTCCTGGGCAGGCCGTAGGGAACTACTAATGCCTCCACCCAAGGCAGGGGGAACCTGTGGCGGTGAAGTAACGAAGCTCATCCGAGTGTCTGATGAAACCCGCAATCAACATGCAAAATGCCGGACGCCAGTTTCTGCCAGAGAGCACGTGTGGCTCAGCCGTGTTTTAAAGGTGAGATGAGGCATCGGCTCACTCTGTCAAAGGACCATACCACTAATGCAACAAGAGCGGGACGGGGAAACAAGAAACGATTATCAACATTTCTGCACCTCCGAGCGGTGGTCCTGGGCAATGCGTTGACTCTGATGAGACAATGCGGCCGACGCAGACGAAGGCGGAGGCCCCATGGCAATGGGTGCCAGCGGAGAGGAGCAAGCAGCATGCCGAGCTGCGAAGTGAGGACTGGGACGTGCCGGTCGTCGACGTGCAGGCGCTGCAAGGTTGTATCGCAGGCGTTGCCATTGCGAGTCGTGCAGAGACGAAGAAAGCCGTCCGGTGAAGGCGTGCGAAAAGGAGCACGTGCGATGGTGGTGCTAGGCGGTGCCAGAGCTGGCAGGCCTGAAGGGGCACACAAGCCCGGTCGTAATCAGACGAGGAACCCGGGTTGAGACGACGACGGGGACCCTCTTCCAGCTGGGAGAAAAGCCGGTCAGTTCGTTATTGACGATGAGGGTAGCGCCAATGCCAGATGCGCGTCAGAGGGATGACACCCATCGACTGTCTGTGCATGTTACCTGGCAGTACACAACGCCGGGGGAGGGGGAAGAGGCGACTAGCAACCTGCAACCTTCAGCGATTCGCAGGGGAGGCGGGCGTTGACGGCCGAGCCATCGGGATCACCGGTGTTGAGACACGCAGTAGAGCCGAGGACCCGGCGCGATCTATCGGCGCACTTTTGCGTGTCACCGGCGAGCAGGCGAAGACGCACGAAGCTGCATCGGGGCATCGCGACTCTCCCTGAGGCAAGGGAGCTAGCAAGGCGCCTGCAGGCTCGGAGGCTGGCGGCCAACAGGCGTGGGATCGGGCTTCGGGTGGCACCGGAGGCCGAAGAACGCGTCCGGACCGCGGTGGGAAAGAAGGCCGTGCCAAAAAGGAACGGGATGCCGTGGGACGTCTACGGATTTGCAAAACGGACCACGGCAGCCCAAGCTGAAGCGTTTCTGAGAACGGCAGGATGGGAGGGGCTGACTGCAAATATCAAAGTCATTCCGAAGAGAGGAAGGGTGCTCGCGGTGGTGAGGGGAACGGAACCGCCCTCATGGGTCTTCGGTGTTACCGGTGGGGGGGACACGCATCGAGGTTTCCTCAGCCCGGCCGATCGCCGATACCGAACAGAGGTGGGTGCAAGCAGCGGCACCGGAGAAGAGACGAGACCCTGCACAGGTCGGTTCAGTACGGGAGCAGGAGAGATACACCTGGGCGGAGTTTTTGAGCTGCTACGGAAAGAGAAAGGGAACCGAACGATGGCGCGAGGCTGGGAAGCAACTGCCCGAGGAAGGGAGTGCAGCGAAGGGTTTGAGTGGCGGAAAGAAAGGCAGTCCCATGAAGGGCAGAAAAGGCGGGAAGGACTTCAACACTGAATCGGCACTGGGCCAGCAGGCCCTAACCCAGCCGGCGCACCAGAAGCAACAGAGATGGAGGAGCTGCGCGCGCAGCTGAAAGAGGCTCTGCGCCAGATCGAGGACCTCACCAAGCGACTGGCGGAAGTGCAGACGAAGCAGAGAAGTCGCCGTCACCGCGGCGACAGCCGAGTGCGCGAAATGAAGCAAGGCCAGCCTGGTCGGAGGAGGGGACGTAACGGGAACAGCAGATAACCACGACACCGACTATGAGTGGATTGAACGAACGGCGCGCGGTATGTGCGCAAGGTACATCCAAGTTCCGGAGATGGGAATTGCAATTCACGGCAATTGCGGATAGCTACGGCGGTATCGACGCAGGCACATGGAGGGAGCGAGTGGTCCGAGACATAGAAGCGAATACCGCAAGGCACTACGACTACTTGGGAGGAGAAGAGATGGGGCAGTACCTGCAGAGAATGGGAACTGACCAAACATACGGAGACGAGCTGACGTTGAATGCAGCAGCACAGGTGCTAAAGTGCAACATCTGGGTGGTGAATGCCGCCCATCGTGGAGTGATAAAGCGGTGGAGGTCAGATGGGGCGGACCGGACACTAGTGATAACCTACCAACCGTTACACTACGACCGACTCCAGCCCCCGAAGAACACCGCCCCCACACCGACAACCGCACCCGTGCCACGAGAAGTCGACCTCGCAGCCACGATAGCCGCCGCAGACGCTGCCCTCACAAAGATCAAGACCCGGCCGAGGTGGATATCCGTCGCGACGGTAAACGTGACTTCCTACCGGAAGCACTATCGACGTCGCCACGCTTGACGCGGACTTCATAGCGATGCAAGAACTACGGCTGGATGCACCGTCGGCAAAGGTGTATGAGCAACTTGTCCGAAAGGAATTGGGGGGACAGCTGTGCACGGCGAAGCCACAACCGACGACCAAAGCGGCGAGAGGCGGGACGCAGACCGCACCTGGCGGGGTGGGGTTTTATATCCGAGCGGGGGAAGGAAAGGTTTGGATTCCTGGAAAAGACCATGAGCTGGAAAGGACGTTGTGGGATACAGGAAGATGCACCACGTGGCCACGCCAATTGGAGGAGGAAGGAACATGCTGCAGATGATGACAGTATACGGGCATGCCGGCAAACAGGAGTCGAGAGAGAGCTTGTTCGAGAAGGTGTTTCTGCCCTCGGCAGCGTCCCCACCCTTATCCTAGGCGACTTCAACACGACAGTGGAAGCATCGCGGACCCTGCGAGCCGCGAGTCGCCATGCGAAACGGGACGTCGCCAGCAAAAAGCTGGCAGGCAGAGGGAGGAACGTGGATAGACCTCGTTTTAGCCAACGAGGCTGCGATGCAAGCAGTCGAAAGCGTAGAGGTAGTGGAGGTCAAGCCGATACCAACGCACCACGCGATTGTCGTCCGAATGAATCTGGAAAGGTTCCAGGACCGGCAAAGAACTATGGTGAGGCCGGCGGCTTTTCCTAGAAGAATGCCAAATCTGAGCGAGGAAGATGAGAGATCGCTCGCCGAGGAGACGCTGGCAAAGACGAGAGATAGGTTTGCGCAGGCCTTGGCCAGGAAGGCGGTGGAGGAGGCGTGGAGACTGGTGTCGGGACCTGCGGAGGAGTATCTGGCAAGGAGGTCCGAGAAGTTGGAGAAGAAGTTCACAGGCCGGACGAGAGAAACGAAGATCCAAAGCCGAACAACCGCAGCACCGCAGGGGAGACGAACGGGAGTGGCGGTCGGCGTAGAAGAACGCTCAACCTCACGTCTCCTGAGGCAGCTGCAGGCCATTGCCGCCGACGGGGAGAACGGACCAGCATGCAAACCGATCGGATGAGAAAGCGACGATGGGAGAAAGCGAAAAGGATAGGAACACGCCTTGTGGCTGAAGGGCTGTACAAGGAAGTTGTAGTATGGCTAAAGAAGTATGGGGGAGACCAAGCCCACCTGTAGGGGCGGACCTCATGCACATGATGGAAGGCCTGATAGGATGTCAGGGTAAACTCGCCGAGAAGGTGAGAGACGCGCGCGTACGAGAATGGCGAGACCGCATGCAGCTAGCGGTTAAGATGCGACCCGGGCGGATTTTCTCATGGCTGAAGCAGGAAGACAGGAAACAGGTGAATTTCATCAAAGACGAGGATGGGAATGTTACATGGAACCCGGAAGAGATGGACAGGATCCTACTTCTCGTAGTCTACGGACAACCCATACAAAGGCCGTCCGCACTCGATTGCATGATCCGCAAGGCTACTTCGAACATGACGTCGTCCGCCTCTCTCAGAGGCACCGCCCCGCGTATTCCATCGTGTATCCATTGGCGGACCCACTCTTCCAGCATCCGAAGCCGTGTCGCCGCCCAGAGTCGGTAGACAGCACTTGTCACCGAGATTGGGCGCAAGTTCATCGGTCCCGCCTCACCCTCATTCTTTGGTATGAGAGTTATCAACGCCGTCAGAAGTGTCCGAGGCCAACGACCAGTCTCTTCGACTACCCTAAACAATTGCGCGAACCGCTCAATCGCTTCATCTGGCAGCACCATCAATTCGTGGACTCGCCAGCCCCCGGTGCCGTTTCCTTGTCCAGCTTGGTAGAGATCCCCCTTCGTTATCGGCGCAAGTGCAACCGGTTCTGTCCGTTTGATAGATGCCTCAAACTGCTCCTTGAAGTCATCCCATCGCGGCGCCGAAGTTCCGGAAGTGTCTCTCCCCCCCACGTTTGGCCACGTTGGCTTCGATCGCCTCCCTCACGACACTATGTTCAGACTGGTGGAGTACATGGGGATCGACAAAGGGGTGCTGAGAGCGCTAAGAGGGGTATACTCTGCCATCAGGAGACACTTTAAAACCGCGGGCGGAATAGGGGGCCTTCAACGCAGCAAACGGCATTTTGCAGGGTGTCCCTTGAGTGTCTTGCTGCTGATTGCGCTTGTTGCAGTATGGATCCGAGCGGTAGAGGTACTCGGAAGCGAGGAAGAAGTTGTACGTGCATTGGCTTTCCTATCCCGGGGTCCCATGGACGACACCCAGGCCATGACGAGCGACAAGAAACAGTTCAAAGCGGCCACACAAACAAGAACACGATTCGCGAACGTGGCAGACTTAAGCAAAGTCCTACTGGTACACAACGTGTGAAAGCCGTGAGAGGACGGTGAAAGTGCAAGGGAAGACGATAGAGAGACAGCAGACTTTCGACGTGTTGGGGACAGGTAAGTCAAGGATCGCCGAGGCCGAGCAAGCGCATAAAGGGGCGACACGAAAAGGCACAAGCCATCGCCCGCCGGGCTCGACACCTCCCTGTACCGATGGAAGAAAGGGAACGGTACGTAGCCGATGCAGCCGTGTGGCAGCCACCCAAGAACGTTCAAGCTTTGACGAGAGCAACAATGGCGGGGATCTGGTCCGGAAGCCCACGCCGGAACGGCGCAATTGTGCTGAATGTGTTGTGCCGCGGACACCGGCTGGACCCGGCTTCTGTCGTTTTGCATCGGCGGCTGCTCACGCTCGGGCAGCAATTAGGCAGACGACCACGACTCAAGCGACTTGCAGAAGAGGTACGAGCAATAAGGCGCGAAAGAGAGGAGCGCGGAGAACTCAACGCACGGTAGCCCTGTTCCAGGAGGCTGTCGAAGAGGTAGGCTGGACGTGGACTGGAGGTAGGCTGGACGTGGACTGAGCTTGGACGTACGAGACCCGGCGCAACCTGAGGAATGGAACCTCTTCTGCAACACCGACGCAGAAGACAGAGGCGCAAAGAGGCGGGCGGCAGTTGCAAGAGACGAGTTTCAGCACGCGGTGAGGGAAGCCGTCCGCACCAGCAGGTATGCGAAGATCGTGCGAGGACAATTCGAGGGGATTGCCCACGGCATCGACGGTCCGGCGACACGACGATTGTTGACGGAAGGAGGGCTGACCGGATACCAGCAAGGGCTGGTGCGCGCAGTCATCACTAACGCTGTTTTGACGGGAAAGCGGCTTGGGCACGATGTCTGCAAGTACTGCGACGCGGGCCCCATGTGGTGGGACTGCACGAGGTGGACAGCAATCAGGAATGAGTACCCGCACGTCGTCGCCAGTCTTCCGAACATGCCGAAATGTCTCGCTGAAACGCAACACGGGAGGAAGAGAGAAACAATGGGAGATTTGTGCCCCGATCGAAGAGCGAGCGACGAACAACGTCGCGGAGTACACGGCTCTGATCAAGGCACGGCACCGACTGCAAGACAGCCAGGGCTGAGCGGAGAGCTGGTTGTTCGGGGGGACAGCGGACTTGTCGTTGCAGATGACAGGAAACGCGCGCTATTCCGAAGCTCTGCGACCGTACAAGACGAGGGCGCAGGCAGAGGAGGCGGAACTGCGGCAGAAAGGCACCGACATCAAGTTGGAGCACGTGCCGCGCGAGCAGAATATCGACGCCGATGCTCTATCGAATCGCGCGATAGATGAGGTTCAGAGACGAGCGACAGCCGAGTATCGGGAATTGGCGACCGCGAAATCGTACGCGATGAAGAGCGCGATGCGACGGCTGACGAGTATCGTGCAGACGCCGATTCACCCGGCGCTTGAGATGCAAGTCAACGTCCTGACGTCTCTCGGAGGCGGGAACATGGTCGGACTCAACAAAAAGCCACAAATAGCAAACCAGCAGGCGTTTGAAGCTGTGATGCGCGCCTACGAAGCCGCCGCACGAGAGCAGACAGCGAAGAAGGCCGGCGACAGGGTGCGAGCCGTACCGCAGGCTGGGCTCCGCAAAGCTGCAACACTGAGTGGCAGCTTTCGACCGCAGACGCATTACCCGTCGGGATTGGAGCGCAAGCTGGCTCGATGGAAGCACGAAGTCAAGCACTGCGCAGACTGAGCGCAAGACGTGCACCAAGGGCAGACCAGGACGTTGGGACCGTGCGAAGTCGAAGAAGGAGTCCAAAAGCGAAGCAACAACACCAACGCGGAAACGCAACTCGAAGGCAGCCAAGCGGACCTCCCAGGGCAGGGGGAACCTGCGGCAGTGAAGTAAGTGTCCGATGAAACCCCTTGTCAATACCACCCAACGACTGCGACGCGCGTGCGAAATGTCGGACGCTGCGTCTGTCAAGAGCATGCGTGACTCAGCCGTGTTTTAAAGGTGAGATGAGAGGTATCGGCTCACTCTGTCAAAGGACTATACCACTAATGCAACAAGAGCGTGGCAGCCACCTAAAAAGTACGTTCAAACTTTGACGAGAGCAACAATGGCAGGGATCTGGCCCGGCAGCCCACACCAAACGGCGCAATTGTGCTGAATGTGTTGTGCCACGAACACCGGCTGGACCTGGATTCTGTCGTTTTGCATCGGCGGCTCCTCACGCTCGGCAGCAATTAAGCAGACGACCACAATTCAGGCGATTTGGAGAGGAGGACGAGCAGTAAGGCGCGAAAGAGAGGAGCGTGGAGAACTCAACAAAAGAAGGGCCTGGTAGCCCTGTTCCAGCTGTCGAAGAGGTAGACTGGGCCCGGCACAACCGGCAGAATGGAACCTCTTCTGCAACACCGACGCCGAAGAAGAGACGCGAAGAGGCAGGCGGCAGTTGCGAGAGACGAGTTTCAGCAAGCGGTGAGGGAGGCCGTCCGCACCAGCAGGTATGCGAAGATCGTGCACGGCTTGGGCACGAGTACTGCGATGCGGGGGTACCGGAAGACGAGTGCCGCATGTGATGGGACTGCACGAGGTGGATGCCGAAATGTCTCGCTCTCTGTGGTGTCGTGCCGAAACAGGAGCAACACGACCAAGCGGCGGACATGGCAGTGTCGATTCAGCGAATGTGAGCGCATATTCTGCTCGACCGACAGAAGGTGGGAGTTAGATGAAAGGAGTTGTCTACCTGCAGGGATGGTGCCCTAAACCACCGACTGCCCGACCGAGCACCACAGCATGGCCCGACTATGCAAGAGATGCTCGTAGCGATGGGCGGAGCAAGGAGGCGCTGATGCCGCTCAAAACTCGAGAGCAACGCAACACAGGAGAAAGAGAGAAACAGTGGCTGGTGGGGGACGAACTGCCCGAGCCGCAGACGGCAGTCTTCTTCGAGGCCGCGGAACAACGGGACTCGTGGGGCCGTTTCGGGTGCCGGAGCTGTATACCTCGCGGGGAAGAAACAAAGGGAGATCTGTGCCCCGATCGAAGAGCGAGCGACTAACAACGTGATTCTGGGGGACAGCGGACTTGTCGTTGACCAGATGACAGGAAACGTGCGCTGTTCCGAAGCTCTGCGACCGTACACCAGTAGCTATTATTGGTCAGAGCCAGTGCAAACACCATGGAATCCTGTCCGAAGATAATCTCAAGTTATCGTCAAGCCATTTCCACCAGAGGGAATCAATCTTTCCCAAAAAATCGATCCCCTGAATTTTCTAAAAAATGCGGCACACCTGAGTCATTCCGGTAAGATGCCGTGGAGACAACCAGTTTTCCTGCAGGCTTGCCGTTCAGAGACACTGGGAGTGATGTCAGTGTTGGGTTGCCAAGGGTAGAAAACAGCCTGTTTTCATCAAGTACCAGTGTCGCCGTACCCATAAGCTCATCGCTGGAGCCCTCATCGGCATCATATACGGTCATCGTGAAGGTTCGTGGTTGGTTGCCACGCAAGTCGAATGACATGACATGGTTCCAAGCAGGATCGAGTGATGACTTGACGATTGCTGTCTGCTGCGGGTCCTCACCCTTCGAAGTGACCACGACGTATGGGTCTGCCTTCCCCAATGTGTCCATCTTTTTCAGCCCTACCGCCCTCACGAGCTTAAGATTCAGCACGTCTGGTGGGGCCCCTTTGCTCTTAGCCCCTTTCTGTTGCCAAGCCCCAGCAACACTCTCAGCATGTACCGCCTGAAACGTCGCAAAGATCCGCCCCAAGTTTCCAGCAGCACCTTGCTTTTCTGGGACCAGGGCACTCGACACCTCTTGCGGCGCTTCGAGCGCTTTTTGAAGGAAAGCTTCGTTGACTGGGAATTCGGTGCAGCCGACGAAATCATCTTTGCCGACGTCTGAGTCGAAAACGGTAGCTTTTATGGTGAGGTTCGGGTTCCCGTTGAGTTGGTAGGTGACGATGTGGTTCCATACAGGGTGATCAGAATCGTTCACAACTTCTGTTTTAAAGGTGGGGTGCCCAGGAGTCTCTATTACGACATAAGGGTCCGACTTGCTTTGGCCGTCCTTACTCTTCAGGTCAACGGCTCGAGAGATGGTGACCTGAAGGAGGTCAGGGCAAGCATGTTGCTGGAGGGTTCCCGTGGTTCTGACAGTGACCTGCAAAGTTCCGGCACCTGGGTTGTCTTTGGCATCGTAGAGCGCAACGGGCAGTTTGAGAGGGTTGAGGGCGGCTTCTTGAAGTTGTTGTGTTGAGAGACGAAGCTGGCAGCGCCCGAGAAAATCGTTGGAGACGGTGTCTTCGTCAAATACCTCAATTTTTGCTGTGATCGGCTGGGAGCCGGAACCGAGGCTTGTCGCATTGTACGAGGCTACGAAGTTCCAAACAGGCTCCAATGTGTTGTCGACAGTCTTCGTCTTCTGCTTCTTTTGCCCGGGGATCGTGATTTCCGCAAATGGGTCTGACTTCCCTTTTCCCAAACCGTCTGCATTGGCCAGCCCTGTAGCGCTGTGCAGGGTGATTTCTAAGGTTTCGATCGTTCTGTTTCCGCTGCTCGCTGCTATCGGGAGACCCGCGGCGGGATGGTCTGTGGGAGTTGTTGTTGCTGTGTTTGGATTGTCCACGGGTTTCTACTCTAGACTAGTTATGCTAGTAGTTTTTTGTAGTGTTCTTTTGGGTCAATTTTTTGATAGGTTTTCGCTCGAAACAACAACAACCCAAGGGTCGGAATCAGAACCAGAAAAAGGGCCCGAGTCAGGGCCGGCCATCGATGAGGGCAGGGTGCGCGCGGTGTGTTCGGGCCGGCGAGGCCAGTGCCGGTCGTCGCCGAGATCGGCACGTCGTCGTCGTCGTTCCCGGGGGGGGCAGGGACGTCGAACCCGGTGTGGACCTCGAAGTCCACCGCCAGCTCGATGCAGGACACGTCGCCCGCGTTCGTCCACCGCAAGGCAGACAGCCTGCCCTTGAGCGCCCGCATCGCACGGCCTCCACGCGCAGCATACACCGTCGCCATGAGGCGGTGAAGGGCCGCGACCTCCACCTGCATCCCTTCGACGATGACCCCATGCACCCTCGTACAGGTCGGTCACTGTGCCCGGTCGGCCCGCATTCTAGAGGGTGGGATAGCTCGGGAAATCGCAAAAAACGCCTTGTAGAGGGTGGGATAGCTCGGAATGCATGCGTCATGGAATGACAGGATGGCTGGATCCTTCCGTTGCAGCACGGCTTCCGCAGAGGGCATCGGACGGACGACGTCCTCATGGAGCTGACGACGCTGATCGAGGAGACGCTGCTCGACGACGAAGTGCTTCGACCGTGTACCGCAAGGGATCGTTCTCCGGCTCGCCGAAGAGATGGGCCTCGACGCGCGCATCCTGCGCCCCCTGCGCGCCATGTACCGTGGGATGAGGCGCCGTTTTAAATTGCCACTGGGCGTAGGGTCTGAGTTCGAGGTCACCAACGGTATCTTACAGGGGTGCCCACTCTCGGTGATCCTCATCAACGCCTTGCTGTCGATTGTGCTCCGGGCGGTGTCGGCGCGCGTACCGGACGTTTCGTCGGAGTCGTTGGCGGATGATGCCACGCTCTTCGCGTCCGTGGTGTCCGACCGGCAGCAGGCGGTCGACAACATCGCGCAGTTCTGTGCCCTGACCGGGATGCGGCTCAACTTGACGAAGACACTGGCGATGGGAATCTTCGCAGGCACGACGCAACAGCGTCGGCGTCGGCCTTATGCTAGCGAGCTGAAGGTCGACGACGAGCTGCGAAGATTCTCGGTCTTCGCACGTGCGTCGCGAGCGTCCAGGCGGAACGCACGAACGATGCGCGTTTGAGGGCCCATGACGCGTTGCTGGACAGGCTGAGCACCTCGCACGTCCCGTTCGAGGTCCGCTGCGAGACCTCCCGTTCGAGGTCCGCTGCGAGGTGGCGGGCTCCAACGTCCTCGGGAGCGTGCTTGCGGGGTGTTCGTACGAGGGGTACTCGCAGACATGCCTGAAGGGGCTGCGGTCGCGGGTGGTGAAAGGTGCCTTCGGACGAAGCACCCTTCAAGGAACGTGACGGCGGTGTTGTCCATTCTGGCGAAAGCCCACCGCATGGACCCGCTGCTAGCGCGACCCTACAGAATCCTGTGCTCGCTTTACACGTGCGAGAGGCTGCCGCGTGTGTGCGCTCGCATGCGGAACATCGTCCGGCTGTACGGACGGCACGGCGTTTTGTTGCCGAGGGCGCGCCTCGGGCCTGTCGGGGTCGCCTTCTCCGACGGCTTCTTGGTTGCGGGGATCGAATTCGAAGGCAACGACTTCGCGACCGCGGCGCTTGAAGGCCGTCGGCTCCTCGACATGGAGCGGGGCGAGAGGCACCACGCCATCCGGGCGCGATTACGGCAAGCAACCTGGACGCAGCTTGCGCGACAACGACCGTCTTATGACTGTGCGCCGGCAGGGGTGGACTGCAGGCGTACGAACGCGTTGCGCCGACGCTAGCGTGAAGCGCGCGCTGGCTGTGATTTTGTCTGGGGTGTGTTCCTCGCAGCGCGGTGGGGGCGGAATGCGCGTGCGGGCGGAGGGGCGGCGCGGCCGGGTCAGACGGGTCGCCGAGTTTCTCGACGTCCGTGTCGTCGGCCGCCTCGGATGCGACTGGCAGCTTCGACGAGCTCGATTCCGTATCCTCTTCGGAACCTCAGCATCCACCTTCACAACGAGATTCGCGGCCGCCCTTGCTTCGCCGAACTCCTGCGGGCTATTCCACCCTCTTCAACACGCTTATCACAATTTCCCGAGCTATCCCACCCTCTAGATGGTGCGTTTAGCAGTTTCCCGCGCTATCCCACCTTCTAAAGCGCGTTTTTTGCAAACTCTTGAGATAGACTGGCACCACCATGTGGATTTTTGGTTGGTGAAAGAGGTCGCCAAAATGCACGAGCTATCCAAAATATGGCAAAACACCCAGAAAGAATGATGTTTTCGGGAGGAAGGTGTCGGGTTTTAGCTCAAAACCCATGATTGCGAAATAATGGTATCCGCTTCCCCAGTCAACTGTCCATGAAAAGTACGATGTTCGCCTGGAGGCTCGAAAATCAGCTAATCTGGGGAGGAAAAATGTGGGGCAACATCCGGGGAACATGTTCAAATGCAACAAGGTTTTCCGCAGCACGAAAAGCTTGAGCAGCCACCTCCTATAATTTTTGTCCCAAAAAAAGGGGGTACATGGGCAGTGCAAACACCATGGAATCCTGTCCGAAGATAATCTCAAGTTATCGTCAAGCCATTTCCACCAGAGGGAATCAATCTTTCCCAAAAAATCGATCCCCTGAATTTCCTGAAAAATGCGGCACACCTGAGTCATTCCGGTAAGATGCCGTGGAGACAACCAGTTTTCCTGCAGGCTTGCCGTTCAGAGACACTGGGAGTGATGTCAGTGTTGGGTTGCCAAGGGTAGAAAACAGCCTGTTTTCATCAAGTACCAGTGTCGCCGTACCCATAAGCTCATCGCTGGAGCCCTCATCGGCATCATATACGGTCATCGTGAAGGTTCGTGGTTGGTTGCCACGCAAGTCGAATGACATGACATGGTTCCAAGCAGGATCGAGTGATGACTTGACGATTGCTGTCTGCTGCGGGTCCTCACCCTTCGAAGTGACCACGACGTATGGGTCTGCCTTCCCCAATGTGTCCATCTTTTTCAGCCCTACCGCCCTCACGAGCTTAAGATTCAGCACGTCTGGTGGGGCCCCTTTGCTCTTAGCCCCTTTCTGTTGCCAAGCCCCAGCAACACTCTCAGCATGTACCGCCTGAAACGTCGCAAAGATCCGCCCCAAGTTTCCAGCAGCACCTTGCTTTTCTGGGACCAGGGCACTCGACACCTCTTGCGGCGCTTCGAGCGCTTTTTGAAGGAAAGCTTCGTTGACTGGGAATTCGGTGCAGCCGACGAAATCATCTTTGCCGACGTCTGAGTCGAAAACGGTAGCTTTTATGGTGAGGTTCGGGTTCCCGTTGAGTTGGTAGGTGACGATGTGGTTCCATACAGGGTGATCAGAATCGTTCACAACTTCTGTTTTAAAGGTGGGGTGCCCAGGAGTCTCTATTACGACATAAGGGTCCGACTTGCTTTGGCCGTCCTTACTCTTCAGGTCAACGGCTCGAGAGATGGTGACCTGAAGGAGGTCAGGGCAAGCATGTTGCTGGAGGGTTCCCGTGGTTCTGACAGTGACCTGCAAAGTTCCGGCACCTGGGTTGTCTTTGGCATCGTAGAGCGCAACGGGCAGTTTGAGAGGGTTGAGGGCGGCTTCTTGAAGTTGTTGTGTTGAGAGACGAAGCTGGCAGCGCCCGAGAAAATCGTTGGAGACGGTGTCTTCGTCAAATACCTCAATTTTTGCTGTGATCGGCTGGGAGCCGGAACCGAGGCTTGTCGCATTGTACGAGGCTACGAAGTTCCAAACAGGCTCCAATGTGTTGTCGACAGTCTTCGTCTTCTGCTTCTTTTGCCCGGGGATCGTGATTTCCGCAAATGGGTCTGACTTCCCTTTTCCCAAACCGTCTGCATTGGCCAGCCCTGTAGCGCTGTGCAGGGTGATTTCTAAGGTTTCGATCGTTCTGTTTCCGCTGCTCGCTGCTATCGGGAGACCCGCGGCGGGATGGTCTGTGGGAGTTGTTGTTGCTGTGTTTGGATTGTCCACGGGTTTCTACTCTAGTTATGTTAGTCGGGTGTCATTTGCACGCAACGGAGGATCACACTAAGATCGTGAACACGGATTTGCAGGGGGCCAGTTCACACCAGAAAGCTGTGTGAAGAATCTGAGAAATGCAAGCACACGAAAGACAATACCAACACACGTGGCACACTTGGTTGCTGAATTATGAGATTATACAAGATGAGAACATCAACAACTTGCTCCCTAAAGCTGCAGAAGGCTTTCGTGTTCCAAGAGGGTTGACAGCATCAATCCCGTTTCCCAAATGCTCCCGAAAGACCTCATTCACTTCAGATACGGTGCGAGCGTATTCCTGAATCTTCTCCCGCTGTGCGCAGCTTTCGATGTTTCCCTATGCTGCACACGTACCCGGACCTGAGTGCGCAGTGCGGCTGGACCAGGAACCTGCTTCCTGATATGAAGAGCTCTGTACGGTAATGTCACTGTCGAAGTGCGAAACCGTTCAAGAGACTCATTACCTCATGAAAGTTTTCTGGGCATGTACTCGTACCGGCTGTCGTGGCAGGGAGCACGGGTTGGGCGTTGTAGCTGCACAGGGGCACTTCTTGAATCTCAATTTGTGCTTCCGATGATCCCGTATGGGCGTACCGATTAGTGTCTTTCGACGTTTTGTTTGTCCCCGCAAACCCTAGGGGCTGAAGTACGAAGGCATACCCGATACGTTCGAGCTTGCCGCTTCGCTGTGCACCTGTTGGATGAGCTCGTCTCGTCGCACAGTTGACACCTGACTGCCTGGGCCTTGCGCGGCAGTTGCGGCCGGGTTGTCCTCGCTTTCTTCGTACTCCTCATCTTCTTCGTCATCGTAGTCACCATCTGCAGGTGCTGGTTGACCTCGGGTTGGAGGCGTGTCAAAGCTGAGACGCTCCGGAGATTGCTTCTGACACGGATATTTTTGCCTTGCTATGGATACACAGGGAGGGAGCTCGATGACAAGATGTGGCCAACGGGGGGGACCTCCAACAATGTCGGATGTCATGTCTGATATCGCGCATGGAAAGCGAAGAAGTGGAAAGAAGACGATATACCGTATTTCTAAAAATGTTGGCCGGAAAAAAACCTGGCGCCCCCCAAAAACCGGGCAAAACCGCCAGGTTTATTTCCGGCCAACATTTTTGCAGGTTTTTTGCCAACCACCCACCACACCCGCACGTCCAGGAGGTGTAACCTTCGCGCACACCGTCCTCCTCCCCTGGAAGACAACGCACGCGGAAGATAACCCGCCTCCCGAAGCCAACATCCGGCCCGCAAAGGATGCTAAAATCGCTCGCCGTCCCTACTCGGGACCCAGCTGGTGGTTGACATGAGGCTTGCGGAGTCTTCTCTGTTCGCTGCTACAACACAGTTGGGGCATGGCGTACGCTTGTGCAACATGTTGGTGGGATCGCGAGGGGACAAGGGAAGAAGTATCTATGATATGTAGATGTGCTGCACAGCCGCTGCTGGATCCGGGGCGCTCCTCCCAGAAGCCAAGTCCAGAACTTCTTGACGGGAGGTGGCAGCAAATCACGTGGTACCACCAGCCACTTCTGTAGGTCTATAGCTCCCCTTTCCGAAAGTCTTTTCCCTCGAGAGTATTAGGCATGCAATATTTTTCGAGACTGGAGGTCCTATGAACATGCAATGTGAATAGCCTCTATTCGAGCCGAGGCTCGGAGCGCACGTTGTTTTCAAATCACGAGCATTTTTTTCAAATCACGAGCATTTTGAGGACGGTGCAGGGCACGAGGCACATCGGCAATCATCCTAAAACACTGTATGTGAGGGCTCTCCTGTGCCTTTTGTACGTTCCTAGCACACAATTGGGTGTTTTGTAGAGCATCTCTGGTACTGACAGACCACAAGAAGCTGCCAGGCTGACCGTTGTTTGGCGAACAGTGATCAGAGGGTGGATCCCTGCGTTCAGAGCCTCCGGGAGCTTGCGGACGCTGTTTTCCTACTCTTTGAGGGTAATCTTTGCTCATTCACGACCAAAGATGGGTTCTAGACATGTTTTTCCCTTGATGGGTGTGCAAAAGGCTGGCCAACATAGACGAATAATGAAAATTCGGGTTCCGGACAAATAAAAGGGCCTTTATGGTGTGATCGGTATAACCATGGGGTACTACGGGGGAACTACGGGGAACTGGCCTTGGGGTGTCCTTTTTTTTTTTGGTGGTTCTTGAGGGGCATAGGTCTCATGTTTCCCTCAGACTGCGGGGGCTTTGGAGTTAGTTAAAGGGTTTGGGGCTTTTTGGGGGTGTTGGTGGACAGGGGCGCCAGGGGTCTTCAAACCGGCGCGTTTAAATTTAGGGAAAACGACAAAGTGGATTCTATATAACTGGATTACGACAAAGTGGATTATAATCCACTTTGTCGCCAATCCACTTTGTCGCCTAATCCACTTTGTCGCCCCGTATGACGGACCTAAGCTCACTTTTGATGGTTTCAATGAACTCAAACAGCTCAAAATAGTCACTTTCCCTGTGGGAACTTTTTGTGAAAGGGTCCCCCTATATAATTCATGCCGGTTGTCAGAAGCGACAAAGTGGATTATCAAAAGCGACAAAGTGGATTATTACTGGATTATAATCCACTAATAATCCACTTTGTCGTAATCCAGTTATATAGAATCCGTTTTGTCGTTGACCCTAAATTTAACAGAGAAGCATTGCATAATAAAGCTAGACAGCTTTATGAAATGCTTCTCTGTGTTCTAACATCTGCTGCTGTAGCCTAAACGAAATGTGACCCCAATACGATGCAATCGCCTTACAGGTGACTTTTGCATCCGGAATCTCAAGCGAGCTCGAACTCTAAATAAAGCGCAAATCATCTCTCTCGTAAAATGATCGTTTCCATTGAACTGGCTACAAAAGAAAGTACCCAAATAAAGGCACGAAACAAAATTCAAAAGCGTAAAATGCAATTCTGTATCGGCGTTACGTTTCACTGCTTTACGAAATATCTCCAAGTCCGCACGACGGAAGAGCGTGAGGAGAACGACAACAGCGAGACCGAAGAAAGCGACACCATCGACCTGAAGGAAGAAGACATGAAGTACAACGCCGACTTTATGACTAACGGCTCGCTGCAAACGTTCCACGAGTCCACAATACGGCCGCACCTGCTGGAATGCGGAAACCAGCTTGCAGAAAAGAAAGACGCTCCTTTCCTTAGGGGGGCTACCGGTGTCGCACGTCGCTGGTTTTATAAGGAGCGCGACGACGAGACGGAAGTGCTCAACGACGCGGGACTACAAAAGGTCGTCGAAAAGAAGTTGAACCTCCATATAGTGGTCCGTTTGGAGCTGAAAAAGCACTCGGCAAAGCACGTCCGAAAGCACCTGCTAACACACGACGCGGAAGTGCACGACAACTCATACACATCGCGGGCGGACAGTAGCTCGATGATTACGAACAAGTTGGAGGAGGCGCTGTGTGACAGGTTCGGCAAGGTGGGGCTGAAGTTCGGACCCTCTTGGGTGCTTTGTATTTGTGGCACAAAGGTCAGCAACCCGCCGGACAGGCTTTCTGACGGGACGTCGTTTGTACGACACGGTTGTCGATGCCCGAAGTTCGCCAAGAAGCTGTCAAAGAACGCGAAAGCAGACCTAAAAGCTTTCAGAGAAAAAGAAGCTGCTAAAAATAAGAAGAAGGTGGCGGCCAGGAAGGATCTCACAAGGGGCATGTCCGAACAAGAAAAGGCCAACGCCAAAAAGATGTTTGAAATGGTTGGCTTCAAACGAAAGGCAGACGAGGAAGCAGAGGTCGAGAACCCACGCAAAGAGGCAAAAATCTAGCTTTCTGGTGATAGCCTCCATCGTAAAGGCATTTCTTTTTTTGTGTGTTCCCGACGATCAATTATAGTTTTTTGTTGTCTCAATTCTCTTTTGTTCTGGATGTCCATTGGAAGCGACGGCCTGTCTATCCGGCGGCAACTCGGGTATTCGACTAGCTGACGAAGAGAAATTAACGTTTGTAATGTCGGTGTGTTCAAAACCAATGCAGGGGTTTGTTGCAGGAAAAGGAACGAGAGCGAGTCAGGAAAGCCTGGAACAACGGGGAGATGAAGATTGACGTTACTTTCGTGAAGCCGTGTGGAATGCGCCATGAAGGTTTTCTCGTCGAGAATGCTGACTGGAACGCTATCGTAGGACTTGCGAAGTCGGTTGGCTACGCGCTTGCTGGGACATATGTGCGCCTCGCTACCGGCCCCCCTTCAACAGTTTGTCTGGCCGACTGTCCTGTTGTTCTCAGAGAGGACTTGTGGAAGCTCAGTTGCGGCCATTGCGTGCTTGTACCAGTCCTCGACAAGAATCGCGCTGTGGTGACGGACGGCGGAGGCCTGGCCGACGGAGAACTGCGAGGTATCGTAGACAGCCTGATGGCGGAAGATGTCAAGATCCGACGCATACCCCGGGTACTCCTCATTATCCAGCGAGTAAAAGTGAGTCGTTTCAGGGTTGAGCGAGCATGGCAGAGCAACCTGGTTGCGCGTGATATCTCGTTTTTGTGTGCCATCGAAGACAAGGATGTCGCCTTGCAGCACGATAGCACACCTGTTAACGAGAATTGGCATGCAATCCACTTGACAGCAACTTGGATGCAAGGAACATCACAAAGGCACCATTTCCTGAAGGCGTGCCTTTCAACCGTGCACGATGGCAGCATGGTGGAAGACGCAGTGACAGAAATCTGTTGCTACTTCTCGTCTCTCACGCAAGAACTTCGAGGGCTTGGCGTTCTCGGCCCTGATGCCTTTTTCGAGCAAGACCGCTTCTGCTGTATGTTTACGGACCGCGGAGCAGGTGTGGGGGGCCTCAAACAACCCCGGGTATACGAACCAGTGCACAGGTTGCATCGGACGATGAGCAGGGTTGTGACCGAGCTCAAGATTGGGAAGGAGATGACGTTCCTGTGTGCAGCAGCGAACGACGTGGCATCTTCACCTGCATTTGCTGTATGGCTGCGGGAACAGGGCGGCCCGGAGTTGAAAGGTGTGTTGTGGCAGAGGGCGACGACAGGGAGATTCGGAACGTCCTGGGCAGCCGCGTGGTCTCTATCATGCACCGTTGGTCAGAAGACCCTATTGGGATGGTACTTGGACTTCCTCGGCAGCTTTGATGAAACGACAGAGTATTCGAAAAAAAAGAAGAATATCGTCATGTACCTGACTCCTCGTGGTACCCAGGAGCGCTTCCGTCGAATAGGTTTAGCATTTGAGATCATTGCATATCCGGCGTTGAGGCGAATCTGGCAGTACGCTGGGGAAGAAGTACTCGACGACGACTTTACTGCCGGCTTTGCCAGCGATTTGATGGCTACCCTGGGTCTCTATTTCACAAAAATTCGAACTGGAAAGGACATTTTCGGGAATCCGCTGTGGATGGAAAAAGCGAGACGAGGTGTGACATTTCCTACGAAGGCCCCGGAAGTAAAGTTTGTGTGCCAGCGGAACTCCGTTCAGCAGTTCATTCGGCGTATGAAAGCCCACTTAGACGCGGCTGGCTCTATTGCGAGCTATTACGGAGGTCCCGGCGTGCAGATGCCAACCATTAAACCCATAGACGAGGCAACAGATTCAGCTTTCCTGTCTTCTGTTGCCCACAGGTTTGCCTGCGGCATTGTTGCAGAGCTGACCATGTACAGCAAGGCAACAGCGGATACCCCAAGACCCGTAAAGCTAGGACCGAGTCTCATAGAGGGCACCGTTGGATCCATGAAACGTCACCTGCAACAGCAGACAAACACGCGCATCCGCGATGAATGCATCAGGGCAAAGCTATCGAGCACCAACGCTCACCTGAGCATTCACCAGCCCTACCCAAAGACAATTCAGCAATATGCTGCGCAAAGGATAGAAACTATCCAGGCGAGGAAAGACCGATGCGGTTTGCTGAAGTTGACCCACTACAAGGCGAAGCAAGTTTCTCATGACGACAGGAAAAAGTGGCAGGCAGAACGCAATGACTTCATCAAAAGGATTCCTTGGCGATTCGATGCAGACAGTCATTGGCGAAAGGATGCGCTTGTGCAGCAAGCTGAACGGCGAGGTATCAAGTCCTGCCAAAACTGGAGCAAAGACAAGCTTGTGTCTGCATGTCAGGAAGCTGATGAGAAGTTGCTTCTTGACGAGCTAAAACAGCACGCCCTTGCCCGAAGCATGCGATTCCGGGCTAATGTTGTTGCTGGCAAGTTGCTCCATGACCTGGAACAGAAGGATGCAAAAACCGAAGAACCCGAGGCTTTGCCGCGTCCGAGGTCTCCCTCCCGGCAGCGAAAGAAGCAACCCCAAGAAGACGAGCCCCCCCTGAAAAAGGTGCGCTTCGAGACAGCTAATAGCGAGGATAGTGAAAGCAGCGAGGAGATGTAGCGCAGAAACGTCACAGGTTTGCAGACTGGGTTATTTCATCAAGATGTTGGAACCGTTTGACCGTCGAGATCCCACAAATTTCGCTTTCCAATTTCCGGAGGACGTGTGCCGTCTTGTTTTTTGGTCGTTTTATTTTGTTTTTACGCAGTGTCTTCTTCTTCATCCTCTTGGCTTTCCGACCTTCGTGGGCCAAATATCATCAGAATTGTCCACATTGTGTGACAGAAAGGTGCAAAGTCGCTAGGAAGTGCTCGCCAAGATCAAGAATCACAGCCCTGAAGTACTCAGCAAAAACTGAAAAAGCAAAAAAAAAAACGACACCCCCCCCCCTGGTTGAACTACGGGGGAACTACGGGGAACTGGCCCACCGACCACACCACTTTACCAAAAAAAGTTGGTTGGAAAACTTGTTGGCCGGGAGTAAACCTGGCGCCCCCCCCAAAACCGCCAGGTTTATTTCCGGTCAACAATTTTCCGGCCAACTTTTTTTCAGGGGGCCAACATTTTTAGAAATACGGTATTTGGAACATGCATGCCGAAAAGACACCGATTGTTCGTTTTAGATACGGAATTTTGTCCCGACTGGGCTCAACCTTGGGCCCTACTGTATTGGACTTCGTCTCAAAAAATGGGGAAGCTCAACATTGCATGCACTTTCTGCAGGGGCATACCTGCAGCTACAGCCTGTTTTCCACGCGCAGCATTCGGGGCGCTCCTTGTAGAGGTCGACCCAGTTTCCGTTTCTTCATATGATGATTCCACTTCGGAGTTAATCTGAGGTACGGTCGCCTCAAAGCCCGGCTTCTTGCTCATTTATGGTTCGCTCTCACTTTTCTTTTTCCCTGCATTTCCAGTTTGTCGGCAAGCAGTCAGCCATATTTCAGCCCCAGCCTTAGCTTGGCACCGTTTTTGGCGTTGACATCGACGCCGTGGTCTACACTAACGCACACGGAGTGTTTGGTTGGTGCACTGTGTTCGCAGTTTTGCCTTCGGCATCGCTGCATTGGGGGGGAAATCTTAGTTTCGTGTCGAGAGTAACGAGGGTTGTCCTATGTTTGAGTGCCTGCCTTGGTCTTCCATGAGCAGGATGCCAACATGTATCCCACCGTGTCGCTCTCTAACCTTAGTGCCTCCCCCTTGCACAGGAAGCCAGGTATCCGTCTGCTCGCTTATGGGAAGGTGGTGCCACCCACCTGCAGGGGCGACTCCGGATCACGATGCCCCATTCTTGTTGCGATGTCTCTCATCGTATACGGCAGCATTGCTCTTGCCAGGCTAGCAGCCGGCATTGTGCAATGCATGTCAGCTGCCGAGGGTATCGACGAGGGCACCGCCGAAGATTCCCTCCGCTTTGGGTTTCATCTCCGATTTTGCACGGTCCATCGTCACGGCAGGCTTAGCACAAAGCTCACGGTTCATCTCCGCTGTTCGCCCTCGTCTTACATACTTTGATCTCCCATCCGGCCTGCTTCGTGGTTCCATTCCACTGGATCGCTTCGGAGGCGCGCTGTCCATGACTTTGCGGTACCCCAATTCGCAACTGGCGGCCTTCATCAGTATAGTTTCTCACAAAGCAATTGCATGTTCAAGGAAAGCAAACAGACAGAGACCACCTTGCCTCTGTGAGGAGATGTCGAGGGTCGGGAGGTGGGGCTTGTGCTCACATGAGAGATGGGGTGAATGCGAAATTGCAGTTCACAAAACGCGAGAAATTTCTGTTTTGAGTGTTTCTTCAAGAATCGAAGAACCGTCACACACTTGAAGGTGTACAAGAAGCTCGGTGAAATCCGGAGCTGCTTTAACAATCAACGAGAAGAGCTGCACTGTCAATCTGCGCTCAACTAAATAAACAGCCGAGATGCCTTGGATTATTGTATGAAACAAGAGATCTGACTCCTGGAGCTTTGCGAGGACGGAAGATGGTTCAAGCGATAAAAGATAACGCAGGCAGCCAACTCGCACTTGCTTGTCCCTATCACACACTTTGCAGTTGACGAGCTCTCTCGAATAGGGGCAACACTCGAACATAAATGCAGTTGCCTCCCTTCGCACTGATGGAACAGGGTCTAGCAGTGCAAGCACTCTGATGCCATCGGTCAGCCGTCTTTGCACACTTAAAACCACATTCTTTCGCTGATGGCCAACTAAGGTCAGGGAAACCTCTGTTTCCTCTGCTTCCAACAAAGCCTGTGTTTTGTTAATTGTAGTGCGCTTCTTTTCTACCGAAAACCAGGGTTTCCGCGCTCACGCAGTTTGCGAAAAGCCCCTGTTAAAAGCAGAGTTTCATCCAAAACCCCTTTTTTGTTCCAACCAACAGGTTCCTGTTTTCGTGGGTATCACTGGGGAGCTTCAGGGGACACAGCACTCGTTACTGAGGTAGTAGATGTTGCGCTCACCGACCTCAACCCGCCGCCAAAAGTTCTAGAACTCCGTGCAGTACTGCGTACCCGCTGTGTCCCAACCAGCAATGCACAACAAAAAACTCTGACCATGGTCCAGGGAAGAACCTCAAGAGACCTCGAAGGGTCATCAAAAGCTCCAGGGGTCAGATCTCTTGCTCTCGCAAGGGCCGCGATTGACATCATGGCATCAAAACTAGGCCTCAAAGGGGTCGAACTGGTTTTGCGACATCTTGAGGTGGCTAAATAGACTTTTTCTCCTTTTTCTAATTGTTTGGCGAAACATCTGCCCCGCTAAAGAAAACGACGCGCTACTACCATGGTACCTACCCCCCCCCGTGAACATGTCACCCCCCAAAAACTCCCCTTGAGTATGTCACCCCCCAAGGCCTGAGGGGGGGGTGACATACTCAAGGTTTTGTCCTGTTGTCCCAGTGGGGAGTGGCCCCGTGCAGCGAATTTTTTTTTTTGAACGGTTTTTTTTTTTTTAGAGTGAAATTTTTTTGTGAGTTTTCCGCTTTCACCGCCACCTTCCGCACCAGTGAGCATGCACAGCAGCAGACTACAATCGGAGCGGTCATCCTCGCCTCTTTGGTTGCTTGCGCGACCGTGACACGTGGTCTTGAAGCAGCCAACAACGTTGCAACATGCATTGTGTCTTTTTAAAACGCTCCAAATTTCCAATCTCGACTTTTCTTCAAGCAAGACGTCGAGACAGGAACACTGTCCGCCATATTGTCCCGAATCCGCAAGTGTATGCCTGAGAAATTTCAAGGAAACGCCCATCAGGATGCATCGGAACTTCTTGAGAGTGGATTGTTCGGCTTGTTCCCGGCGGCTGCAACTGATGGAACGACCTACTTCGAAACACATCATGTTATCATTTTGCCAACACGATTTGCTGAAGTACACGGACTGTGAACAGGAGAAGGAAGTTTGTAAAATTGTTGCAAGTGTCTTGCACTTGCAATCTGGGGGGCGTTCAATGCAGAAGTTTGAGCGAATGCTGAGCCGGAAGCAGCGGCCTGGACACAGCGGCCATTATGTCTGCTGTGCGCGAGAAGGAGAGCAGTGGATATGATGACAATCACGTATCACTTACGTCATTCATGCCACTGGTCTGCTTTGCGCAACGGTTCAATCATCACTCTCTTCACGTTCGTGCCTGGTCTGCTTTGTACGCGTCCGATCGTCAATGTGGCACATTGGTTCGGCTTGCGACGCGTTATGCCCAGTCGTCCGAGCTTGTTGCTGCTTGTTGCGTTGAGGTCCAGCGCGTCGGCAGGGTCTCCCTGCCGGCAGGGGGTCCTGAGGAACTGGGGTTGGAAGTCGGGCGGGTCTTTCAGCATCTGGTACCTTGCCATGGGCCCAGCGTTCTGCCTCGGTCGTGTCCTAGAAGGGCTGCTAAGGACGTTTCCCCCCAGCCGAGGCTCAGATGACCTCTGCAAACCCTTGAGTATGTCACCCCCCCAGCGGATTTTTGCACAAAAGGGGGTGACATGTTCACGGGGGGGGGTAGGTATGCAAGAAAAACACACCTGCAGTGCGGGCCACAATTGATGGGCGGCACTTATGCCTGCTCGACGCAGGTCTGAAACTGCATCCAACAAGAGGCCATCAGGATCACTGCACAAGACACTACCGCAGAGGAGAAGGGCCTTCGCTGGATAAAAAACCCTCATTATGCACTTCATTGCGGCAATACGGATGTGTGGCGTCTGTGACCCGAGAACAACAGACTTCAGAAAGGTCCACAAAACTCCATTTTTGAGCTTTGTGTCCAAATTGGCAAGAACGCTTAGAAGCACGTCAATGTTTGTTGGTACAACATCAGTTTTCTTCGATGAAGCGACAGCTTTTGACAGAATCTGTTTTGTTTGACTACCTTTTGAAAAATTGGCTAATTTGCCGTCAACATAATCAGTTTCGCGCCTGCCTCTGTAACTCCACAGTGCACCCAGGGCCAGCCAGGTTAAACCCTGTTTGTTTCGCATACATTCGTAGTCTAGTGCATACCTGATAACACTGCATCACACACGAAACAAGGCACCGGTCCACCTCATCCCTGTTTACCATGGCAAGAGAGGATATGCACGCAGAAGCACGGTTCAAATGCTCGGCAAAGGTGTTTGCCCTCGCACTGTCTTGCATCCTGTGCGCAGCCTCAATCTCAGCAATTTTGTGCAGATGTTCCAGGACTTCTTCAATGGCAATATCCACAAAACCGTCTTCCATGAGCTTCTCAGCTGTCTCTTTGCCATGGCTTTCTGCTCCATACAGTGAGTCACGTAAGTCACGCAGACAAAGCAGAGCCTCTCGTAAATTGCTGTTCGTCTGAGACATCGGCTTGCTGTAACTAATATCGTCACCTGATTGAGAGTCGGATGAGCTGCACTCTAAAAAGAGTATCAGAGAGAGCGGGGTTGCCACGCCTTAGCAGTCCCAGGGCCTCTCCCCACCCACCTATATGTTCGCGCTGTCATCGCTACCGCGCTGACAATTCCGAGAGAGAGAGAGAGACGAGCTGGAGTGCAGGGACCATCTCTCCGAGGAGTTTCCGGTCACTTCACTACAACCACAGTATCACATGGTGATCCTTGCAGCGAAAGATCTATGCAGCGAAAGGCTGAAAGATAGGACACAGGCCGCCGCCAATGCAAAAAGGCTGGTAAATGAACACTTACGCTGAGGCAAATGTTTGGAAAAACACGTACCTCAAACAGAGTGCACATCATCCTTTCGTGACGGTACAGGAAACGAGGTGACATTAATGGTCAGGTCCGGAAGATGAGAGCGGGTCTCCTTGCAGTCCTCCTTACAGCTCCTACTTCTTCTTTGCACTGAACGAGGAGACGGCACATTCGTATCAACACCCTCTGGCTTAAATGCGCGGTGCTTTGCTGCCATAGGTCTTGACCTGTCAGGCTTTCTATGTGGCGACATTTCAGATCTTGACAGTGAGGAACGTGTGTCCTGAAGCAAAATCTGAGCTGGGTTAAGGGGGTACCTCTCTGAACCACTGGAACGTTGCGGGCTCGAAGGAGAAAGCGATTGCACAAATGCACGAGGAGACTGCTGGCGGTTTGCAGTATATTGTGCAAACTGAACAGGTACCGGCAGCTTCCGCTGACATGGGCTAAACGACCTGGTGTCAAAATATTCTTTCCTATCATCACGTAAAGCGTTTCCTAGAGGTAGCGTGGCATGATTCGCACAATACTCGTTTGTAAACTGAGCTGTGCATGCAGGCAGGGTGAGACCCGCAGAGTGCAGCAGCGGACAAACCGTGCTGGAAACCTCTTGCGGAGCAGATAACTCAGGCTGTTGTGGTTTACTTTCTGGTTCTATGCTGAGGGGATATTCACTGCGTGCAGCATTCTCAGGCGAAAATAGGTGCCCAGAGCTGCTGCCTTTATTTCGCAGGAAGTGGACCAGCAAATCGAATTCGGCAGGTCCAACTTCTATGTCCACACTTGACAGTCTTTCTGCATTACAGGCTGGCACGTCAGCCATACATTGCAGAAAGCTCGTCACAATGCGATTTGCAATCGGCGATGAGAGAGCTGACCTTGGATCAATTACCAGATTAGTGTTGTAATCTATTGGCTCCGTTTTACCTTGAATGCTTTTGCCATCGATACTGCGGTTGCAACTGCCTTTAGTAGTATCGGTATTTTGCTCGCCAATAGATGGAAGTCTGTTCAAAACGTCAACATGCATTTTGGTAGTGTCTGTTGGTACAGTCGGATCGTTTCGCAACTTGGCTTGAATGCAGATAGATGACGGGAGCAGTCTCATAAAATTCATGCCCCAATACATCCACTCTGAACGCAGGTTACTGGGATCAGCAGAAGGTGGAGGATACTTGCCACTTATCAAGAATGCATGCAGATGCGAAAAGACGACTAAATCACGCTCCTCGACAATGTGTTTTCCTAGGTCGGTAAAAAATCGAGACTTAGGGTACCCCTCCAGCTTTGTCAGTGGGATGGTAAATTGCTTGCCTGAGACCCAAATCACCGCTTCAGGTTGTGCACCAAAACTAGTTGATGTGCGAGAATCTCGCTCAATAACAAGTTCGCTCGGTCCTTCGGCAGGCAATGGGTGCTTGCTGTTGTTTGGCTCGTTTTGATGTACCTTACTCGTTAGTTTACCCGGTGCAGGGGATGGCACCGCAAAAATGAGGGGCGAAACGCGCTTTCTGCTATCGACAGTCGTTGATGATCGACACTGCGAGGAACGTCTGTGATTGCCTGTTTGCATCATGGTAACCGAACTGTTTCCGGCGTGCGAAGAAGACAGAACACCTTTGACAGAGCTGGAGAATCGAGGACTCGAGCTTCCGAAGCCAGAAGGGGTGTTTTGTGCAGATCCTCTCATTTCATGATGGTCCCATGCTGAGTGGGTGCCGACTCTTAAAGCAGAAGCTTGTGTCGGCTTTGCGTAGTTGGCTTCGAAAGGCAGTGCCCAAGGAGCGTGGCGGCGGATTCGGTACTGATGGCACTGGGCGCCAATGCCTCTGTCCTTCGCTGAAAGCAGCATGTTTTTGAAGTCGACTTCGACACAGTCGCAAGTCTTGTCAATGGCATCAACGAACGCAGGGGAAAGAGGCACAACTTCTCGTGTGTCGTTGGCAAATGCTTGCTCGAGTTGTGAGGTCATAAGTTCTCTGCAACGCTTCCAATGCCCGACAGAAGGAGATCTTGTCCCCTGGTTCACTTCTTCATACCCATCAACACCCGGAACCTTTGCCACACCTTCCAATTCTTGAAGGCTGCAGTTTTTCCAGTACCACTCACCCTCCGCGGTGGTTGGTTGCGTCTCATTTTCCAATCGACTGGACAAAGCATCGGTCATTTTTACATACTGTTTCGAATCAATAGACTGCGACCACACATCAATGAGATCAAATACAGCATCCGCAAAAGCCTGAAAATCAAGCCATGCGATGCCTTGACTATCATAGGCCCACTCCTTATCGAGTAAGACAGCTGTTTCGCCTCGTGGTAAGCAAGGCAGAACGTCACTCAAGAGGTCATCTTCGTTCTTCTTTGCAACAAGATTAAAAAATATATTCATGTACATGGCTCGGTCAATGCCTCTTGCATGTTTTGGGAACGCTCTCCACAACTCGGCCACAGCATCAACAAACTCCTTCGATTCTCGGATTTTCCTTCGTTTTTCTAGGCTCTCCGGAGTATTGAACGCCCGGCTTGACTCATTCTGCAAAACGGTACTCGGTCGACTTTGGTCAACACTAGCAACAAATTTCGTGATTGCTTGCAGCTGCCCCGTGTCGCCGCCTCTGAACCGTAAACACACAATAGTGCGTTGATGAATTGCTGAGGCAACATCCGAGATGTCATACACTTCATCATCATTGATATGTGTCAGCTGCAAACCTATGTGTTCGGAAACACCACTTCGATGGGCTGAGCTTCCCTCATCGACGCGAATCAGCACCAATGAGTCTTTCGTTAAGTGGATCCCCAGGCCTTCGTCATTCGCTTTCTCAACTCGCGCCTCAGGCGGACTCTTGCAAAACCGAAATCGCTGCCCCAGCTTCCCTCCTAAGGCAGATGACCACCGAAGGTCGGCAAACGAAGGTCGAACAGCAGTTGACATTCATGACCTACCCATCCTGCTTAGTTGGGAGTTGAAACGCAGTTTGGACTTGAAACGCAAACCCGGTTGAGATGTGCCGCCTAGACACTCAGCTGTTGCACGGGGCGAAACCCCCGTGCATCTAACACCACAAGATGAGAGAAGTCTCGAGCCGAGTGATGGAGAAGCTGTCAACTTCCCACGCGCTATCCGTCCGCCGAAGGATCCCGCCCTACCCACCCCTCGGAGACGAGGCACACAAAGCCGACTGGTGAAAGTAAAAGCCCTGAACTTACACACACACACACACACACACACACACACACACACACACACACACACACACACACACACACACACACACACACACACACACACACACACACACACACATACTAGCAAGCTTGCTTGAGCGCCGAAGGCGCGTCTAGTGGGATCCACTACGTTCTGTGGATAGGCAATGCATCCCCCACTCGTTACGAGGTTGGACGGGAGGGATCACAATCCAACACACGTCGCAGGCTGGGTGTTGGCCCCCCTTTGGTTGGGTTCCCCTCCCTCTCTCTCCCTGGTTGGGTTCTCCCAATGTCGTTTTGCAGGCGCGGGCCCTGGCCGCCGGGGCCCGATTGACGTGCGCGAACGTCGGAGCAGCGGATGGAACTGCCTGCTGCGGACGCGGCGAGCGGCGGAGGTGCAGCGACAGGTTTCCGTGACGATAGACGCCAGAGGGTGATGCCGCCCGGACCCCAGGGGATGCATCGCACAGAGGTCCCTTTGGTTGGGTTCCCCTCCCTCTCTCTTCTTGTGCCATTTTCGGCCCTTTCTAGCTTGCCTGTTTCCGTTTCCTTTTGTTGCCCTGCATCCCGCAGTTGCTGCGAGGACGTGCACCCGCTGGAGAACGCCAGCGCGAAGCAACCGGCCAGTGTCGTGGCCAGTGGAGCTGAGACCTCCAGAGACGTCGACAAGTCCATAGAACGGAGTAAGGATCCCATACTAGCAAGCTTGCTTGAGCGCCGAAGGCGCGTCTAGTGGGATCCACTACGTTCTGTGGATAGGCAATGCATCCCCCACTCGTTACGAGGTTGGACGGGAGGGATCACAATCCAACACACGTCGCAGGCTGGGTGTTGGCCCCCCTTTGGTTGGGTTCCCCTCCCTCTCTCTTCTTGTGCCATTTTCGGCCCTTTCTAGCTTGCCTGTTTCCGTTTCCTTTTGTTGCCCTGCATCCCGCAGTTGCTGCGAGGACGTGCACCCGCTGGAGAACGCCAGCGCGAAGCAACCGGCCAGTGTCGTGGCCAGTGGAGCTGAGACCTCCAGAGACGTCGACAAGTCCATAGAACGGACAAAGGCACCCACACACACACACACACACACACACACACACACACACACACACACACACACACACACACACACACACACACACACACACACACACACACACACACACACACACACACACACACACACACACACACACACACACACACACACACACACACACACACACACACACACAGGACGCACTGGTGGACGTAGGTTGGCGGTGGACGGCCAACGACGGTAACGTACGAGAACGATGCCGGAGAGACGGTGACCCACGATGCAGTGTCAATGGGCAAAACAAAGCTTCTGCAGCATGACGTTCGCCAAGCGCTGCGTCTGCGGGAGATGAAGAAGCTAGCGACAAGAAGGCTGGCAGACTTCGACGGAGCACAACACGGCATCGACACGCGGGCCACAAGGCACCTGCTTGAGACGCAGGAAACGTCACTGACCGCTTATCAAGCAGGAATGCTGAGAGTCATTGCGGGGGCAACACCGGCCACAGGGTGAACCGAGGCCCCGTGCAAGTATTGCGGCTCGCAGGAACGAGAAAAAGTCGAGCACCTTTTCTGGAGATGCACGGCGTGGGCGCAAACGAGGTCGGAGTACGCTAACCTGGAGAACGTCCAAGGAACTTGGCCGCCGTGTCTACGTCTTTGTGGAGTAATCCCCCTGTGCCCCTAAGCGCAAAACGCATACCCACTGCCCATCGACAAGCACCAGCATCTCCGTGTAGTGGCGAAGACCCACGGAGCCCGGTTAGACCCCAGGAGAAGGAGGGTCCGGGCAGACGAGAAGTCAGGGAACTTGTGTGCGCGCGACGCAGCCGGCAGTGCCCACGTCCAGAAGCCGAACACTGCCGACCCCATGGACTGGAGCGGTGCAGAGAGACGGAGGGAGAAAGACCATGCTGCCTCCAGCACCACTCCGGCCCGCATGATACTCCAGGCCCCCATCAGCAGCCCGGGGGGGCATCAGCAGTAACCAAAAAGAAACCGCGCGTGGACGCACTCTGGGGGCCACGTTAAAATAGGTTCTCAACACACACACTTTCGTGAAGGGAGGCACCACGTACTAAACTTGCTTGTGCGCCGAAGGCGCGTCTAGTGGAATCCCGTTTTCCGTTTCCACCATTTGACGTCGATGCCTCCTATTTCCACTCTCTACGAGGTTGGACAGGGGTAGTATTACGCAACCATCCAAGCCGTTTCCCTCTCCGCTGTTTGTACTCCCCCTTCCCCACACACATGTTCACATCAAGGAGTGCTTCTTCCTTTTTGAGCCTTCCGTTTGAATATATATTTGCGAAGGGCGGAATGATCGGGCGGGAAGCAAAGGGAGGAAGCAAAGGGAGGCAGGAGCTGCGAGCAGTCAACAACACGCCCCCAGCAGGTTTACGTGGACAGGTTATGACCAATCTATATCGAAGATGTGTCTTCGCTACAAAGCGCTACAAAGATCGGGTTCGTACACAGTCTGCAAATGCAACGTGATACCAAGCCCAACGAAGTGTGTATGATGTGAGTGAGCCGGTTCACCCCTACCCCCTGGAGCTGCATCGAACTGCTTGCTGCTGTCTCGCTACAGATATTCTGCTTTCTGACCTCAACTACCACAGTCAATCAGCAGTCAATCAGCAGGGGGGGACCGGCTCATTGAGTTGGTATGACGACCACTTGCCAATCATGCTGAGCCAAAGAAAGCACCCTGTGAGTATCCCTGGTAAGAATTACTGGGGCTGCTTCTCTGCTGAAAGCGGTCTTCAGTTGAGGGACTGTGTGAAGTGTTCAATTTTGTTCATCTGCACCCAAATATGTACAGTTTTTTAAACCCGACAAACTGCAGGAGCAAAAAGAATACGCATCCAATACAGGATGCAAACTCTGTTACCCATGATCTAACTCGCAAGCCATTATAGCTGCACCCAAATATGTACAGGTTTTTAAACCCGACAAACTGCAGGAGCAAAAAAAATACGCATCCAATACAGGATGCAAACTCTGTTACCCATGATCTAACTCGCAAGCCATTATTGCTTTGACAGAAAGTGCACACCTTTCACTCAGGGGCTGCAAGTCAACAGACAACGACCCACTTTCAGGTAAGCCGATATCTGCAGGACTTACTCGAATGGTCCGAGTGTATGAAGGTCGTTGATCAGCTGAAAGATGCGATTTCTTCGGGGTCACAAGAACTGTCTTCTCGGAATGTCCTCCCCTTGCAAGAACTGAAAAACTCAGTACATTTCCGGGGACAGCATCTTGGACGGCATCTTTGAAGTCTGCAAGAACTGCAACTTGCCTTTTGTCAACACCAACAATAATATCGCCCTCAAGCAGGCCTGCCAAGCTTGATGCACCTCGTGCAGCCACAACCTTTACTCCTGCATACTCAAACCTGGCTCCAAGCCCTATGAAATGAATGCTGTCAGTGAGCTCGAGCCCAAAATGCGGGAAGTAAGTTCGACTTGCGGGTCTGGTGAAATGATTTTCACCTGCTATCAGCTGCAATGGATGAACCTGAGTCAGGAAGTGGATGTTATACTAGCATGGGGAGCACAAGAGCTTACATAGATTCACAAAAATGCACGAACAGAACTGTGAGAGACGACTTCGAGGGCAGAACCCATTTCTCCGGGGTGTCCCCACTACCTGAACAAAGGTGGGCGTGAGTTTCGTCGGAGGCACGGTGCGCGCGGCTCTGGCACAGGTGACAGAGTCATGTTGACGCGCATACCTGATGATTTCCCCTTCTCTCTGCCGAGAAGAGATCTGTTGCAGCTTGGAGACGACTTGTAAGTTCGCGCAGTCTGTGCAGCTCACCGTCGAAGTCATCGAATAGTTTGTGCTCAACTGTGATTGTGTGGTGAAGCTGCGTTTCCTTTCTGCCGTGCTGCACCAGCACGCACAAACAAAACAAGCGCCTGTCTGTTTTGGCACATGCGGAAAAAGAGAGAGGAAGAGAACACAAAACAAAAAGAGATTCCGTGTCGGGGGCTGGCTAGTCTCGGACCGGGTTCCCTGGGGGGGACAGGGGCGGGTTTGTCACGCCTTAGCAGTCCCAGGGCCCGGTCCCACCCTCCTGTCATTTTTTCGTGTTCTCGTTGTCATCGCTATCGCGCTGACTTTCCGAGAGAGGTAACGACAGTGATTTGGAGGACGCCGGCATGCGTCGGGGCCCGTGGGAGCACCGGCCAGCCAAAACCTGCCGTGAAAGAGGCACCCTTTCGCGGGGGGTAGGCACCCCTGCGGATCCCCACTTCCGTGTGGAGCCCGCCGGTCGGCGCGCAATGTTGAGTTGTTTTGGAGGGGATGAGAGACGAGGATGATACTCCCGGTGATGACGGTGTTGATGTTGTCTTAAATTGCCTCCTTGGAGAGAGTCACTCGGAGCCGTTGTTCCTTCTCCATCCGCCAATTTAACATCCGTTTAATTCATGTCACACCTAAGGATCATTCACGGTTAGCTCTCCTTAGCTGGCTTGCTGGTACCTTGGGAACGAGCTGACCGGCGAAGTTTGCTGCCCGGCGGCTGCCTCAGTTGGGGAGATCGGTCCTCCTGGCTACCGCATCAGTCACAGCTCAACTGGCGAAGGCCTGAGTTGGCTTCAATCTAGCAGGCTGGCCGGCTCACGATGCCTGGCTGCTCGCATTCGCCTCGCGGGACTCTGGGATTATCCCAATGGCTCTATCCCAATGGACCGACGCAAAAGAGAAGAGAAGCCAAAGATCAATGCGCAAGAACCAGCAGCCTACGGCACAAGCTGGAGGTGCCCGGGATCAAGGGGTCTGCCGTCGCCTCCTCGTTCGTGTGGAGGCCCGGCATCCGCCTAACCGGGCACCACCCGAGGAACGGGACACGGCATAGGAGTGGACAGGGCGACTCGGAAGGTCCGCTACGTTCATCTCGCCTTCGCCCTGACGATGCCTTTCTACAGCCCGTGGACCGGGGCAAGCAGCATTCTAGCTATGGACTGGCCCTGGACAAGGCTTGCCAGAGCGACGTTGTCCCACCGAAACTTGCACGCCCGTCATCACCGTATACCACAGACCGGCCACCGACACGGACGCGAGCTTCAGTGCGTGAATCAGCGGCCCGGACGCCCGGACCAGGAGTAGTAGACGACACCACGCCGTCCGTAAGAACGACAGGGTTGCACCCAACCCCTAAAAGCTGGAGAGGCACGCTACCACCTTGCCAAACAGGAGAGGACGAGGCGACCCCCAATTTCCCTGCTAGCGACGCGGCCTCGCCCGGTGCCAGAGTCGTGAGGGAGAACGCCCTCCAGAACGAACACCAACGTATCCTTCCGCGGTTCCGACTGGGAGACGTCCCGGCGGTCAAGACAATCAAGTCCAGGTGCCGAAGGCTGGTGCCCCGTGGGGTCGTCCCGTCGCCGCCCAGAGCTCCTGCAGATGACATCGTCCTGCGCCTTCATCCGTCTGCAGCAATCTTCCATGCAAATCTTCCGGCCATCATTGGCCAGCTGCCGCACGACCTCCACGAAGACGTCGACGATGCCCAGCTTGACCCTCGTCGCCATGTCGACCGCCATGTTGACTGCACGAACGCATGAAGGCTCGTCCGCCACATCTCCTGGTCCGGCGCCAGCCGGGCGACCGGCGACCACAAAACGCCGCAGAAAAACTCGCACTCGTAGACAGCTCCACTTCGACCACGAAGCCTCTGTCCACCTCTTTCTGCAGATGGCCTCCTTGGGCCGGCCGTCAGGGGCGACCGGTTCGCCCCTGACGGCAGGCTGGCCCCGAATCAGCTCCTCCACTGACAAGTCCGGCAACCCTTCCAGAGATTCGCCAAGAGTTGTCAGGCCTCGGCGAGGAATTTCGCCGGCCACATGGCAGGCATCCAGCGGTCCAGACCCACCTCAACCAGGCGAGCTTGCACTGTGTACGTGGCACGGGTCTACACGTCAACGACCATGCGCTCGGCAGGCGCCTGACGGATCTCGGCAAAGCAAGCACAGACCGCAGCAGAAGCGAGTCTACGCGTCAGCTGTCAGGCCAGACGGACTTCAGCCAGGCGAGCTTCCCCGTGCACGCGGCACGGCGGATCTCAGCCAAAAGCTCGCCTACACGTCAGCTGCCAGACTGATCGCAGCCAGGAGAGCTTCGTGCCGTGTACGCGGCACGGCGGACCTCGGCCGAAGCGACATCCACAGAGGGTGAGAGTCCCGTATTTCCTCGACGAGCCATGTTGGTTAACTCCTTGCTAGCACGAGTCGCTCAGTTTGGGAATGCTGAGCTAATCTGCACGTCAGTTACCAGGCCAGATGGACTCATCCGGGCCAGCTTCACGCCATGCACGCGGCACGGCGGATCTTAAACCGCAGCGAGCCTACACGTCAACGACCATGCGCCCGACAGGCGCCCGACGGACCCCCGGCACGGCGAGCAGGCACGCTGTGCGCGTGGCACGGCAGACCGCAGCAGAAGCGAGCCTACACGTCAGCCGTCAGGCCAACTCATCTCAGCCAGGAGAGCTTCATGCCGTGCACGCGGCACGGCGGATCTCAGCCACAGGGAGCCCGCACGTCAGTGACCAGACCAGATGGATCTCAACCACGCGAGCTTCACGTCGTGCACGCTGCACGGCGGATCTCAACCAAAGCGAGCCTACACGTCGGTGATCAGGGTAGACGGATCTCAACCAGGCGAGCTTCACGCCGTGCACGCGGCACGGCGGAACTCAACCAACCAGGCGAGCTTCACGCCGTGCACGCTGCACGGCGGATCTCAACCAAAGCGAGCCTGGCCGTCTTCGGCCTGGCGCTCGTCAGGCGCCAGACGGATCTCCGCATGGCACTTCGAGTACTAGGCGGGATGAATCAGCTGGAACCAGCCGATCGACCGTCTCTCAGCGCGCGACGGCCCCCCGGGGCTTTGCTCGGGATTAGCTGAATTAAACACCAATTCTTTGCGGCTAGCCCAGGTGGACGCCCCCGTTTTCGCCTGCTGTCCACCGGAGTCCCTCGTAGAGGCGTCCCCCGCTTGCTAAGCAATGAGTACTGCAAGTGCAGGTGCCTTTACACACTGCAGTCCTTCCGAAATCCTTTCACAAGTATTTTCGTGCCACCAAAAAGGTTTGTTGCCGGACCGTGTTGTTGATGCTCGCAGTTCTGGTCATGTGTTTGTGGGATGTTTGCGGGTCGACTTGCCTGCGAGTTTTGTGTTTGTGTTATGATATTTCCGGTTCTCCTGTTTAGAAAACGTCAGAAAGAACAGTACCTGTGGCTGAGGCAATGAACGACTCTCCATTAATAGTCACTTCAATCACAGCATCACCAGTTCCTGGCCCAGCCGTGAAGGAAGCAAGCCACGTGCTCGAACAGCCTGGAAGAACAGAGACCTGAGAGTTTTGGACAGGTCAAAGATTTGCTGTAGGAGCTTCCTGATCTAGGAAACCTCTGTAAGTGTAAGCCTCCACACATGTCTCCCAGTGTCGCAGCTGCTGGCGAGTGAGGCATTGGCATCACAGAGATGTGGACGTAACCCGCACAGGTGATTCAAATAAAGTGGGGTACCTTCGAAACATGGACGATGTTTTGCAAAGGACGTATCAGCACGGTGACAGGGGGCGTCTCAGCTTCGAATAATGGTGCAGATCGACTGTCGCGGAGGGTTATGAGACACTTCACTTGTTGACCCGACTGCACAGTGTCTGGTAGCAATGCTACATCTGTCCTTGGTAAGCACATCAACCCTGACTCCATGGAATCAAGACTGCTGACAGTAACTGAGGACCGAATTGTGCAACAGCTGTGCCCAACGAGCAACCCAGCTGTTCCTTCTTCTTTGCAGCCGAAGACAACCTGTTAGTTGGTGCAGCTTGTGAACTGACAATCGCCCAAGAGGTGAGACATGACAGTGAAGCGCGTTCCGCCGCCTGCTCCCACTCGTCGGGGCCACCCCAGAAGCGGCGTGAACGCAATGGAAACGCCTGCCAATTGTTGCGCAGAGCATGTTTCGGAGGCTGTGTGACACTATGTGCGGTGCATGGAGCACAGACCGACAGTGTTGAGGACATGGGGTCACACTTGTATCCTCAACTAGTCTTTGCAACCACGTCAGAGGCAGCGGCCACGATAGGGCACCATCTTTCCCGACCGACTGAACTACCACCCACCGCAGTTCCACTGCACCCCACCCGCTGGCATAACTTTTCTACCTCGGCTGAATGTCTACATCAGTCAAACGTTTGATAGATGCACTACGACACAAAACAAGCTGAGAATTTGATTGTTTCTTTGTAAAACTTGATACCTCGAATGTGGATGACGATGGCTCATTTCGTGCCACGCGTGTCAGCTTTGATATGTTGCCGACGGGTTCGAGAAGAATAGCTGCAGCACTTGGGGCATGTGCTGGTACACCTGAGCTATCGAAAAACGAAATCACAGCTGATACAGTGTCCCCGACAAGCACTGTGTTGGGCCTACACGTTACAGTCGTCATCGTTGGATCGGCTTCTCGCGATGGTTCGACGACCCTCAAGGTTCTGAGCAGTGAAAAACTCTCGACATCTACTCTCACTTCAGCTATACCTGGCTGGAAGCCGGAGATTTCCGATTGGTATACACCTGGCGATACTTCAATAACTGGTGTTGCATCACATCCGCTGACAACAAATGCATCTGCTGGCGGCCCAACTGCTGGACCGTGCTGCGAAAAAGTGGTGATTACAAGCAACGCCCTATTTGAGGCCGACACGAACAGGAGCTCTTCTGCACGAGAAACACTTTTGGAATATTGAGTAACATCTTGGCCGGTGTGCTCACGGATAAGTAACTGTGTCTTCTCAGGGATCCACCGGCTGGACTTTTCTACACCGACATTGATTCTGCTGACCACGTCGTTGCAGAAAAGAAGTTCGATGCAGTGTCGGCCGACAGGTCCCAGAGGTACAACCTCAGCGCGCAAAGTGCAGCACGATATCTTTTCCATCGACAAGATTGCAATGGCCTCTGGATCAGCACACAGACTCCACATAGACTCGCTGTGACAAGGACACGGTGTATTTTTGTGATCTCGAGAAGTTATCAGAAGCTCCACAGGAATGCCGACGGTAGATGTCCTTCTTTCGCAGGATATTGTAGCTCTGGGAATATGTGTGTCGCCACGCATTACCTGTGTGGTCACGTACAGGACGAGACCCATGAAGGACATCGCAATTCCGGCAGCTCCTGGTTCGAGGGCAACAAAGCTGGATTTGAACGTTGATGGACAAAGCGTCTCGAACGGTAGCAGTTGTGTGGAGCTCCCAACAGGGCTGAGGTCCCGCAGGTCCTCCAGGGAAGCACCAGCTGTTGGCACCCCCAGTTTAGAACGAGTGGTCAAAAGGACTGTGACGCGCTCACCGACCTCCGCTGGATCTGGCGAGCAGCTGACCACAGTGTGCATTGTGCTGATCGGTGGTGTCACAACACCAACAACAGCGACTGAGGCAGACTTTGTGAACGAGCCGTATTTGAGTTGTACACCCGCTGTTCCGCTCTCACCAGCCACAAATGTGAACGATGTTTGCGAAGGAATGCCTGGAACGACATGCAAGGGAGAGAGTGAAGTCGAGGTGCCAATTGACTCGAGTGAGAATTCAGCCGTCGCCGGTGATGCAGTAACAAGCCCCAGCGTATTCTTGGCTATCACGGTACCTGTCACACAGCCACCAACTTGAACTGGGTTTGGGGATAGCATGATCGCAGTTTGTCGACAGTCAAAAGGATGACTCGCTGAAACGCAGGATGTCGTGCATGTCGTGGCAACCCCTTTGAAAACTACAGTGACTCCACAACGGCCTGCTTCTTCGGGAATGAACGATGTCGAGAAACACGAGCGCGATCCTGACACAGGATTCAGGTGTGATACCGGACCCACAGTGGATACCTTAAAGTCCATCAGTGACGCGCCACGGCACGGTAAGCCTTCACTGTTCCGGGTTATGATCACAACAGTTACTTCGTGGCCCGGACTCACTGGGTCTGGTTGGCAACCGACACTGGTACAAGATGCATCCAAGCACCCAGAAACTTCGTCCTCATACACATCGCCGTAGCCCCCATGTTCTGTAACCAGCATAGTTTCCATACTGTCACATATGCGCTGCAGCTCTGTCACACGTTCCTCGAGAGATTGACGCACGTTCATCGTAGAGTGTAAATCCGATTCGACTGTAGCGAGCGTGAGCACATCACTTTTGCCTCGTTCTGTTGCAGAGTTCACCAGCTGATGGCGCAACTCGGCCACCATCTCATGCATGTAATCACGAGTAGGTTGCCGTTGCAGTTGACCTACGGTTTGCGTTTGCTGCCCCGCATCACAAATGTCAACCTTTTTGTGCAGGTCGTCTATGAGCTCTCTTTGCCGTAGCTTGTCGACGGCAGCCACGGCGAGCTGTTGTTTGAGATCGTCGACTGTTTTTTCCAAGTGATCGCGTGTGCTTCTTTGCTCGCAGATGATGGTCTGATTTGTCATGTCTTTCTGCTGGAGAAGCTCTTCGGCTTTCTGAGCTCGATGCAACAACGGCTTCAAGTCGGCATTATCCGTGGACAGAACGTCCGCTTGTTGCTGCAAGAAAGAAATCCTTGAGCTGGCACTTTTCAAGCTATCCTGCAGGATCTGCTCTTTTTTTTTGGATTGTGCGTCTTGGTCTTGCAAACGAGACACCAGAAGCCGCAGTTCAATATTTTCAGCCGCGAGGTGGTCGATTCTGCGAAACGATGCACTGAGATCTGAAGTTTTCGATTCCAACTCTTGTTGGAGCCCTCTCTTGAAAGCCGTCACATCACGTGCCTCGTGTTCCGTGACAAGCTCCTTCAGCTCCGGATCGATGGAGTCTTCTACAGAAGACGGCATGACGTATTATTCCATTTTAAATCCTGCATTAGGCCGGTTTCATGATGTTCAGCGAAACAACATGCTTTGTGTACACAATTTGTCGTGGTTTGGGGTGAAGGAGAAGGCAACCCTTGCAGGAATCTGGTGTGCTTGGAAGTTGGCTAGAAAGTTTCGTATGGTGTGATCCGCCCTTCAGTTTGCCGTAGTTCTTCCGTACTTCTTCCATAGTCTTGCCGTACTTCGAGACTGGAGGTCCTATGAACATGCAATGTGAATAGCCTCTATTCGAGCCAACCCGGCTTTAATGTGTGAAAAAGTGTATTGTTTTTGGACTGGATTATAGTGCAGAGCTAGCTTTTTTCCTCCCCTTCCGATATGCGTACTGGTGGCAGAGTGGTTGGGCGAAGGCTTGCGGGCATGGTGGCCCGGGTTCGGACCCCGCCCGTGACATTTTTCCGGTCGGGGTTGTTTTCGAGGTTTGTTGCGTTTCGGGGTCTAATGTGCCCGAAGCTCGTTTTTTGCGGAGTTTCTCAGTATTTCGCGGTATTTGGTGGTCACTCCGTCGGCCCCGGGAGAGGGCCGACGGGGGAGGACGGACGGGAAAAGGCTGCCCCAGGGGGCGGCGGGGATTGCAAGATTTTTTTTTAGGGGGCGGCGGGGGGGGCGGCCCCCCCGGGTACGATCGGTACTACGAACTTTGCTTCGTGCCCGAACTTTGTTTAGCACCAGCGCCCAGCACCAGAACTTAGCAACGCCCGAACTTAGCATCTTAGCTTCACCAGAACTTAGCATTGCCCGAACTTTGCTGTTCCCCGAACTTTAACTGCTATCACCAGTCTCGCCACGCGCCGGCCTTTGCCGAGGGCACGTACTAAGGGGTGTCCAAAAAATATTTTTATAGTGAAACTTCGCTTTTTACCCAACTACTTGCGCAGGGCTGTCGGTTTGGTCTCTGCATGCCTGGAGCACCAAAAATCTGCCTCTTCTGCAACCAAAAAAGAAAAAAACGAGGCAAGAAATCGAGCGCTACCCATCTTGGAATCGAGCCTGCCGTCAGGTTAGATTCTACTGGTTATGTCACAGAATATCTGTATCTGCATCAACGATGTCATGTTTGACGTCTTCGTTTAGGGTGGTCGCTGTTGTCGCTGTCTCCATCACTCTCAAAGTGTCCGGGGTTTGTGGGGGGGAAAATCTTAGTTTAATGTTTAGGCAGAGCACTGCCTCTCATGCATGGTTGATGCTAGCATCAAGTCTTCTTCGAGGAAGATGTCGTCTAGGAAAGGGATGCAAAATAGAAAATAGAAAGTTGTAAAGAGGGGAGTGTACGGCTCCCAAAGTGGGGAATGAAACCTTGAGGGACTAGCCCCCTGTATTTTTTTCACCGCGGTGTTGTGTGCACCTCGTTCTTCGTCTCATGTTTCGCTCTTGAACGCAGACCAATCCAAAGTCAGAGCTCATCAGTGGGTCCTTTGGATGGGGATTTTCAGTCCTGTTCCGGTGCGAGCACAACTTGGTTTCATGTGTTTTCCTTCCTTCATTCGTTTTTTTAAAAAAAGGGGGGTTTTGGATGGGATTGTGGCTCGTAACCAACCGCCACGGGGCACTACTTTCAAGGGTTGAAAGTGTTCAAGCTCTCTCCAGGGAAACGATGTGGGGGGGGGGGGGGTTTTAAGGTTGAGAATGAACCTGGTAGGGGTTGGTTGTTTAAGATATGCGGGCAAAATGCAAATCACCAATGAGCAGGGTATAAAAAAAAAGGTTCAAATATGAATTAAAGGCGCTTCTGCGTGCCGGGTCCCCGGCGGCACAGTGAGGCATCAATCAACGGATGATGTTGAGATGCGTTGAATAAACGTAAGGCCCTCTGATGTATTTGTTCCTACTCAGACAATACCTCTTCCGTCTTCACCAAAAAATCTGGGATTTTTTCCTACCCAACAATCTGGATTTTTCAATTGATTTCTTGAACAACAACAACACGAAAGTTGTTACCGTACTGTGTCATAGCACGCAGTTGGAGTCTGTTTGCAGTAGTTTGATCAGTTTTGTGAAAACATTAGCGCACGAACTAAACTACACCGACACGGGAATGAATATCTCGCAGCATAAAATCAAAAAGCGAAGTTTCCACACGAACGGACCTCTCTACAAAGCGATCATGACCAAAAACGACGAGTTAAAAAAATGGGGTATTTCCCTTCGAGCCATCAAAACAGATTTGATTCCCAAAAAAATACAACATCTACGCTGTAGAATTTGTAGAAGAACGCGGTGTGGAATACATCGTACTGTTCATAATAATAACCGAGAACAACCCAATCAGCGCAATCGAATGGGCGTTTAATTCAGCTAATTTCGCGCAAGCGCCGGCAGGAGCGAGATCTACCAAGCACCTTCCTCCGATTTTGTTTGGTATCTCGTGACTGTCGCTTCCCGAAACTGACTTGAACCGAAAAGCGAGTACGGGCGCGGCAAGTCCTTGGTTGCAGGTGGCGGCAGTATGGTGTCGGCGTCCGGCGACACGTTCTCGAGGGAGGACTATGCTGTTTTGCAACGAAGTTCTTGCTGTCCCAGAGAACGTCCTCAGCGACTTCTCCGGAAGAGGGCCATGAGCTCTGCAAGAAAACTCCTGCTGTCCCAGAGACCGTCCTTCGAGAGATTCGTCAAGCCTCGCAGATTCCCTCGTCTTCAATATCATCCTCCGACACAGACTCGTTGCCACCATCGACAGGTAACATGGAGTCTTTCACCGATGATGCCAGCGGCAACTTGTCGTAGTTTTTTGAGTAGGGTGGGTGTTGTGCTCGAAGGACCAACTCAACTGATGCCGCGCTTCTTTGCCAAAACAAGAAGCGCCGCGTTCGTACTTCCTGCATCCCTTGAATGCAGGCGACCAAGTCCTTCTTGTTCAACTTCTATGACGCGAGCGTCAGCTTGCTCGATGAGCTTCTTCGGCCAGTTGGCGTCATAATCGAACCGCAGTTCCACGTTCTGGCGGTACGCCTCCCGCCGTTGCTTTCTCCTGCGAGCTTTACCGGCTATCTTCTCTTTCTTGGCGAGGTAGTCCAACTTCAAGCGCCCCGGGCGTACTTTGCGATCAAGGATGCTTTCGATTGCTGATGCCGCCGTATTTTCGAGGCATCTTTGCACCTGCCCCAAGTCACGGCTCACCGAGGGAGTGCCGCTCGCGGTGCACAACTTGGCGCGACAGCAAATGCCTCGAATCCGCCGGTTTCCCTGATCCGCTATTTCTCGCTTGAGCTTTTCGACCGTGCCTTCGACCAGGGATGGGCCAAGCGTTACAGTTACTGTACTTCCAATATTGGATATGGTTGTCTTCCACGACAGCGTCTCAGGTGTGACCCGACATTCCTGAGGAACATCAGCACAGTTTCCCTAAGTCGCACCATTCTCGCAATGTCTGCTTTCATTGCAACGATGGCCACACTTGAAAACAGTGATTTCTCGATGCCAACCGTGTCGTTTGTGTGATTACCATCAGCAAACCCCCACAGAGCTCTGAAGAAAGGGTACACAACAAGAGCGAAGCCTAGACCCAGCCTGCGAACTGTGGTATGAGCATCTTGCTTCCCTAAGCGGTGCAGGACGTTCGTCTTTGCAGATGACTGCACGTAATTTGCGGCCTGGTGACTCCATCTCAAAAGCGAAGCGACGAGATCGCTGCTGTGACAACCCGGTGCATGCGGTGGACAACTTCAAAGACCCGCGTGCGCGCGAATCCACCTACAGCAGCACCCCTATCGACATACACGACACAAAAACGGTCTTGCCTAAATGAGGTTCAGTACATTCAACGCAATCAGTTCGTCTGTCAACTTCGCGAAGTACTGAATCATCTTCTGGATGTTATCATTGACGGCATCGCCGTGCTTAAGGCATGTGATGTGGACGTCGAGGTGGTGCCATAGGATTCTCCCTTCATCGTTTTTCCATGTCGCTGTAAAGTGGCCACCGGCCCATTGCGAAGCCGGGTCTAGTGGCCCAGTATCGAACTGCAGGGCGACATTTTTGGGTTTCCTTCAGGAACTCCATATCTCGCGAGACTAGGTTCAAGGCCCAGATCTCTTCGACGCACCGACGAGAGCCACACGTCTTTTCCAGCACTGCAGGAATACGCCTGATGCTTACCCGCTGTGCGCAACCGTGTGTCGTCTGCTTCCTGGCTGCCAGCATCCAGAACAGTTACGTCTAGGATGCGTGGGATGCCAAGGTAAACGAAAGTAGCAATGCACTCGAGTCTGGTCGAACAACATCGTCAGCTTCCCTTCTCCTTTCCTTTTGGCAAACCCCCGTTTTCACATTTCTTTCGCACCCAGTGCTCAAATGTCATCAAAAGGCGCATGAAAAGGCGCGGAAACCCTGTCTGAAAAGCATTACCCCTAGCCGAAACCCGGGTTCCTGGAAAAATCCCGAGCGCCGGAAAAAATAATTTTTGGACACCCCTTTCGAGTTTTCCGTAGTTCTTCCGTAGTTCTACCATGGTTTCATATCATTTCAAATCAATTCACAACTTAGCGGGTTCTTGTTGCGTTAGGGGGGAGTCAGTTACCTGCGCGAGTACCCCAGTATGCCAGCTTCATCGGAATCGTCGCTTTCCCGTTTGCGCCGAGAGGCACGCCGAGAAGCGTCGGCGAGAAGCAGAGGACGCGAGCCGCCGGGAAGAGTCGGCGGGAGGACGCGATCGGCGCGCGACCAGCGCCGGAATCACCAGGGGCCGGGCGGGGCCGGAGGCCAGATGGTGGGGTGGGGGTCCCGTCGCGTCCCGCCTTTTTCGCTAATGGGAAGGTGGAACCACTTGTACATGAAACCCCAAGTAATGAAGTACGCAATAACCCCGCACAAACTACGGTGATGGGCCTTTCTTCCTGGTCCAGACGAAAATATCGGGGAGTATCGGGGAGCTTCGGGGAATTGCGGGGAGTTTCGGGGCATTTCCTTCGTGGCGACCACTTTCCCTGCAGTCGGCCTTGGCGAAGGCGGGGAGGGGGCTACGCTATTATTGGCCCTACCTTGCGCAGAGCGGTCCCGTGTTTGGCTATGCCCCGGAGACGAAGATAGAGGCTGAGAAGGAAGGACAGACTAGGTACAGGTTGACACGGCTTGACACAGGTAGCGACAGGATCCGCGGCAAGGAGAGCAGGAACCGTTCCACCAGAGGTCGTGCGGGTACAGAGACGATGTTCGTGCTCGAGTCGCGGCTGGGACGAACAGGCACGCCTTCAATGATAGGAAGGTCTGGGGGATGGACGTATTTTCCACGTATGGGGAGGAAAGGATTAGATGTGCTGGTGGACGCCTTCGAAGACGGCACCTCCGGCAAGAAGGGGCAGAAGAGGGTAAATTTAGTGGCGGCGGAGACCCAGCGCATGGAGGTAGGCGTGCCCAGGCCACCACCACGGATGCCTGCAGCACGATATGCCGATGTGCGGAGTCGGCGGCGAAGAGACGGAAGCGCAGGCCTTCGCCCCCGGGGACGCCCGAAGCGACACCAAAGTCGAGACGCAAGCTGCGACCATCGGCCCAAAGCGCCACAAGGGAAGCGGCGGATGCCGGCGCCAACACCGCCATCGAGAACGCCGCAGAAGGCGACGACACTAGGACGGCCGCTGGCAACGAAGCGGCGGTGTAAGGACTCGCCATCATCGATGACAGAGACGTGCACTCCGCGGCGGGCGGTGCAAGATAAAGTGCCAGTGACGAAGAGAGGTGGCACGAAGAGATAGTCACGAAAGAGAGCAGATGCAGACTATCGTCACAGGATTTTTGCATGCTAACCCTAACCACCAGGACCAGGGGTAGTTACGGTCGAAGACGGCAATTCGAGCGAGGAGTAAGGTTGATAACCAAAATGCGAGGCATGGAGGGTTGCAGGATGATGCTTGGCCGAGGATAAAGTTGCTATGGCGACTGGGACAGAGAGATAACGCAAGATAGAGAGTCCTCCTTATGGGGTGGTTACGCCTTCGCAGTCCCAGGGCCTCCACCCACCTGCATACGATCGTCGACTGACCTTTCCCGAGACGAGTTGGAATGCGGGTACCATCTTTAAGTGAACGCGGCCTCCGAAGTGTGACGCTCCTTTCAACCGGGTGCACGAATTCAGAATTCCGGGATGGGTTGACCCACTGTTTCCGATGCAGCTTCCAATCATCGAAGGCTAACCTCGGGTGCAAGAGCGGTGCTCGTCGTTCGGGGACCAGATGGGGAAGACGACTGGGTCTGCCCGGTTTACACTATTTATTCCCGGATGCGATTCTTTATTTCCCGGCTGCCACAGTAAAGTCCACATTTTGCGGGAAGTAAAAAAGCCTTGACTTCCCGCAAAATCCTTTACTTCCCGCAAAATTTCTTTACTTCCCGCAAATTCCCTCGCACTAAGTCACTCATTCCAGGTTCCTACTGAAAACCACGCAAAAAAATGCCCAAGAGAAAGCGCGACCCCTCAGAGAAGAGCTCAGAGGGCACTAGCAGCGACGAGAGCACAGCTAGTAGCGGTTCGCTGCTCCCGAAGAAGTACAAGAAGACCTGGGATGACTTCTTGGCGGACATCCGCAAGCATTGCTCGTATCCGAAGTCGGAGACAACGACGAGGAAGCCTTCCGAAGCTCAATACACGTCGTACATCAAGGAGCTGAAAGAGAGAGGCCTTGCGCCCACCACCATCTTGACATACTTCAGCATGCTGTGCACGCAGCACACGCTACTCCATGGAGAGAACCCGGCGAAGCAGCACCCAAGACTCGCTCAGAGGCTCAAGAAGAAGGCCACGCCGCCAAATGGATGCTGTTTGTTCCTACCGTTCCCCACCCCCACCGCGAGGAAAACCGTCGAAGGACACTGACAGAACGGCAGCTAAGCCACGTGCCAAGTCAAAAGAGTGTCCAGGAGCGACACGAGTTCGGAGCGACACGAGTTCCTGTGGCTCAGTGTGGATTTGCTGTGGCAGCCGGGAAGTAAAGAATCGCATCCGGAAATAAACCTTCGTATTGCCATAATTAAAAGCCATTGCTTCCCTTGAAATCAATTTTTCTCTCGACTCGCCCTCGGGCTGACGCCCTCGGGCGAGTCTCGAGAAAAAATTGATTTCGCGGGAAGGAATGGCTTTTTTAATTCCGGTAATAAATAGCTATATACTCCGTACCTACCCCCCGTGTTAGTGTCGCCCAAGGCACCTTTTCCGAAGAGGCGACACTAATAATGGCTTTTTTAATTCCGGTAATAAATAGCTATATACTCCGTAAACGACGCACTTGTCATGCACAATCACTTGTTATATAACAAGTGACCTAACAAGTGAAAATGTATAACAAGTGCCACTTGTTATATAACAAGTGATCACTTGTTATATAACAAGTGATTGCTTGTTATATAACAAGTGATTGCTTGCTATAACAAGTGTTTGGCTGCAATTTCATAAGGAACCTGGGGTTTGTACCTACCTACGCCTACCCACGAGAGAAAATCACGTGATCTGCAAGACACAAGGCTCCACCTGGTCCAGACAAAAATATCGGGGAGTTTCGGGGAAATTCGGGGAGTTTCGGGGTATATCCTTTGTGGCGACCACTTTCCCTGCAGCCGGCCTTGGCGATGGCGGGGAGGGGGCTACGCTATTACGGCCCTACCTTGCGCAGAGCGGTCCCGTGTTTGGTTATGCCCCGAAGACGAAGATAGAGGCTGAGAAGGAAGGACAGACTGGGAGGACGCCCGAACCGACACCGAAGTCGAGACGCAAGCTGCGACCATCAGCCCAAAGCGCCACAACGGAAGCGGCGGATGCCGGCGCCAACACCGCCATCGAGAACGCCGCAGAAGGCGACGACACTAGGACGGCCGCTGCAACGAAGCGGCGGCGTAAGGACTCGCCATCATCGAAGACAGAGGTGCGAGATAAGGTGCCAGTGACGAAGAGAGGTAGCACGAAGAGGTAGTCACGAAAGAGAGCAGATGCAGATTATCGCCATGTACGGACCTTGGACTTTTCTGGAGCATCTGGGTGGGATATTATGGTCCCCTGAGTGCTTTTCTGCCCGCCAGGTGTTGTGTGCTGCCAGTGGGGGTAATTTTCTGGCAGTCTCGGGCTTCAGGAAGGCGTAACGGTAACAGTCAATCTCGCTCCCCGAAATAGGCAAAACCCCCTGATTTCGTTGACAGGCCGAAAACCCTCCTTTTTTGGCTTTGGTGCAAATACGCAGTTCCGCAGCTTTTTGGCCGTAAATTCGGTGTCATGCCGCAGTGGAGGTGATGTGTAATACCCGGAGTACGGTCACCGCCTTGGGCGAAAATGTCAAAAAACACGAAATCACGCTCGTTTGGCTGGGCCGTGGTACCCGGCTCGGGGTTTTTCACACGACAAGAAACTTCGACCCACAGAAAAACCCCGAATGAGCGGTTCGGGTGTGCAAATGCCAAGCGTGCTTACAGCAACCGTTTGTTTGCCAAAAGCCTAGTGTCTTGCAGATCACGTGACTTTCTCTCGTAGGTAGGTACAAACCCCAGGTTCCTTATGAAATTGCAACCAAACTCTTGTTATATAACAAGCAATCACTTGTTATATAACAAGTGATTGCTTGTTATATAGCAAGTGATCACTTGTTATATAACAAGTGGCACTTGTTATATAACAAGTGACCACTTGTTACATCACTTGTTAGAAATATAACTAGTTATGTCCCAAAAAAAACAGCTAACAAGTGCGTCGTGTACCTACCCCCCCCCCCCGTGTTAGTGTCGCCTAAGGCACCATTTCCGAAGAGGCGACTAACGCGGGAAGGCGACACTAACACGGGGTGCACCAAGGGTGAAAGGAAATTTGTGTGCCTGGCACCGTGGTAGATAGGTACGTTCCCTCGTGCATTCTTCTGATGCTCACCGGTAAAACTGCAAACCCGCAAACCAGCCATCCAGGACAAGAATGCCATAGTGTCGGATGGTAGTCGTGGAAGTAGAGGGCAGACGTCTACATACAGCACACTCATGACATCGCGCGGTTTCTCGGCATGTAAAAGCGTGTACGTTGACTCTGTCTCCCGCTACCAACAAGGCCTTGCGCTTGTTCTGCACCGCACCGGGGGCTCGAGTTGTTTTTTCTGGCAAAATGTGTCCGGGGAAACACTGTACTTGTCGGCAAGTATGCGCTTCCTCCATTGCACCCATTCTTCGAGAACCAGTGGAGGACTGTCTGGCTTCGGAAATCATGATCGTTTGACGCAACAGCACTACTCGGCCGGCTACCAATACGTGTTAAAATCCCATTTAGTCGGCGAAAGACGACCATTTTTCTAAGCTTGCATGGAGCGTTGTTGAGGAACACAGATTTACATTGGCGAGGTGAAACCAACACCTGTCGATCACGCGAGGAAGCTTTCAGCTTCTTCATGGACGCGTGTGCGCCCGTTGTTGCTGTTCCAATGACTTTCTCGCAGTCATGAGCACCAGTATGCTAGCTTTCTGCCACAAGCATCAGTCAATCGTTGTCAATAATTTTTCCTTCAGGTGCCTTAGCTCTGTTGCTTAGGTGAGGAGGAGACATTCGGAGAAATACGGGTAACCCTATTGAAAACCGTATTCCTGTGTCTGTGTCGCCTCGCCTCTCCATGACAAAGGCGACACTGACAAGGGAGAAACGGAGGCGACACTAACACGGGGGGGTACTGGATTATAAAATTATTAGCATATTTTGTGTTCTGCGGGACCCTACACCCCCCCGGTTTGCCAGGAATCATACAAACATACGCTCAACGAAAGCCTGGCTCGAATCATTCGTGTGTTTCAACACCGAGCAATTCGACGCGGCACTCCCTTTCTCGTTGTAGACGGGACTTCTGGCGAATGCCTGCCAGCCTCGCAAAAATAATACGCGCAGGTCCACCCAGAAGGTACAGCTCGGAGGTTTGCCAGGAATCATACAAACATACGCTCAACGAAAGCCTGGCTCGAATCATTCGTGTGTTTCAACACCGAGCAATTCGACGCGGCACTCCCTTTCTCGTTGTAGACGGGACTTCTGGCGAATGCCTGCCAGCCTCGCAAAAATAGTACGCGCAGGTCCACCCAGAAGGTACAGCTCGGAGACAAAAAAGCTCTCAGATCAGATGTAGAAGTGAAAAGGCTAAAGAAGGGACAAAAGCGGGAGGGGATGGAAAAAGAATCGTGTGAAGAAAAATACGAAAACGAGCAGAAATAAATGTAAAAACGGGTTTTTGAAAGAACATAGAAAAACTTGACGTCTTCCATGATATCATTTGTCTTGTTGTAAGGGGTTTGCATCAGCGCGAGGAGAGTTCTGGTTCCAAGAACGCCAAATGCGAAACCCCGCCAAGGCTCACGCTATATTCTTTGTAAGGTTGGTAACGAGGTACAGCGGGTGCTTGAGGGTCTCATTCAGAAGCGCAGATATTACAGTTTGCGACTTGATGCCTCCTTGTTCTCCTGGTTGGTACAGAAACGAGCACGCTAGGTAAGCCGCGACAAAGGGTCGGCTGATACCTATGTATCGCACTCAGTGTCAGCTGCGTTTTATTTGTGCGTCTTTTCAGGATGCATAGGTGTGTTTCACAGAAACACGACCAGTATTCTTTTTTTTTTTTTTTTGCGGGTTCAATCCTTAGTCTGTTCACGAGCAGGTAAACTTTCGACAAAAAGAGCCTACCTTCATCTTTGAAAGGCCGGCGATTTTCAGTCGCTTTTATCTTCTTGTTGCGATGCATAGTGAGCGTGGATTAGGTCAACTGAAGCAAGCCGCAGGCTCAGGTGTGTTAGTCCACGTGATCAACGCGAAAGATCACGAAGCATTTCTTCATTGATGTTCATGTGTGGAGAGCTGCGTGGTCACATTGATGAGCAGGTGGTCTTGCTAACGAGTCTAACTTGGTTGTATGGTCTGGAGAAAAGAAACTGGTGGGGAAGGGACAGAGAAGAGTGGGTTGGCAGGAGGCGTCGAAGAAGCGAAATCCGACTGGCTGTTCTCGTTACCGCTGAGTATTTCTTCATTATTGTTGCCTTGGAGGAGCATTTCATCACGAGGACGGGACAAGAAAAGAAATAAGCCTGAAAAATAAGATGGAACGAAGGTGTGGACTTTGAAGGCCAAACATGAGAGGAAGGTCAAGGGGAAGGGGGCGGGTAAGGAGGGTAATGGAACATAAAAAAGGTGCATTGTTCGGTGCAATGCTGCCCGATAATTCGTGACCGTGTAATCGAAAAGGTGAGAGCTGTGGTAGCCAGACTTCTGAGACTAGAAGCAAGTAGCAGGTTGTCACCTGCCACTTGGTACCTTAAATCCTACAGGATTGGATACTCGGCCACGAACTACAAAAAGTCTGGATTAGACCCCTGTCTGGAAGGGTTCAGCTTGACGGAACGCCAACCGGGGGCAAAACAAACGAACCCATCGAGGAGGCAGAGCCGGAGAAAACGTCTCCATGTCCCCGCTTCACCCTCTTCGGCCCATGCACCCCTGGCTCTAATTGCTACCGAGCATCGCTGGTCCGCAGACTGGACGTGAGATGACAGTTTCATAAAACAGAAACTCTAATTGGTGGAAAGCCTGGCAAGACAACTATTATTTGGCGACCTGTCATACTTTCTCTCGGCTAGCAATCGGGGTCAACAGCTACACTAACAGAGAAGACAAAATAACGGGAACAGAGCTTCGAAATGCACAAAACAATAAGAACACATTTTCTAACACAAAGCACACGCAATTTCCAGTAAAAAAAGGACATGAAAAAAGCGAAAAGAGGGATGCAGGGAAAGGTGCTCACTATTCTTTTCGACCTTGGGATCAGGCTTTTTTCGAGTTCCTTCTTTCTACGTACCTCAACGAATGCGCACCTCGCTTTCGAGTGTGTGGTAAGAGTAGAGAGCTCAGTAACAACCTTGGTGGAAACGCCAGGGATCGTTCTTTTCGGAGTTTGCAAAAAAGACAAGCCTCGAAACGGTGTGGGAAGACGTAACGTTTCCTCACACCCGTGTCGTGTTCTAGCCTTCGTTCTACTTCTCCGGGTCAGCATTCGTCTCGTAGCTTCTCTTGCTGACGACTTGCAATCCAGCTTCGGCCTCAGTATCCGTAGTCGTATGCTGTCAGCATCATAAGTTCGTCGTTGTAAGACACGGGAGCTGACCGGCAACGGTGGGTGTTGGCACTGTGTGGATGATTCCGCTTTTGGCCTCTCGAACGAAAACCTTTCCGGCTAACAGGAAGACCCCCCTCCCAGTACAAAAGTGCAGCTCAATAGATCAGGGCCTGTCGGTCGGCCATCACGCGAATCGCATGGGCTTCAAAATGGCGTCGGGCTTTGGCTGCCCCATGGGGAGTTAAAAATATTTTGACCCAATTCTGGCTCAATTATGGATCTTCTTACGAAAACCCCATCCCACGATAAGGGGCACGCCACCGGATCACACAATCCACGAAAGAATGTCGCAGGCATCTGGATGGACAGGTCAAATATTGGGTTGTTGGGGAGGAAACCTATAGGCTACAGGGTGGTATTTGTTTCCATGCAAAGGACCCACTAACGCAACAAATGCCCGGAGAGATCTATCCCTGGCATGTATTGACACCCTTTCGGCACTCGATAGCCAAAAGTCTGACCCCGAGATGGCACTCTAGATTTTCCCCAGGCCGGACGGAGCGCCCAAGAAGGTAGTTGGACTCCAGGCCGTGAGGCCGTATATCCGTGTGAGCCCACACTGCCCGTGGGTTGCCTGCCAGACTTACAAACTCAATTGCAAGGAAGCCATCCTGGTCTGCGGTGCAATTTCCGCTACGCCACCAGTAGCTGTACAAATGCCGGTCGAACCAGCGACCATTTGGTTACCTGGTGCTACAAGAAGTGAAATTTGTGCAAGGATGGCGAAGAGGGGGCAAGGAACTACCTCACCGTTTCTCGACTGTTTCGAGTCTTTCCCAAAGAACTAGCCTGATGGCAGGTATTACAACCGTAACTTCAAGCAACACGGCTTTGAAGCACTCCTGTCAAAGATGAAGCCCGTGCTATTGGATCCTGTGCAGGTCTTTGTGGTCTGTCCCAAATGCATGGGTAGATCTACCTGTAACCCTACCTGTGTACGCCCGGGAACTGTGAACGAAGGAAGCAATGATATCTGGCGTGTGAGGGAACAGCTGAAAACGTCAGTTTAGGATGCGTCTTCCTCAGGAGCGACACCGCATCGGTATAACCAGGGACCCTAAAACCCCATAAATCACGGGGTACCATCGAGGACTCGCCAGAGGTATGGTTTGGCTGGCTTGGGCACCGGCCAGGGTGGTGGCATCAACTCATGTGTACAAAAGACAAAGGAGGAACGACATACCAGTATTTGTCCATTGAAAGACAGCTGTCGTCTGCAACTTTCTTGTAGCTCGAGGGATAGTAATCACATAGACCGTTGATCTGGTGATCGCCGCTCAAGCATCCATCAATCGCAGCGTCCACGTCGCCAGCATCGATTTCGTCGCAGAGCAGCGGCTGTGTTGGAAATGTGCTACAACCCAAAAAGAAATGTAACTACCCGCCGGTTCATTCCTTCTTATAGACCGTGATGTACCGTCAATCGTAAAGGTGCTGTCTTCGGACGCATTGTGCCGTGTCACCCGTTGGCAATATCTTATTGCGGTCTTTCTTGGTGTGTTTCTCTTTACCGGACGCCCATCTTCAAGAGTATGACACCAATAAACCGTGATCGACAGCGGCAGGCAACTGGATGCAGTTCCAAGAGATAGCTTGTGGAACGGTTTTCGATGGCTAGTGAAAGAGAGGCTGGGGCGAAGAATGAGGCTAGCTGTGTCCACGTACGCCGCCTGTGATGATCGTCAGAAAAGAAGATTTACATACAGAGTCGCAGAGGTTAGCGATGTTCGCGCTGTCAGTGCTTGTCGTCGGGTCAACGGAGTAAGGGTCGTGTACGAAACGGGCCGGCTGGCGCTTTGCCTGCAAGATGTATTGTTCGTATGCACCGTTTTCGAAATAAGAATTTTCGATCTCGAAAAAAAATAGACAGCTGTCCTTGAGAAACCGCAACCCCCCCGGCTTACAAACCACGCCAGCCAGCATGCAGAGATCGTGGTCGGCATTCAGAAGAGTGGAAATTTTGCTTTCGACGACTGTGCTCGCTGGACGCAGACCAATATGCGTCGAGCGGCAGACGCATGCGGTTGGTCTGCTGAATGGTGAAAAGCCTGTCACGAGAACCGAGCACGAGCTCTGCCTCTAACTTGATGGGATGAATGGCGGAAACTCATGAAAGGCGTTTCAGACGGCGTTTGGCCATGAGCTGCTTCGCCGACTGTCAGTCAGTATAGGCTGAACAACAAGCCGGGCGACTACCACGGGTTTCCACTTCGTCTTCGCTTCGGGAATGTCACCGCACTGGTGCTCTCTTCGAGTTCGTGCTCACACGCGTGCTCACTGCTCACAGGCGTGAGTTAGCAATTCTAGCCCGGCAACAAACCCGCTGCGCGGAGACGGGTCGGCGAAGGCAACATGGATCGGAGAGGGATCGAGGCCCCGGCCGCGGGCAACCAGACGGAGAAACGGAAGCACCTAAGATCAAAGTAAAGTGGAAAAGAGAATGAAAGGTTGTCTAAAAGAGAAAGGGGGGTAGTGAATATTTTGTGACCGTCGTAGCTCGCTGAGGCAGGTGCTGGGCTAATTTTGGTCTGGGCTTGGACTTTGCAGTCCTTCCGTATTCCTTTCGCAGGCCCTTTCGTTTACACCCACTCCAAACACGTTTGCGAACGGGTTGCCGGACCTTGTTGTTATCGAAGAAATACCGTGCCCAAACCCCCGGAGTTTGTTCGCTGGCACGGTCTGTAGTACTGTGCCCCTATACCCCCAATTTGCCCCTTCCCGAGGAACTGCTTAAGACACGATTGCCGTGTGCAGGCCCTGAGGGCCAGGTAGGTAATGGGAGAGGTGGGAAATCCTAAAACCCCTAAATATGGTGTGATCCAAGGTGACAGCACCGCAAGATACGTGCGAAGGTGCTGGTGTGCCTCTTCAGCCTCTGGCGCTTCTTGGCAAAATGCTGTTCTATGCAGTCGCAGGCGGGAGCAGCCGCTTTTGTACAGTGTAGCGAAGTTTCCCTGAGGTGTCTTAAGCAGAACTGTGGGCAAACTGACAGTGGATCACACCATAATAGGCAAGATCAGGTGAGGCGTCATACTTCTGTCATCACATCGGCAGGTTCGCCGCTCTTCTTCATTAATCGCACGGACACGGCCTTCGGGGGGTTCGACTTCGTCAGCCTGCACTCAACATTGTCGCCGACCTGGATGAACGGGCGGGCGTCACCGTGCTTCTTCTTGACGTTTCGGTAGGCAAAGCGAATCTCACCACCACCTTCAATCTTGAGCAGAGGTTCCGTTCCAATCCTCGTTACCACAGCCCGGAGACGATCCTTTCTTTTGCTGCTGTCCTTGTCATCAACAATAAGCTGGTCGGCCTCGGCAGCAAACATCACCTGGGTTTCTTCGAAATAGTTCATTGTTGATAAAATAATGAACCTACGATCGCGAAAGCTCGAAAAAAAGAGTGTGTTTTCGACGCTTTGAAGGAATTTTTTCTTCTTTCTGTATGTTGATGAAGAAGGAAGGGGGTTTTTCCTGTCGTTGGTGTGGTCAGTCAAAAGCCAGCTCTAATGGGCTTCAATTTCAAGTCCACGTGGCTGTGGTCGTAAACTTCACGCGTGCGCCGCAAGACAGCACAAACGCACAGCGGATTCAAGAATCGCTACGATCAATTGATGATTTGCCTGTGAAAAGGAGAAAAGAGCTTAAGAAGGGAGCACATTGCAGACAGCAAGAGAACGTAGATAAAAAGCAAACAAAAAGATAGCTGTCTTCGTAACCGGCAGTGTGCTAGCTAGGCTGAATATCACCATGTCGTCGGACGACGTGTATGGGCGTTTCGATCGGTAAGTGAGCTTGCAGAGTCACCCACCTTCGACTTCGAGCTAGATGCGCAGCGACTGCTGCGGGGGTTTTCCGGACATAATCAGTGGCCCTATTGCAAAAACTTGTTGCATCGCCACTACCTCGGCGACGCCCTATCTGTCCTCGGACAAGTGATCATGGTCAGGGTATCTGCACATCTCTGCTGGCTTTTGATGAGGCCCTCAGCAATCCGGTGGTTGAAATCGCGCGTTCAGCTATGCAGCAGGCGAGCGGCTGAGACATGTTGATGGGAACTTCTGGCGGATGCAGAAGCAATAGCGCTCAATTTCGTTGTCGTAAATTGGCACACGACGCATTGAAATCTTTCAACGGACGGAAGGGTGGAGCTGATGAGGCGTGGGAGGTATGGGAAAAATGAGAGAAACATGCATGAAGCTGAAGATTGCGACAAGAAATAATGAAATCAACAACATCAGACCATCCCCTGGAAACAAGAAGCATCAATCAATTCGATGTATGTAATAAGGGGACAACACGCTGTAGATCGCTTGCTTGGGGAGTGGATGTTTCAGGTCTGATGCTTCGCACTTCAGCAAAGATAACTTGTTGATCGTGAGTCACCTTTACTTCGTTGAAACTGATTATGAAACAAGGAACTACGCTTGAGGATGGCAGTGAATAACTAACTGGGAAAACAAATGAGGGCTCGTCCACAAACAGAAAATACGCTGGCGGTTTACAGCCTCAAGATGGCAGCAGTTTATTTTTCCTCGGGGTTTCAGTTTAAGTCCTACAGGAACACGCTGCGTGTCTTTTGTGGCGTTTATTTGTGTCTGAGCTGCTGCTGTTTGGCTAAGGAGCCGACTCCACTGGCCCGGTTCTGGCGGCACCTGCTCGATCAGCTAGGTGCTGTAGACCGCCCTATTCCCGTGCAGTCGGCTCCCTTTTTTGCGAAACGTAGCACACTGACGGAGGCGATTAATGTTCGATTCACCCGGCACCAAGCTAGTTGGGTGCGCGTATTAAATACAGAAGAACCATACCTCAGGAGAGCGGGATGAAAACGCATAAATGGAACAGAGCAGTGTCCAAGGTTCGTCGTTCTCGCACAAGCGGGCAACGAAGGCTCCGCAAACACTATGTGCAAATGCCTTGTAACAATACAGAAAAAGGCGCAAAGCCCTTGCACGATGAACGTTGTCTCCACTCGTTTAAGACTCGGAGCCCTGAAGGCAAAAACAGGAAATTAGAATGGCACATGAAAGTGCTCGTGCGCCAAGCACGGCATCGTTAATGGTTGCAAAACAAGATATTTCACTTTCGGTGCACACCGATCAGCTGTGGCAACTGCACGCAGCAAACAACCATCGGCCATGCATTGCCCTGCAAAACTCTTTGTCTACCCTGCAATCACTGAAAGCAAACTCACTGTTGCTAATCAGCAATCATCAACGCTACCAGTTCACCTGTGGGATGATCTTTGCCGACGAGCGACAGTGAGCCGGCTTACTAAAAAGGCGAAGGAAGTCCGTAAAATGAGCAGGAACAACCAACAGCTTGAGCTTCAACCTTGTCAAGCACTGCTTTGCAGGCGCTCGGAGTTACACCTTTGATACTTTTGCTTGGGAAGTTGGTTGCCGCTTCGCACGTTGTCGGCGGCTGCAGTACCGCCGAACACACGATTGTGGGTCTAGGACAATAGGAATACCACGTTTGGCAAAGTGTTAGCTTGGACCCTAAGTGATTACATTTTGGCCCAGGAGTTTCAAAGCTCCGCCTGTCTGCTAACTGGTGTTCTGAGTGCCTTTCTTGTACCATTAAGCTCCTGCTACTAAGCTCAGCAAACCCGGTCTGCGAATCCTAAGTTCGCATTTCGGGTAAGAAGCCCAAACACACTCGGGGAGTCCAAGAAATTCGGGTCCTACTACTACGGTAAAAATGAAAACATGTTCAGAATGAGTCAATACCCAAGATAGTACGGTTTTTCTTAGAGTTGATCAAGATAGTAATGTTTCCTTAGAGCTGATCAAGATAGTACATGTTCACTTAGAGTTGCCCATTATTGTACGTTTTGCTCATGGTACGGTCTCTTATCCTGTTCTGTTCTGTCCTGTGGGGCGGTACGAAGCCCGGGCAAGACGAGGTTGGGATAAGGTCCAAAACAGTACGTTTCCCAAGTTTGTGGCCAAAACAGCACTTGGCCCATTCGGCGAACCCGAAGAACAGGTAGCAATTCCCCTGAGCCGGGGTTTCCTCGCGTGCAGCACGGTGCACCGCGTTTGGGACCCAAGTTTGGGACCCAAGTTTGGAACTCAAGTTTTGGGCTCAAACTCAGGAAACCGTACTCTTTTGGTATTTCACCCACCCAGCAGCACCCATGCCTGGGCCACGGCTGGGGGAAGGGGGGTCTCTAAAAAACGAAGAAAAAGCAAAAACTACGGTTTCTGTGCATCTTCTTTTTGCATTTCTGGGGTCCTTTCAGGAAGTTTCAAGTGTGTGTACTATAATGGGCAACTCTAAGGAAGTACGTGCGCTCGGCTAAAGGCCGGCGCGGGGCGAGACTGGAGGCAGCAGTTAAAGTTCGGGAAACAGTAAAGTTCGGGCGAAGCTAAGTTCTGGTGAAGCAAAGTTCGGGCGCAGCTGAGTTCGGGCGAAGCAGAGTTCAGGCGAAGCTAAGTTCTGGTGAAACAAAGTTCGGGCGCAGCTGAGTTCGGGCGAAGCAAAGTTCGCACGAAGCTCACTGCTCAGTGCGCTGCTCAGTTCTGGTGAGATGGTGCAAAGTTTGGGCGAAGCCACGTTCTGGTGAAGCAAAGTTCGGGCGCAGCTGAGTTCGGGCGAAGCAAAGTTCGCACGAAGCTCACTGCTCAGTGCGCTGCTCAGTTCTGGTGAGATGGTGCAAAGTTTGGGCGAAGCCACGTTCTGGTGAAGCAAAGTTCGGGCGCAGCTGAGTTCGGGCGAAGCTAAGTTCTGAAGCAAAGTTCGGGTTCTGGTGGTGCTGAGTTCGGCATGTAGCAAGTTTGGCCTGTGAATCACAGTGTGATGCAGGGCTGGTTAGCCACAACTTGCCACAATGTGGCCCATTGGGCCACAACTTTAGCCACAATGTTGTGGCTAAATTGTGGCTAAATGTGCAAAAATTTTGATCGAAAAAAAGACCACCCAAAACACGCTAAACACCGTTTTTCGGGTAGATTTTCGTGTTTTTTGGATAGTTTTGGGTATTCTGGGCCTCAACCCCCCCAACAGACCTCGAGTTCGCTTTTCGTGGGTTCGAGTGGTTTCTGCCAACTTGCAGCCACGTGCTGCCAATTTCTGGGGTGACTCAGCCAGAATTCGCTATTATTTTGCGAAACCCGCGGCTTGTGGGGGTTTTTCCGGTTTGTACTGGACCCTTTCGACAATTTCAGGTGGATTCTGTGCGAATAAACGGGGGAAATGCTTGCCAGGCTCCCCGTTCCCGTGCGCTGCGCAACACGGGATGAGTATCTTCGTGTCACGTGCACGTCCCAAACATGGTTCATGCTACCGCGGTCCCTGGTTCATTGCCACTGCCACTCCCAAGAGCTCGAGAGTCGACTGGGACTCGCCTTTCCTCTCAGCAGTCCTGATTCAGGCTGCGAAAGCTTGACTGCCTTCAATTCATGCCACTGACATTCTGAATTGAAGTTGTTCCAGCCGCGGACCTGCATGCAACGACGTTCACTCATCCACTCATCCGCTTTTTCGTTCTTCTTCGTCACGGCTTAGTTCAGTGCGAATCGCACCGAGCCTGGTCACCAGGTTGGTGCTGCTCGGAGCCGCACCCGAGGGAGATGCACAACAGGTTGTAGCACAACCGGTGCGCATCAGCTCTGCATCGCCGTGCACTGCACGGTGTAGCACTGCCCAGGCGCGGCGAGACCAGTGACCGTCATCCGGCTCGGTGTTCAGGAGGAGGTGACCCGCTTGGCAGGCAGCACCGCTGCGCAGTGTACTCTTCCGTACTCTGCACCGTGCAATGCGCCAGTCATGTGCTTACCAGACTCTCGGTTTCGCGTTCTCATCATGGCATCAAATTTGACGGTGAAATCAGCCCCCAGCCTGAGTCCAGGATAGGTTGCTTGCAATGCAACAAGTTGCAACAAGTAATCGATGAACACGGAAACTTTTTACAGTAGCAAGGAACCGACAGCAAACTGGTGCACGGGTCGGTGCAAATCCTGTGCAACGGGTTTGCGGACATGATCGTGTCGCATTCGTAGTGGACTGTTGAAGTCATTATCCGCGATGACAGCCTAACCCGGGACTTGGGCCGAGTCCTGCTGTCGAAAATACCACAGTGTTCAAAATCGCCGGCCATTGAATCGGTCTGGACAGGGCTGGTCGCCACACGGTTGCCACGTTTCTTTTTTTTGAAGTGTACGGAGCCTGGGCCTTAGCCTTTTGAGAGGGAAACATGGGAACATGAATGTACCTGGCCATCCTTTAGCTCCGTTAGGTCGGGAGAGGAACGGTTTCTGGGGTGCCTTGTTGTCGGCTCCGGTTAGAAATAACATAGAAGTCCGGTTGGGGAGCTTCGTCACGTGTGGCCACGTGTGGAACGAGGAGCCTGGCAAGGATTTCCCCCGTTTATTCGCACAGAATCCACCTGAAATTGTCGAAAAGGTCCAGTACCAACCGGGAAAACCCCCACAAGCCGCGGATTTCGCAAAATAATAGCGAATTCTGGCTGAGTCACCCCAGCACTTGGCTGCAAGTTGGCAAAAACCACTCGAATCCACGAAAAGCGAACTCGAGGTCTGTTGGGGGGGTATGAGGCCCAGAATACCCAAAACCATCCAAAAAACGCGAAAATCCACACAAAAAACGGTGTTTAGCGTGTTTTGGGTGGTCTTTTTTTCGATCAAAATTTTTGCACATTTAGCCACAATTTAGCCACAACATTGTGGCTAAATTTGTGGCTAAATGGGCCACAAAGTGGCAAGCTGTGGCTAACCAGCCCTGTGTGATGGCAAGTTCGGCGCCAGTACCCGAGGACCCCGGACCCCCCCCGACTCCGTTTCCCGGGGTGACCCAAATACCGCGAGATGCTGAGAACCTCTCGCCAAAAACGCAATTTTCGGGCACATTAGACCCCGAGACCCAACAAACCTCGAAAACTATCTTCGACCGGAAAAGTGTGGGGCGGGGTTCGAACCCGGGCCGACCGGCCTGAAGGCCGGCGCCCGCTCACTCTGCCACCCCTATGAATTTTGCCAGGGGGAAAAAAAGCTTGCTCCGCACTATTATCTAGTCCAAAAACAATACACTTTTTCATAGACAAAAGCCGGGTTGGCTCGAATAGAGGCTATTCACATTGCATGTTCATAGGACCTCCAGTCTCGAAACATGCACTAAGGAAACATGTACTATCTTGATCAACTCTAAGAGGTATGTACTATCTTGATCAACTCTAAGAAAATGTCTACTATAATGGGAAATGACCCGTTCAGAATGTGCTGCAGCGTGAGAAGCTTGCGATGCATCGCATGGCGGGATCAGATTGCTCTGGGCAAGAGAACGCCTGATGTCGAAACACAGTTCTGATGGCCGCTTGGCCCTTCTCTCGCTTTTTCCACTCAGAGCACAAAAATGGAAAATTTCGCGGCCGGTTTCGACAGACTACTGACCTTCACGATATATGTAATATTGCCAAGCTTACAAGATACCAGATACAGTATACGTGCCAATAATCTCGGCTACTCACCGAACGTAGCTTGATTTCGGAAAGACATCTTACCTTTCCTCGTGTTGATTGATTCGTGTGACGTTTGAGGAATGAAGGGTGTCTTGCAACACCACTCGTTACAAAAAAAAAAAGCTCGGCAAAGCAATGTCCAAAGACAGCTCGAGGATCAATTGAAACCCCTGCAGATCTCGATAGAGCTGCAGTGCTCGGAGCAGTTGCAAGTGCGACTTTCCGTGAACCCCCATCTTCGCGTTCACCCGTATTTGCGACCGAACCCCGGATGAACATTGAGAACGCAAAGTGGTTCACTGCGGTCGGTTGCAACGCGGACTCGAAGCATTACGCAGCAAAACTAGCACGGTGCAGGCAAAGATTCGTTTCGTCGAATGAGTTGACGTGCACGAATACACGTTCAAGCAAACGCTACTTCTTGCGGCGGCCGTTCACAATATGGACCGTTTGGTTGATGTGCAGACGCGCCGCAGATCTCAGTTTGCAGGGTCTCTGGCATGTCAACCCATGACCGAAGAACGATCGTTTAGGTCGAACGAAAACGGAATGAGGACGAATGCGACCAGGTAGGCTACAGACAACGAGGAGTAGACATGTTTCATCGGCAACTCTTTACTCGCATCCTCGGTATCCGTGTCTTGCTCTTGTGCTCAAGAACGGTAGGCCTACTTCTGGCACAAGTGCCGCCCGTAGCACCCGAGGAAAACGGTGCCAACTTGCTATGTAACATTCTTTCTGTGTGCGCAAAAGAGCCGAAAGATTCCCTCTGATGAGCAACGAGTACAGGCATCCGGGAAGCGAGGTAACAAACAAACATGCCCATGCAGGAGGGTCCGGGAGTTCCTTACGCGGGATACGCGGACCGAATTAAAACGAGTCCAAATAAAATGTCACGTGGCCAGGGTTCTCCCACTTCGAAGTAACGAAACTGCTAGGTGTAACTTGACCGCAGTGTGGCCTTGCCTCTTTGGTTTGCGGTATCGGCTACTAGCCAAGGGCATGATCGAGGCAATCAAGCAAAAGTGCCGACATTTCGAATATTGGGCATGGACCCTCACACAGGCTCGAACGACAGTTGTTGAAATGCTGTTCGAGTCTTTGTCAACTAGTCAACACGGTAACTTGCATGCTCAGCCATCATCAGCGAGTAAAAGTCATTGGAGAGCCGCTTGGCAACCTGGTTCGATTTGCATGGACGGGAAAGTGTTGGTGACGAAGGTCACCGGCCGCGCGTCGGTGATTTACCGCTGATGAGGCGAATCGCTGCCAGGCCAAATGTAGCATCGCGCTCGAACTCCACGGACGGGTTTTGTTGAGTTGAATTGTTTTGGTTGGTACTCAGTCATTCGTCACTTTTGTGTTTCATTTCAAAAGAAAAATGACTGAGGGTCATTCGAAGAGTTCAGCTGGGATACGCGCGTTTAGCCTCATTCAGTTCGCAATAGACGGGCACCAAGCGGTGCACACTTGTGACTTCTCTATATCAGAAGAGATAGGCAGTTCAGAGCTTGAGGATGAATGAGCAGTGGTATAGTTGGTGAGCATGTCTTCGACACGTAGTTAGCGAGTCTGCAGCAGACTGCTTCTCGCTTGAAGCCCGCCTTCGCCCGCCTTCTTCCTGATTGGGTTCTCCTGGCAGTCGGTGATAATTGCGTATGGGCTCATAGGACTTGATCGAGAACGATGTACAGGTACAAATGGAGACCATACACGATCTCCATCGTTTTACACCACACCCTATCCCCCGACAAGGATCCCGCCCCACCGACTGTTCCGAGACTTGCTCGCACGGGGAAGTGGCACAAATCACTTATCGCCAAGCATTCTGCAATGCTGACGACTGCTACCCCTGTGTATGTGTGTGGCTTAGAGTGGGTCTAAAGCGAAGTTCAGCCCAATTGTCCCTTGCACCAGTCGGTTTTGAGTTTTCGACAGACGTTTCCGAAGGGGACTCAAAACTGTGACCCGAGTGGCGACTGCCGACCATGACGGGTGCTTGCACCAGGAGTTTGGAACAGCTAGCCAAGTTCATTGCACAGAGAGAGCTTGCCACATCCTCGGGTGAGATGTGCCGCCTGTGTAAAGACACTCAGCTGTTTCACGGGGCCGAAAACCCCGTGCAGCTAACACCGCAAGAAGAAGTCTTGAGCCGAGTGCCGGATGGAGAAGCTGACAGCCTCCCACGCTCTATCCCCGAAGGATCCCGCCCCACCCACCCTTCGGAGAGGAGTCACAGGACCCAAAAGCAGCGTGTCGGAAGCTCAAAGCCGACTGGTGAAAGTGACAAGTGGCTATACTTCGATTCAGTCGTTACCCACTCAACCATGACCGTAAACACACACACACACACACACACACACATACTAACAAGCTTGCTTGAGCGCCGAATGCGCGTCTAGTGGAATCCCGTTTTCCGTTTCCACCCTTTGACGTACGCGATGTCTCCTATTTCCACTCTCTAAGAGGTTGGACAGGGGTAGTATTGCGCAAACATCCAGGCCGTTTCCCTCTGTTTGTACTCCCCCTTCCCCTGTGCCGCCCATGCGGCTCTTCTCTTTGCTGCCCGGCCGCTTTTCCTCGACAACGGTGCTTTTCCTTTTCCCGCCTGTTAGCCCTGAGTTCTCCCACTGCGAACCATGCCCCAAGCGGTCCAGAAGCTCGAAAGACCAGAAACGGAAAGAAAGGGATTCCACACACGCACACACTCACTCTCTCTCACACACACACACACACACACACACACACACACACACACACACACACACAGTTATTCGGCCAAGCTCATTGCTAAAGAGAGCTTGCCACACCATCGGGTGAGTTGTGCACAAAGACATCTAGCTGCTGCAAGCGCTTAGCGGGCACCTCCCGAACGCTCCCAGAGCTTCTAACACGGGCACCTCCCGAACGCTCCCAGAGCTTCTAACGCACACAGCCAGAGACAATGTAAAGTACCCGGCAGGATAGACGCAGAAACCAGACTCGAGGGCCGATGCGGCGTGAAAACCGTCACTCAGTTATAGTTGTCCGCTCCGTAGCAAGCCGCGATGCAGGGTGCATGCCGAGAAGCGGCTGCCGGCGGAGAACTGTTGTCACCACGAGATATGGCGATGACAACCATCGCCTGAGAGACCGTGAAGGGAAACCCGGTCAAATACACACTTCACTCGGAAGATCAAACTTTCGTTTTCTTGTTGCGTTAGTGGGGAGTCGTTTGCATGCAAATGAGTACCACACTATGCCAGCTTCTCGCTACGTGCTCCACAGGGGTCACTTTTTCCGCGTTTTCGTCGTGGTGCAGTGCAACCGTCGGCTGTTCAAACTTTCGTTCTGATAAACTTATGTAACGTAGTTCTGTTTTCGTGCGTCTTTTTATGGCGCCACTAGTATCCGTGGAGCTGAGAGGGCAGAAACGAAGAATAGTTGAGTTCTGGACAAAGATAGATGGAAAAAAGAAGGTGATTGTATTCTTCGCTTTTTCTCACGAACGGGGGGGTCGGTCCTGCTTTTGGCTTTGTAGGTTCTCCCCCACTCCCCATTCGTGGTTAGCACAAACTCAAGAGGTCTAGTCAACTATTCCCTGCAGTATTGGCATACTTTCAAGAAGAAAATAAGAACAACCCATGCAGTACATTCGACATCGACTCGTACTGAAGAACTCTCGCCTTCTCGAACTGTAAACGTTTCGAGTTATAACGCTTACGCGTGCCATGCTTCGTAACCATGACAGAAAGGTTGGTGCAATGTTTATGTAACGTGGGTCTCGACGTGGGGTTGTTATTCTTGTCATCTGGCACCAGAACGCTTGCCTACTCTGTAGACGGCTGCGGCATAACAGAACCCCTACAAGCCAAAAAGCCGCGAAGAGCGGCTGTCTCATCATGATACACCAGCAACAGGCTCCCATTGCTTCGAGCACTGCCACTCTTGCAGAAGACTGCAGCTGTGACGGACTACACTTGCGTCTGCGAAACGATTGTGACCCGAGTCGTACGCCTTCTACTGCGTGAGCATCTCAGAGGTTTCCTCCCACGGCTAGCTTTGTTTTAAAACAGCTAGTTCGAATATATACCCTGAGTTGAACCTTCTCCCCGCCCATCCCTAGGCCATATCGTTATTCGATAACCGTTTTCTTTATTTCGTTTCTTTGTTTTAAAAACTCCAAGCGAAAAGCAGCCTAGAATGAAGCAGACATCTGGTGCTTTGCCACCAAAGTCTCTGGTTAGCCCCTTTGTCAGGAACCTTACGTTTTCTTTTTTTTCTTTTTTTTTTTCCTGTCGACTAGGTGGGCTCTCGCTTCTAGTCGTGTAGCTTGTTTGCAGTGGGTTGAGCAGTCGGGTCAGATCGTTTTCTTTTTGTGCTCGCCGTTCAGGGCTCTCGTCAACCATCCTCAGGGCCCTTGGTGGGGATTCATATGATTCCATTCATTTTTTATGTACTAGCGCCAAAGTATTACAAGCACGTTCTTGCAACTCCCCCTAGTCCCGTTTCCATTTCCGTTTACTTTCAAAGAAACGGCTTTTCCATAGTAAGGAAACAGTTGCTGCAGCGTGCCGGAAGTGCGGAACTAAGGAGGCGTTTCCATTTCCGTTTCCGTTTCGTCGGAGGCGCGGTGCAGGCCGCAGCCCCGTCACCGTGTGTGTGTGTGTGTGTGTGTGTGTGTGTGTGTGTGTGTGTGTGTGTGTGTGTGTGTGTGTGTGTGTGTGTGTGTGTGTGTGTGTGTGTGTGTGTGTGTGTGTGTGTGTGTGTGTGTGTGTGTGTGTGTGTGTGTGTGTGTGTGTGTGTGTGTGTGTGTGTGTGTGTGTGTGTGTGTGTGTGTGTGTGTGTGTGTGTGTGTGTGTGTGTGTATGTGTGGGTGTTGATATTCAATCACGGTAACCCCTGAAACGGAGTATAGCCCCAATGTGTGTGTGTGGGTGTTGCGGACTCGTTTTAACGTGCTTCTTAGCGAGGGTGTGTCCACGCTGTGTGTGGTGCATAGAGTTCGGGAGGAGAGTGGTTCGAATGTGCTCGGATTGCGGCACCATTTTGCCGGTATATCATGCCCCCAACAGACGGACATGAACAGTCTGCAGACGGACGCGGGTCTCCCTCATCGCCTGGCGGGTTCGCACTCTGAAAGAGATACGCTGCTTGCAAAGACTAGGTGACCAACAGTCGGTCACCGGTCAGCTAGAGGTTGCAGTGTCGTCGGTGTCGGTGTCTGTACCGTCTTTACTGCATTTGTCAGGCGGACCCCAGTTTCTGAAGGCGTGGATGAAAGAGAGGAAGCGATCTGACTCGGTACCGGTCGGACCGAAGGCAGAGGAGAAGTCTGTGTTTGTATCGTACGGTAGCCAGCCGTCGTCTTGCTTGTCTTCCTCCGAATCGCCTTTTTTTACGAGCCGCACCGAGACGGCCTTTGGTGGGTTCGACCGCGTGAGCCTGCACTCGACGTTGTCGCCGACTTGGATGAATGGTCGCGCCTCGCCGTGCTTCTTCTTGACGTTGCGATACGCGAATCGCACCTCGCCAACACCTTCGATTTGGAGGAGGGGCTCCGGGCCTATTCGCGTCACAATCGCGCGAAGTAAGTCCTTTTTGCTCGATTCTTGCGGATCTGAGCCCTTGTCTTGGTCGTCACCCTCCGATGGTGTCTTCTCGAAGAAGCTCGTAAGCGACATTTTCGCACCGCTTCCGACCCCACCTAGTAAGGTTTGCTTTTTGGGAGGGTCAAAATGGTGTTCTGTGTGGGGAGCACCCCGACACCGCCACGTGTGGCCGCTACCACCACATGATTCGTCAAAAAACGTATGCTCGCAAAGAGTGGGGCGTCGGCCTGCGTGCGCCACCGTTTTGCCCACATCTCTTGTTTACCATCAGGCATGGGCAAAGCGAACGTAACCTCTTCTGCGGGAAAAGCTGAACACCCGTGTGTGTCAAGACCTGATGACCTACCTCTCAGCCCTGACTGTCGAGATGCCGTCTTCGCTTTTTCTGCCAAGCCTTACCTTACGAAGGAAGGGTACGTAAGAAACAGGGTGTTGGAGGGCTTCCGGGCCGGGCTCGTGCCATCCCTTGTTTACCACCTTGGTGACAAACTCGCCTTGGTGACAAACTCGCCTTGGTGGTCAAACTCGATCATTGAACGACGTTCTAACGTTAACGTCGGGTTTAGGGTGGACTCCGCCGCAGGGAGTTTGGTTGGGGCTGCTCAGCAGATGCTATTGCGGGCACTCAGGCAATCTGGGCACGAACAGCAATCTCGCGAGCATAAGGGTATAAGCTCGCTCGATACACGATTATCAGCACCGGTCCTCGATGCGAAATCATGACAACCACTATTTCATGTTGTAGGGTGCAGGTTTTTCGACTCCCGCAATTTGAGCTCCAAAAACTCAAGAGATGCACTCGACTAATCTTTTCAAGATGTGCATACTTCTCAACAGCAAAACGAAGAGCCAAGAACGAGTACGACGAGAACAGGTGAGAACAACACTAGTATGAAAGCTGGTGTGAGGTCTTGGCTAGTGAAATGCTTTCGCCGGGTCCTGACTCATTTTCGGCTGAGCCTTGAGCAGTTTAGCTTCGATATGCTCGCAGAAACCACAAGGATGCGGTGGAGCAGTTAATCCGGATACACCGGAACAGCTTTGATTCGGCCGGCATCAATGTCCTGACGTGCAACGTCTATGGAGCACATCATGCAGGGTAGGCGGCCTTCGGGATGTGCGCAGAAAAAGCACGATGCGCGCTTCATTCGGCTCTGCCAATCTTCTTATTACGCCTCTTGATGCCAGTCTCGTTCCCGCTTCCCGATCCGCTGCCGGCTTCGTCTTCTAGAGCTGTCGGCGGGCTGTTGTTTGTTGATGTACAACTTCGGTGCTGCGAACAAACACGGGCCGGCTCCAACTTGCGCAGGTAGCCACACTGCCAGTTTGCACGACGCACGGTTTCAAGACCAATGAATGTAGGTTCTCCCCTTGCTTGGCTGCACGCTTTCATGGCCTCTGTTCAAATGCTCTTGCAAAGTTCCAGTTGCCTGGGATGCGTCAGCCGCAAGGGCGGGCAGGCACGATGCCCGAGAACCTCCAATTTGTGCGGGAGAAATCTAACGGAGCAGATGTACGTTGCTTGCAGCAAAAGTGAGTCATACGCGAGCTTTCTCTTCGACGGTGCAGACTGAAGAGTATAAAGGATAAGAAGCAAGAAAAGCAGGATCGTCGGCACCAAGAAGTACAGATAGTCGGGATCGATTTTCATCTTTTCTTCCCTTGTTTCCTCTCCCTCTTCCTGCCTCTGTAAAAGACACCGTCAGCAACGAGGATAGATGATGTAGCGTTATTTAGATGTGTATGAGCCGGTGCCCCCTGCTGATAAACTCTGATAGTTTGGGATAGAATGCAAAGAATCTGTGGCGATAATCTGCTTCGCACGTGATGTATCATGGTTTCGCCTCTTCAGCTCGTCTTGATCGCCGCGTTCAGGCGAGCGCTTCTCCCTTTCTTCGCCTGCGCATCCGGCCTCTTCGGCAGCGCTTCGATGGTGTCTTGGGCGGTGTTGGTGTTGACTTCGGTGGGAATGCCTGTTGCACAGCAGCAGGCAATTCGATGCAGTTCCAGGGAATTGGGGTAGAAGTTTAGGTTCTTGAGCGCCATCGAGAAGGTTAAAGGTAAACATTGGACAACGCACGAACCTTTCTGGAAGGTGCAGCAATTGACCCGATCAGTTGGTCCTGTCTCTGTGCACCGATGCCCGTTTCTGGCATTAAACCTGGTTCGTTTTCAAAACATTCAACACCACGTCGCAAGATCATACAAAGTTTGGAATGCCGTTTCGTACTAAAAACGTGGGGTTTCGTGTCTTTGTAAATTTACTCAGTGGAAAGTCGTCACAGCTGCTGCAAGGACAAAAACTTCGCAGAGGACCACGGAGTGCCAAGCGGAGTTTCTGGTCGGTTCGTTTGTGACTGCTGCAGCTGACTGGAAACGCGGCTCGGCAAAAGCTTACAAGTGTCGCAGCCCTACACGTCTCATTTCCTCTTTCTGCGGGTTCGCTTTGTAAAAGAAATCGCGAATGGAAAGCAAAACGGTCGTTCATGTAGCGACATCTAACGCGGTGGCTAAGTTGGGTTGCAAGTGGAGCGTTCGTCGGTTATAACAGCAAGGTCTCACGGTGTACAGATACGACAACAAAATCGGACACGGTGAACAGTGGTAACAGTACACGGGTTTTTGACATCGAATCGTTTTCAATGGAACGGTGGGGCTAGTAGCGGGGTCGCAGGACTGGACCACGCGAATACACACGAATCTATATTTGCTTGTAAAACTCTATTTCACCGTTGATGACGATGAGAAAAGGGGTGAGGGGCGGAGGGCTCGGGGTAGAGGCTTTTGTTGGATCGGTACTTGACTTGACGGTGTCATTGCGGCTCTTATCAAAAGGATGCAATCAGCGGGAAGAAACGGCGCTTGCCGTTGCATTGCTATGGCATGTTGGTTCGTGGTGGCTCGTGAGCGCCGAAAAGCACGCGACAACCACTTCACGAATCGGTACTGCAAAACTGTTAGGCCCGCAGGAGCCTCGTTTGCCAACTTGTGAAAGTAGCACAGTCGCGCCGTCGCAATGCAGCCACCAATTGTTCGTCGGCGATCGGAGGAGAGGAGAGCGGAAGCTTAATTCCAGTCGCAGCTTTCCCGCCTCCGTTTCTGTCGAGTACTTCCTGAAGCTGCTTGTCAGACTCTCCCATGGAGTAATCAAGAGGCGCTATCCGCTTTCGCCCATTGCACAGCTTCTGTTTGCTATTCAAAACCCGTGGAGCACGCCTGAGCTGAGCCAGCTGCTTTGTAAGTGACCGTTGGATTTCTGCCGGCTGCAGAGCAATTCGGAGGAATATCTTTTCTTGTGCAGGCGGCAATCGGAGGGCGTGACTGTGCAAGTGCTTTGTTCGAGTAGCACCAGGCTGTTTGTACCACCAGCGAGGGACCATATCGTAATCTGTGATGCGCTCCTTGCGAAAAAGCATCCATTCACGGAAGTTGTGTTGTTTTCGATGAGATGCGTGCGGTGTGCGAAGAGAGGCGGACCACGTGTTCAGCTCCGCGTCAAAAAAATGCTTTCTCTTTGCGTCGTGAGAAGCGGCGATGGGGAACATAAGAGGTTGCGTCCTTGGAACCTCACCGAGTTTGAATAGCTTCCAGCCTTCTTTTTCCAACCTGTTGGAAAGTGTCTGCCGCAGGGTCAACTCCCATGGCAGCAACACCTGTTTTCGAACATGATCGACCGCCTGTTTGTGCGACAAGACCGTGAACTGATGGCTTGCTGCTAATTCGGTATCCCCGGTCGACACGTTTACGGTCAGCTCGGCCTCCCCAACTTCGTGGGGTACAATGCGGACACAGCACGATCCGTCTTTGTTATCAACAACGTCGCCCAACTCCATCTCTCGATCCGACACGGACACTCTAAACTGCGCTGGGTGCAGATCCAAACACTCGAAACTCACCGTCCTCGTCACAGCTACAGCCGTCTTCATCTGCCGCGTCTTGTGCATGACGACTGCCAGCTTTGCTTGTTTCATAACCTTCAAGATGACAACTTCTTCTCCGCACATATTCTGCACACGTCGATCCCACAACCGCAGCGCTTTAAGCGCCATCTTCACAGCCGGCACATCTGACTTCACGCGCACCACTTCACCGTACTTCAGGTCATCTTGAAATGATGACGACTTATTCCCATACTCATCGAGCGCCTGAAAGCGGAAGGTGACAGGCATCAGAAGCGACACGGCTGTGATGGCGACATCGGCAGGCTGCAGTGTGTACAATTTCTTTTTTGCTGCGACACGCAGGCGAAAGGGAGAGCCAATCAGTGGAACGCCGTTCAGCGTTGCACTCACCTCATACAACCCAGCCTTCGTTGGCGCTGTGTATTCCACGGTGTATAGGGACGTGTCTTTGCCCCTGGGTGGTTTTATGACAGCTTCAACAACATGCTCATCGGCAGTGGACGAGCCGGCATGTCTTCGGTATTTTCGAATGACGACGGCAAACGGCTCGTTGGCTTTCGTCCCAGGAGAAGCTGTACACGGCTGGTTGAGGATGTTGCATGCACGAATCGTGAAACGGGACTCTGATCCTGCCTCGGTCTCGCGCAGGTGGGCTCCTTGACATCGGCACCACGTGGGAAACGCATTGGAGGTATCGACATGATCCGTAATATTTGGAGCACTTGTACGCTCCACTGACACCCTCGAAACGTAGTCTTCAAGGCGAATCTGCAAGTCACCGACTTCTGCCACGTGGATGATGACACTCGTAGCCACCTCCTGAGCTGTCATGAGACTTCCTGAGCTACACCGTGGTGAGCCCGAGGCCAAAAGAGCTGCGTGGTAGTGAAGGGTCTCTTTCGAGTCGAGGACCATCCACGATTGCCAAGCAACGGTGCTGTGGATGACAATGTGTTTGACATGTTTCCGGACAAAGCCGCCGAGTTTTGAATCCCAGCCAACGCTCATGCCCGAGATCAGCGGCTGCAGAACCTTAGCTCCGCGGCTGGCACAAAGCGCCCCTATTGCTACGAACCGCGCTTCGGCCTCAAGGTCGTCAAAAGACTTCCAGTCCACCGACAGTGTTGTCGTTGGCAAGTACGTCATCAAGCGATGCTGCGCGTCGACCACAGTCGTTTGCATGTGCTGCTGAAGACGGTTCGCTTCCACATCTATTAAGGAAGAGTAAAGAGCGCTCTTAAGCTGGGCTTCTGACGGCAGCAGAACTGCGCCTCCTTTACTGCGGACGCATGCAATCAAGGTTCTTGAGCCGGACGCGAGTTTTACTGTCGGCTCTCTTGAAGGGCTAATCAAAACCCCGATGCTCCTAATATGGTGGCGCAAAGCTGCGAGGGTAAGGTTCGCGAGGGTCACGTCCAAGTCGCTCATGACCTTGCCGCTGTCAGTCAACGTCCACACTCTTGCATTGTTTGAAAGCCTTGCGACGTCGTGCACGGCAGCAAGAGCAACTGCGCGGACAATCTCATAAATTTCGGACAGAAGAGTCGTCACATGGAACTGTAGTACCTCAGAACCGTTAACTGGAATTGCCCAACATTCTTCTATTTCGAATTTACATTTCATATCTGGCAGATACTCTGAGAGCTTTGCTTTGAAAGTGTCTTGCTCGACGGCCATCTTGAACCGCAGACAATCAAGCTCATGTTGCAGGAACAACGGAGCCAGGGTGACCGCAGGATTGCTGAAGTAGGCAGAGCCATCGCAAACATCGAAGAAGATGACAAGCTCTGAGCCACCAGTATCCTGAGCCTCAGCATTTGCAACCGCGGTTAAGAAGAAGCGGCCATCACTCCACGCTGCACGACGAAACAAAATGCCCGCGAAAGGTGACAACCGACGTTTGGCATTCTCGGGTGGCACAAAATCGAGCATGTGGCCTAGAGCCGGTATCACTGACCAAACACCTCGGTTTGATGACAGGACTTCAAACGCTTTGAGCCTATCACCAGGTGAATGAAATTGGTACTGGTCTACGGACTTCCAGTCAACTCCGACATGGAGATCTTGAAGGAGCGGGTTCTTCGATGCCCGGAGCAGCTTCGAGACCTCCTTGACGACTGTGTCTGTGTCTGTCTTCGCGATTCGCTCTTTTCGCTTGAACTGAGACTCAAGAGCGATATCTAAGTTGCCACAAACGATACGCTCGTCGTCAAAACTAAATCGTTCGTGCACAACACCCTCTGAATCGACCAACACACGCACTTGGCGGACACTTGGTACGTATTCAAACTGCACACACGAAACTTGCCCCGAAGGACCGTCTTCTACGACAGCGACTCTGTTTTTTGCATCCTTTTTCGCTTTTTTCTCAGCCTTTGCTTTATCAAGCCCCAACACATTGCACTCAATAGCGCCCGTAATGCTGGCCCAATCATGATCACGTACGGTGTATCGGTGAATAATCAGAGTCGAGGCCAAGTGCTGCAGGACGACAAGCCGTTGTTTGGGAGATAGCTCTTGAAGTGACGCCGTGTTGAGGCGGAACGCTCGACCGTGTAATTCAACCGACGACAGCAGGGTGGCGTAAACAGCACGTTCGTGGTCCAGAGTCAGGATTTCAGCAAGCTTTTCCGCTACCCACGGCGTTCTTGACAAAGAGGCGATACCCAAGGCACGAACGTCCGGCCACAGCAAGCGGTTGAACCGAATATGGGACTTCTCCTTCGGCCACCTGCCGTCTTCATTCGGGCTCCAAATATGCGGATGTCGTACAAAATCTCCTCGGATGAGAAAAGGTGCATGATCGAAACCTCGGCTTGGGTCACTGAAAAATTCCGATAGGAGGGCGCGAACACCAGCCGACATGATAGGTAGGTTGTAGCCGGCAGGACCAGGAAACCTGGGGTTCAGCGTGATGGAAGGCGTTGCTGCTCGATTCGACTGGGAAATTGTGGAGCCGTAAGCCAGTCTCAGAGCAACAGAAGGGTGGCCGAACATTAGAGCATATTCAAACGGTGTGAATCCCGTCGTAGGTTCGGTTTCCAGTACTGGAGGACGCGCAGCACGCTCTTCGGTACCATTGGGCTGGACAGTATCGTTTCTACCTTCTTCCTCTTCATCTTCGGACTCATAATCAGTAAGTTGCGGGTGTCTGTCAGGGATACTAATAAAATCATGCAAGCTCAAGTTTTCGTCTCCCTTCAAGCGTCTTTCAAGCTGCACTAAACATCCGATCATGTGTGCCACAGCGTCTTCCATTCCAGCGATGGACGATAGATGGAGCAATGACTTGCCATCGGCGGTCAGCTTTAGGAGCTTTCGTGCAGGAGTCTTTGACATCAAAAAGAGCGCGACCTTTTCTTTCTTTGCTGCTATCGCTCTCATTAATGATGTCAGCCCCTTCTTGTCGACGGTGGGTACGGCTGACATCTGCAACTGGAGCAGAATTTGAACAACATCGAGGTTTCCGCGCTCAGCAGCCAAGTGTAGGGCTTCGCATGTATCCGGTACACAGTGATCACCCAGGACTTTGACCACTACTGCTTGCCCAGCGCGAGCAGCCCATTCAAGCAGCGACCATTTCAAAAAGCTTTCTCGGCGCTCAATCTCGTGCGGTTTTAAGCAAAGAGATTCGAGTTTGGCCGATTCTTCTGAATTGCGCCCTGCATTTCGATTGCTTTTCATGCGCGGGACGGTGCAGCCCGTACGCAGCGAGTCCTGTGTGTTTTTTAGCTGATAGAGCTGAGCAGTTCCTCATGTATCGCGGATCTGCACCAGGAAGCAAAGCACATGGCTTTACAAGAAAATCCGCGATCGCGGTTGGGAAATCGATACAAACTGTTTTCCAGATTTGAAGGCACGTTGCTGCAAATCCAAATGTGTCTTCTCCATTCATTATGCTGACGAGTAGAAGAATTCCATTGTGCCATAAATACGTTTCCTTTGTGAGGCACTCCGTGACGACAACACTGAATTCCATACTCTGAGTGACGGGGTTGTCGGCGCATAAACGAGGTCCGTGGGAAACGATTGCGGTCCTTTCGCGTTCGCGAGCTTCGAGTGGATTCTGGCAGCCATCTGCACCGAATGCAAAAGCCATCCCTAGTGGGTGTTTGTGTGGAATTCAATGATGAGTAACACCTGACGCGGAGTATACCGTAATTGGAATAATGTTGAACCGGGTAAACCCACGGTGCTCAAGAAGACCGAGGGGTTGCCAATGTTGTAGCACACAAACACAAGTACAGGGGTGAGAAGATGTTAGTTTGATGTTTTGGGCAGAATACTGCCTAGGAAGCGTTTGTAGGTGTCGCATTGGTGGGCGCCTTGGGTGCTTGGAGATGAAATCCCCAGGTCTTGGGGTGCTCAATACTCAGCTCGACCCCTAGATGCCGTTGTCTTCGTCCAGTTCAACATTATCCAATTACAGATGTGTGGGTGCGTGTGTTGTAGACCTGTTTTCACGTGGTGCCTCCCTGTGCGAGAGGCGTCCACGACTCCTTCAGTTTCAAGTAACCGCCGATGCTCCCGCAGGTTGCGAGTGGCGGTCCGTGTTCAACTGGGGGTGGTGCCTTGAACAGCACCTCGCGATCCCTTCGTTGTCTGCTCACACTCGCAGCAGCGCCTCCCTCTCCCCGTCTCATGGGAGGCAAGTTCTGCCAACGGAGACCACCGCGAAAGATTTCTTGCCCTTCCTCTTAGTTCCTTATCCCTCAAAATCAGCATCAAAAAATAACAACGGCCCCCCCCATGAAACGCAAGATTCTGCGTGAACACTACTACTACTAAGATTTACCCCCTTGGATCGAGCAGTATAGCATCCGCGGCCTTAGGCCGTCTCCTTCATGGTGGTGTTGTTTGCAACACGTCTCCGCTGGTAAACGCTTTTTCGCGCATTCCTTACATCGGGGCTTCCTGTGTTGCGTGCAAATCTCGCCGGGGCGTGATGTGTTCACCGCGTCCTCCGGGGCCTTCTTCGGTTGCGACCCTCTGCACGCTCCTGCACCTGAAACCTTGTTTATCATCTCCGCCCTCGCCTTCCAGTCGGCCGGGGTAGGCTTCCTCCGGGATATAGGTTGCCGCCCATTCCAGGTGTTGGGGTACAACGTGGTCTCCGTCTGTGTCGGCCTCAGCGTTCTTACGTGCTCCCGGATGCCGAGGATGACCGCGTCGGTTGTCTCCGTGAGTTGCGCGCGCCGCGAAGCACCCCTCACAACTGTTCCCCCGACGGAGGTCAAGATCGTCGTCGCACATTCGTGGCCGTAGAACCACGGCCGTCCTGTCACCTTCTTGTAGGCACTGCCTAGTTCGCCCAGACTCATCGCCTTTCCGAGTCCGGAGGCCCGAAATGCTGCGAGATCTGCCTCCTGCTGCTCTCGTGTTGGGCGCTGTCTTTGCACGACTTTTCCATGCCGCGTTGCTGAGCACATCCGCGTCCACATTCTCCTCGCGCTTGACGTGCTCCGCCCGCAGCGTGAGTCGCTGCCGCAGGGCTACCATCTTTTCTATTGCACGGGTCAATAGCGGCTTCAGGCCTTCCGAACACGCCATTTTTCGGTTGGTTTGCCCAATTACCAGAGCCGAGTCGCCGCGGATGGTGCACTGCTTTCCTTCCGTTCCTTCTGCCTCTTCCAAAAGCTGTAGCCCTGCCAACATTCCTTCGTACTCGGCAACGTTGTTGCTGCGCACATTTGGCAGCGGGAGCACAATCTGCGAGACCTTTACGCCTTCTTTGTACAGGACTGCTCCTGCTCCCGCCACAGCAAAAGCTGTACCGTTCGCCCTTGCTCCTCCGTCAAAATAAACCGCCATCCCGCCACCTGCTGCGCCTTCTGGTAGCACCCGACGCGCTGTAGTGGCCTTCTGTGCTGGGGTTTTTGGCGCCGAGTAGTACCGGTTCTTGAGCGCCGGGAGCCGGCATCCGGTGCACAACTCGAAGTCCACCGCTAACTCAACGAAGCACACCCAGCTACCCCCAGCTCATGCCCTGGAGGCGCCCAGTTCAACTCTCTCAGCCAGTCCGTGAACGCCATCCACATCTCAGGGCCGTATTTCCACTTGGTTGAAACCGCTGAGGGCGCGCGTCTGGCGGCAATTACAGATGTGTGGGTGAGTGTGTTAGAATTAATGTATGGGTAACCCCTGTTGCGGAGTATGGAGGCTTCCTCACGCTCCTTCTTGCACATGGCACAACGACGGTGTGGAAACATCGTCCGTTCACGTAGGCAGATGGCGATGTGTAACCGTTGCCTGACCACGCGAACTCGAAAGCTTTACTCAGCGGAATCGCTGTCCTCGGAACCGGAATCGGGTGACTCTCCAGCTTGAGCGACATTATCCATGGCTCGTGTCTGAACCTTATTCCAGTCCAGGTAGGCTTTGAAGGCCGAGGATTGCCATGATCCAGCACTGAGCAGTAGAGCCAGGTTGGGGTTGAGATCGTTCAGATCTTGGGCAGCCCCGCGCCTCAATGGTGTGATGCCTTCTCCTTCAGAGATGCTAACATGTCCACGTAGGGTATCAGGTTCATCCTTTCGCCCTCCGGGACGTCGTCCCTGGCGTATGGCCACAACACATGCACTGGGCAGATGGCTCGCCATCCCTTTCTCACTGTGCCCTCTCCACAGTGTGCGCCCTCTGTCTAACACGTCACCCCCCGGTTTATTTTTTTGGGCAAATTCGCTTACCGTGTTCGGAAAAATGTTGGACCGGAAAAAAGTCCCAATATTTTTCAGACCCCCCAAAAGTCCAAAAATTTTCAGGTCCACACATTTTTCCGGTCCAAATATTTTTCCGGCAAAACTAGTTTCACTGGATGCCTTGTGAAATGAAGCCAACGGAGTCAAGTAGCCGTGGACAAAAAAGCAGTCGTTGCGGATGATGAGTTTTGAGACTGAACAGTGACCGTACCCTATGAAAGGCAGGCATACAGCGAGCTAATCAGTGGGCACTGCGACGCGGATTTAAGGTGAAGACCTAATCTTCGTTGGCCAACTTGTCAGAAGCGCAAGCACCATTCAAATTCACGTCGCAATGTGTACAACGACGAGTACCGACCGTGTTCCGGATCGCTGTGTCGCAGCCGCTGCAGTGCAGTCCCTGCTTGGACGTGCTTGGCCTAACAACGCGACGCGCAGTCCGTTTGCATACTTCTTCGGTGCCTTCTAACTCGAGGTGAGAGACGAGGGCTTATTCTCGCTGCTGTTTGCATCGGTGGTGCTCTCGTCCTCCGTCTCCTCATTGTACACCATCTGATCATAGCTGCTGTCGCTATCGCCCTCACCTTCGATCTGAAGAAAGCGGAATGCCCAGATGATTTCTGTGACGTCATGTTCACTAGCCTTCTGCGATTTGATCTTCGCGAGAGGAACGTTTGAAAGTTCCACCTCGGGTATCAACTCGCTTTTGATCAGTGTCTTCGCCACCTCCATAGTTTTCCATACTATTGTCGTAGCAAGGTCCAAAAAGCGACTCGCCTATGCCAATCGATCCACTGGCTGGTCCCCATGTCAAGGTCGCCGTAGGGTGTGCACCGACCATTTCCGCTGTGTCTGAATCAAATTGTGGTGCGGGGTCACTTTGTCGACAGCCGCTAGAGGTGCATCGTGCTCTACGATCTCCACATCAGCAGGAAATACAGGCGCCGGGTCAATTTCACGATCCCGGATAGGCGTTGTCAACTACGATGACCTCAACAGAAGCGGGTGCATCGTCGACTACAAACAAAATACTAGTTTCCACTTTTCCAACAAGAACTAACGCTTCTACAAAGTTGTTCCAAACTTGGGTCCCAAACTTGGAAACATGGGTCTCAAACGCGGTGCACCGTGCTGCATGCGAGGAAAACCCGGCTAAGGGGAATTGATGCCTGTTCATTTCTTGAGATCGGCATGGCAGCAAACCTTGCCATTTTGGTCCTTGATTCGATGGGAGTCTGGATCTGCAAACCGAACCTGGTTCTGCAGAAACTTGGACCAACTTGGTCTCAAAACTTGGACCCGCACTCAAGTTGGAACAAAGTACTCTTTTGGGCACAAACAGGAAAAGGTGCTGTTTTGGGCACAAACTCGGGAAACGTACTGTTTTGGACCTCATTCCAGCCTCCTTTTGCCCGGGCTTCGTTCCGCCCCACAGGACAGAACAGAACAGGATAAGAGACCATACCAGAGCAAAACGTACTATAGTGAACAACTCTAAGGAAACATGTACTATCTTGATCAACTCTAAGGAAACATGTACTATCTTGATCAACTCTGAGAAAAACCGTACTATCTTGGGATGTACTATAAGGGACAACTCTAAGGAAACGGAAACATGTACTATCTTGATCAACTCTAAGAAAACATGTACTATCTTGATCAACTCTAAGAAAAACCGTACTATCTTGGGTATTGACTCCCCCCCATGACACCAAACCCCCCAAAAAAAAAACCCGCCAGACGGCAGTTATTCGGAATTTAATGCATACCGGAAACTGCTCTTCGGGTTCATCGGTGGTTGATTCTCGCTTTCCGACTTTCGCTATGAGAATCGCATCGGATTGGCTTTGTGGTTGCTCTGCGGTTTCATCTTTTTCACGTAGCTGGAGGTGTTCCAAGAGCTTGGCTTTCACCGACCACCTACCAAGAGCCCACGCCAGCCACAATGCAGAGCTTTGGGCAGAATTTGGGTGTGCATCTTTCTCCAAGACGTTGATTGTCCGATGATCGAAATCATTCATGAGAAGTTCTATTACCCCATCGCACCCTCCTTCGACGGCACAGTGAAGTACTGAGGTTGTGGCGGATGTGAGACCATCATGCCGGGTCCAGTATTGCAGCAAAGGTACGGCTACATTATTATGCCCACGACAGCAAGCCCGCATGAGAGCACTAAATGACCCGGTGTTCAAAGCGCCCACGCTAGCGCCTTGGTTGACAAGAATTTCCACCACGCCGACATGACCCATTTCGCAGGCATGGATGAGAGCGGTGTTACCACTGCTGTCTTCAGCGTTAACATCTGTGCCGGTCTGTGGATAGTATTGGATGGGTGTTTTGTTGTATTTCCGGCGATCCTTGTGTGCCCCCTAAAAAATTTCCCCCCCGTGTGCAGGTTATAAGCTTCATTTTCGCCTCGGTTTCCCGACCAACTTTCCCGGCGAATGGTACGGTATAGCTGTTCGCGAGCAAAAAATTCGCCACAAAAGGTCTGCTCTGCGGAAAAGCGGGAAAATGTCACCAACCAGGGGATCGATTCCTTTACTTCCCACTGAAATCTGGTGGTTTTCCCTGCGGTATGTAAATATCCACGACCCAAGCTCGTAAGTTTTGGTCCGCATGTCTATTTTGCGCCGTTCTCTTCATCGGGGGACATTCCCCGTTCAAGTTTGCTAATTTCCCATTATCCACCTGGTCCAGGCGAATATCGGGGAGTATCGGGGAGTTTCGGGGAATTTCGGGGAGAAGCCGCCAGAGATTCCGGGCTTCTGGGGGAAGGGGGGGGTCGTTGTAGAATGGTTTTAGCTTGAAAGGTATTGGAAAGGTTGAAAAAGGTTTTGGGGGTCACCGTCGGTTTGTGTTTCACGTGTGGCCCTATTTACGCTCTTTTTGGGCAAAATCCAAGATCCTATTTACGTTTTTTTGCACGTTTTCCGCCTGCTTTTTGCACCCGTTTTGGATCGTAGCCGGACTGAGGAATGTCGGACTCTTCGCGCTTTCGCTTTCTTTCTGTCGTCTGTGCTAAGGAGGTTGTACCAGCACAGCCGCTAAGATCATCACCATCATCACAATTGGAAGTTTGTCAGGCGCAAGTTCCAACAGGAACTCGAATGGTGTTGTGTCAACGCTTGCCAACATACAGCTAATACTTTCAGAGGCTCCTAGCTTGGTCACAAAACATTTCTGAATAGTTCTTCATCGAACGAAGAAATCGAGCCGCATGCTATGTCTGTTTTGCGTTCCGGACTGTGGTAACTTGTCTCTTGCACTCAGATGAATGATCATATCATATGCGGCCCTCTATGGCGGTCATCGAAGTAATGGAGTATTTATCATCCCCTTCTTCGGCTCGCGTAGCGAGCCGAAAAAAACGCCAATTCCCCCACTCGCGTAAGCCCGAAGAAACGGGTATGTGCAGACATCCAAGCCAGCTTGCTCCCTCCTCCACCAGTTCTTCGAAAGACCTGCATGGGCCTGCTTGGGTGGCCTTCGGGTGGCATCTTGGACACAAGATATGTGCTGATAACGTACTGATTCAGCATGTGTACAGAGAGAAACTAAAAGAATTAACGTGCTGAAATCAGTACGTTTAGCATGCTGAACGTGAGGCCTGGCTGTAGCCTGGTGCAAAAAAAGTGCAAAAAAAAAAGTGCAAAAAAATGTGTTTGGGCAAAATCTCTATTTACATTCACGCTTTAGGGCCACACCTGTTGTGTTTCCACGTGTGGCCCTATTTACGCTCTTTTTGGGCAAAATCCAAGATCCTATTTACGTTTTTTTGCACTTTTTCCGCCTGTTTTTGCACCCGTTTTGGATCGTAGCTACACTGAGAGGGTGAAAGATTTCGGACGGAGGAATGTCGGACTCTTCGCGCTTTCGCTTTCTTTCTGTCGTCTGTGCTAAGGAGGTTATACCAGCACTGCCGCTAAGATCATCACCATCATCACAATCGGAAGTTTGTCAGGCGCAAGTTCCAACAGGAACTCGAATGGCTTTGTGTCAACGCTTGCCAATATAAAGCTAAGACCTTCAGAGGCTCCTAGCTTGGTCACAAAACATTTCTGAATAGTTCTTCATCGAACGAAGAAATCGAGCCGAGCCACACGGCATGCTATGTCTGTTTTGCTTTCCGGACTGTGGTAACTTGTCTCTTGCACTCTGATGAATGATCATATCATATGCGGCCCTGGCGGTCATCGAACTAATGGAGTATTTATCATCCCCTTCTTCGGCTCGCGTAGCGAGCCGGAAAAAACGGTATGATACACCCAATTCCCCCACTTAAGCCCGAAGAAACGGGTATGCCTGTCATGTGCAGACATCCAAGCCAGCTTGCGGGAGTTCTACTCCATGCACAGGAAGAGTCCGTCCTTCTTCTTTCCTAGTTTGACAAAAGGAACAAAAGAACGACTTGCCCGTACAAGTAAATGCAGTTCTCGCCCCCTGCATGTCTTCCGTAGTTGCTTACTCAAAAAAAAAAAAGGCTAGTACAGTGTCCCGCGCTCCAAAAAAAAAAAAAATGGTCCGAGGTGCTGGACACGCGCAGTCTGCTGCTCTTGAAGTTCGCGGAACTGAACACGCGCGCACGCCTCAACAAAAGGAGCCGTGAGATCCCGATGTACCGCCCGTTTAAACCCTGGGAAAGTGCCCCCAAGGTGACGGTACACAGCACGCTCGACAAAAAGCGGTCGAAAGACCCGGCCGTCAACAGAAGAACGGTGGCAACCAGGCTGGATTCACTCCCCAAGCCCCACCGGATAGCATGGGCGGACGGCTCCGCCCGGACGGGGGCTCGGCTGCCACTGTACACGGGACCAGCCGAGCTGAAGCCGTGGGCCATCAACACTACCGACCTCACCGTGTGGGGAGGCGGCGGGGTCTATGTGCAGAAACCATTCGGCGACCGTGGCCCGGACTGGAGGCGACCGGTGGACGGTAACGCCATCGCTTGGACTTGCCCGGTCGGGGCCCACTCGAACAGTTTCCGCACGGAGCAGGTCGCTTTCCTCAATGCGGTTGAAATCCTGGATGAAGAGACCTCTCGGGAAGCAACCGCGCAGATGGCATTCGATGAACCTAAGGTGGCGTGGGTGCTCAGCGACTCGCAGTCGCTTCTGAAAGACCTCGCCCCCGGCCCCCACCGACAGAAGCGGTTCATGAACCAGCTGATCTGGCTGAAACTTTGCAACATCGCCAGGAGGGGGTATATTCTGATCCTGCAGTTCGTGTTCGGTCACTGCAAGCTCCCCGGGAATGACCGCGCTGACAAGCTGGCGAAGAAGGCTGCTCTGCTAGCCCGCCAACTGACGCAGTCCCCCGACCTGACCCTCGCTGCCGGAGTTTCCCGCCCGCCGCCGCTCTCGTACGTCGAAGCGACAAACCGCTTCAAGCTGTTTTTGCTCAGGGAGGACGGCGAGAGGGGAGCTAAAGGTGCGATAGTGAGGGCTCGCCGCCTTGCTGTAGGCATGCCGTTCGTGAAGATCGTTGGGGGACGCAAGATCCCAGTGCCGGACAAACTGACCGTGAGGGCAGAGAAGGAAATCCGCCAGTTCCGAACGATGCACCACGGTCTCTTTATCACCCGGTACTTTACGGGGTATAGGAGCCTCCCGGCCTCAGAGCAGGAGCAGTACTTCCGACCCTGCCCCCTCTGTGGACACCGGGTCCATAACTTCCTTCCACACATTTTCATCTCGTGTCGGCACGCGGAGTCGGGAGCAGCACGGGCAGCTATGTGGGACGCAGTTGGATTCGACAGGTCAGCCGCGATCGAAGTTCGCCTATGGGAGCTGCTCTTCAAGCACCCGGAGGCAGCCCTGCGCTACTTGCAGCGGATCGATGTCATCCCGACATATGCGATACTGCGCAAGGACGCGGAGGCGGCTCGACCCCCATCTCTGGAGAGTCAGGAGCGAGAAGAAGAGCCCTCCCCGTACCTCTCCACTCGCACACCGGTCTCGTCCCCTGCGATGTCGTCGTCGTCCTCCTCGACGGAACCTGGCAACACGGGGGATGACGAACTAACTCCTCTCCCCAGCCAGTGGCGGCCGCGGGAGAGCGACTCTGAGTCCGGCTGACGCACTGAAGGCCGAAGGCATTGCACGACGCCGCATTCGAAGTCGACGCCGACGTGCCCGCACGGGCTTTAGCCACCTTCTTTGGGGAAAGATGGGGAAAAGTGTTTTGTTTCATTGAAAGAAGACCGCTCCGCGGTCGAGCCGCGGTGCTCCAACGGCCTTTCCTGACCACCCCGTACCGGGAGAGTCAGACTGTGCCCGGTCACAGACCGCTGCAGAAAGAAAACTGCAGGAGAGTTGGGACTTGTGCGAGAGGCACACAACTAGTGTCGGACCTTACACGGCCCAACCGCCGACGACACATTGCCCCTCCAATGTCGGGCCCGTAGCCCGCAACAACCAACGTCTTTTTTTAACGAACTCGGTGCATCGTGGCAGCCCTCCTGACCAACAAGCACAAGGTCAAAAACTGGGCGAGGCAGCTTATATCCGATCACTGGGCTGCAGATAGAAAACTGCGAGAGATCCGTCGCGGGCACTGCCGTCACTGACGGCTTCAGGAACGGGCAACAGCGCCAGCGTCGACAACCAAAAATCGTTCTCACCAACTCCCCGTGCCCTACCTTTCGGTCCACAACCAACGTCTTCTTTCTGACTGGAACCTGGTGCACCGCGGCGGCTCTCCTGACCACTCAGCTGAAGGTCAAGAACAGGAGAGACTGCTTGTTACCGGTCACCGGGTAGCGGGTAGGAAACCGCAGAAGAGCATCGAGTTGATGCGAGTGGCGATCGACTGACACAGCCAGAACCACGTTCGTGAACAACGGGCACCATAGTCTGGCACAGAGCAGACCAAAACCCCACCACCGCGCCCTTCTTGTGTTTACCGCTTCCCGAAGTAACCACCCTCAAAAACAAGTGCCCCAGGGCCAGGCGGCCGCACACAGCGCCACCCGGAGCGAGCACGAAAGCGGCCACGGCAGACACGCCACAGAGCGACGCCGCCGGCCGGGCGAAACGACGACGGCCCCAGAGACCAGGTGGTTACTTCGCGGAAGTACCAGATCTTCTTCTCCATAAAAGTCTTGAGTTCCATCATCTTTTCTCTTCCCCAAGGCCGGGGAGGCGGGGCGTGAAAACAGCCCCACTGTTCCCCCCAGCCAAAAACTGGCGAAACGGGTGAGTCAACTCCCTGAGAAGACCACCGACACACCGCTGTGCCTGCGCTGAAACGAGTGCGGGACACGGCCCAAGCCACTCTGACAGCCCCCCAGACGCAAACGCCCTGACTCAAACTCAGGGCTGGAGTCAAAAACCACCAGAAGAAGGCTGCAGAGCAGGCTAACCCTATGTTATCATAGCCATCCCTTGTCTTTCGTTACTTCCCCCCCTACCCACCCTTTCACCTGTTTTTCATTATCTTCCCGGCATAAGCAGCCCAGTAAAGCTGGCCTCTTCCTCTCCTTTCCTTTTTTGGGTTCTTCCTTTGATGACGGCACCACCGTTTGCGTTTGTGTGTTCTCATGTCTTCAATTTGTTTCCAAAAAAGAAAGGATAGAAGGAAAAGGTGCCTCATCTAAAAAAAAAAAAAAGATTTGGTGTGATCGGTATAACCATGGGGTACTACGGGGGAACTACGGGGAACTGGCCTTGGGGTGTCCTTTTTTTTTTTGGTGGTTCTTGAGGGGCATAGGTCTCATGTTTCCCTCAGACTGCGGGGGCTTTGGAGGTAGTTAAAGGGTTTGGGGCTTTTTGGGGGTGTTGGTGGACAGGGGCGCCAGGGGTCTTCAAACCGGCGCGTTTAAATTTAGGGAAAACGACAAAGTGGATTCTATATAACTGGATTACGACAAAGTGGATTATAATCCACTTTGTCGCCAATCCACTTTGTCGCCTAATCCACTTTGTCGCCCCGTATGACGGACCTAAGCTCACTTTTGATGGTTTCAATGAACTCAAACAGCTCAAAATAGTCACTTTCCCTGTGGGAACTTTTTGTGAAAGGGTCCCCCTATATAATTCATGCCGGTTGTCAGAAGCGACAAAGTGGATTATCAAAAGCGACAAAGTGGATTATTACTGGATTATAATCCACTAATAATCCACTTTGTCGTAATCCAGTTATATAGAATCCGTTTTGTCGTTGACCCTAAATTTAACAGAGAAGCATTGCATAATAAAGCTAGACAGCTTTATGAAATGCTTCTCTGTGTTCTAACATCTGCTGCTGTAGCCTAAACGAAATGTGACCCCAATACGATGCAATCGCCTTACAGGTGACTTTTGCATCCGGAATCTCAAGCGAGCTCGAACTCTAAATAAAGCGCAAATCATCTCTCTCGTAAAATGATCGTTTCCATTGAACTGGCTACAAAAGAAAGTACCCAAATAAAGGCACGAAACAAAATTCAAAAGCGTAAAATGCAATTCTGTATCGGCGTTACGTTTCACTGCTTTACGAAATATCTCCAAGTCCGCACGACGGAAGAGCGTGAGGAGAACGACAACAGCGAGACCGAAGAAAGCGACACCATCGACCTGAAGGAAGAAGACATGAAGTACAACGCCGACTTTATGACTAACGGCTCGCTGCAAACGTTCCACGAGTCCACAATACGGCCGCACCTGCTGGAATGCGGAAACCAGCTTGCAGAAAAGAAAGACGCTCCTTTCCTTAGGGGGGCTACCGGTGTCGCACGTCGCTGGTTTTATAAGGAGCGCGACGACGAGACGGAAGTGCTCAACGACGCGGGACTACAAAAGGTCGTCGAAAAGAAGTTGAACCTCCATATAGTGGTCCGTTTGGAGCTGAAAAAGCACTCGGCAAAGCACGTCCGAAAGCACCTGCTAACACACGACGCGGAAGTGCACGACAACTCATACACATCGCGGGCGGACAGTAGCTCGATGATTACGAACAAGTTGGAGGAGGCGCTGTGTGACAGGTTCGGCAAGGTGGGGCTGAAGTTCGGACCCTCTTGGGTGCTTTGTATTTGTGGCACAAAGGTCAGCAACCCGCCGGACAGGCTTTCTGACGGGACGTCGTTTGTACGACACGGTTGTCGATGCCCGAAGTTCGCCAAGAAGCTGTCAAAGAACGCGAAAGCAGACCTAAAAGCTTTCAGAGAAAAAGAAGCTGCTAAAAATAAGAAGAAGGTGGCGGCCAGGAAGGATCTCACAAGGGGCATGTCCGAACAAGAAAAGGCCAACGCCAAAAAGATGTTTGAAATGGTTGGCTTCAAACGAAAGGCAGACGAGGAAGCAGAGGTCGAGAACCCACGCAAAGAGGCAAAAATCTAGCTTTCTGGTGATAGCCTCCATCGTAAAGGCATTTCTTTTTTTGTGTGTTCCCGACGATCAATTATAGTTTTTTGTTGTCTCAATTCTCTTTTGTTCTGGATGTCCATTGGAAGCGACGGCCTGTCTATCCGGCGGCAACTCGGGTATTCGACTAGCTGACGAAGAGAAATTAACGTTTGTAATGTCGGTGTGTTCAAAACCAATGCAGGGGTTTGTTGCAGGAAAAGGAACGAGAGCGAGTCAGGAAAGCCTGGAACAACGGGGAGATGAAGATTGACGTTACTTTCGTGAAGCCGTGTGGAATGCGCCATGAAGGTTTTCTCGTCGAGAATGCTGACTGGAACGCTATCGTAGGACTTGCGAAGTCGGTTGGCTACGCGCTTGCTGGGACATATGTGCGCCTCGCTACCGGCCCCCCTTCAACAGTTTGTCTGGCCGACTGTCCTGTTGTTCTCAGAGAGGACTTGTGGAAGCTCAGTTGCGGCCATTGCGTGCTTGTACCAGTCCTCGACAAGAATCGCGCTGTGGTGACGGACGGCGGAGGCCTGGCCGACGGAGAACTGCGAGGTATCGTAGACAGCCTGATGGCGGAAGATGTCAAGATCCGACGCATACCCCGGGTACTCCTCATTATCCAGCGAGTAAAAGTGAGTCGTTTCAGGGTTGAGCGAGCATGGCAGAGCAACCTGGTTGCGCGTGATATCTCGTTTTTGTGTGCCATCGAAGACAAGGATGTCGCCTTGCAGCACGATAGCACACCTGTTAACGAGAATTGGCATGCAATCCACTTGACAGCAACTTGGATGCAAGGAACATCACAAAGGCACCATTTCCTGAAGGCGTGCCTTTCAACCGTGCACGATGGCAGCATGGTGGAAGACGCAGTGACAGAAATCTGTTGCTACTTCTCGTCTCTCACGCAAGAACTTCGAGGGCTTGGCGTTCTCGGCCCTGATGCCTTTTTCGAGCAAGACCGCTTCTGCTGTATGTTTACGGACCGCGGAGCAGGTGTGGGGGGCCTCAAACAACCCCGGGTATACGAACCAGTGCACAGGTTGCATCGGACGATGAGCAGGGTTGTGACCGAGCTCAAGATTGGGAAGGAGATGACGTTCCTGTGTGCAGCAGCGAACGACGTGGCATCTTCACCTGCATTTGCTGTATGGCTGCGGGAACAGGGCGGCCCGGAGTTGAAAGGTGTGTTGTGGCAGAGGGCGACGACAGGGAGATTCGGAACGTCCTGGGCAGCCGCGTGGTCTCTATCATGCACCGTTGGTCAGAAGACCCTATTGGGATGGTACTTGGACTTCCTCGGCAGCTTTGATGAAACGACAGAGTATTCGAAAAAAAAGAAGAATATCGTCATGTACCTGACTCCTCGTGGTACCCAGGAGCGCTTCCGTCGAATAGGTTTAGCATTTGAGATCATTGCATATCCGGCGTTGAGGCGAATCTGGCAGTACGCTGGGGAAGAAGTACTCGACGACGACTTTACTGCCGGCTTTGCCAGCGATTTGATGGCTACCCTGGGTCTCTATTTCACAAAAATTCGAACTGGAAAGGACATTTTCGGGAATCCGCTGTGGATGGAAAAAGCGAGACGAGGTGTGACATTTCCTACGAAGGCCCCGGAAGTAAAGTTTGTGTGCCAGCGGAACTCCGTTCAGCAGTTCATTCGGCGTATGAAAGCCCACTTAGACGCGGCTGGCTCTATTGCGAGCTATTACGGAGGTCCCGGCGTGCAGATGCCAACCATTAAACCCATAGACGAGGCAACAGATTCAGCTTTCCTGTCTTCTGTTGCCCACAGGTTTGCCTGCGGCATTGTTGCAGAGCTGACCATGTACAGCAAGGCAACAGCGGATACCCCAAGACCCGTAAAGCTAGGACCGAGTCTCATAGAGGGCACCGTTGGATCCATGAAACGTCACCTGCAACAGCAGACAAACACGCGCATCCGCGATGAATGCATCAGGGCAAAGCTATCGAGCACCAACGCTCACCTGAGCATTCACCAGCCCTACCCAAAGACAATTCAGCAATATGCTGCGCAAAGGATAGAAACTATCCAGGCGAGGAAAGACCGATGCGGTTTGCTGAAGTTGACCCACTACAAGGCGAAGCAAGTTTCTCATGACGACAGGAAAAAGTGGCAGGCAGAACGCAATGACTTCATCAAAAGGATTCCTTGGCGATTCGATGCAGACAGTCATTGGCGAAAGGATGCGCTTGTGCAGCAAGCTGAACGGCGAGGTATCAAGTCCTGCCAAAACTGGAGCAAAGACAAGCTTGTGTCTGCATGTCAGGAAGCTGATGAGAAGTTGCTTCTTGACGAGCTAAAACAGCACGCCCTTGCCCGAAGCATGCGATTCCGGGCTAATGTTGTTGCTGGCAAGTTGCTCCATGACCTGGAACAGAAGGATGCAAAAACCGAAGAACCCGAGGCTTTGCCGCGTCCGAGGTCTCCCTCCCGGCAGCGAAAGAAGCAACCCCAAGAAGACGAGCCCCCCCTGAAAAAGGTGCGCTTCGAGACAGCTAATAGCGAGGATAGTGAAAGCAGCGAGGAGATGTAGCGCAGAAACGTCACAGGTTTGCAGACTGGGTTATTTCATCAAGATGTTGGAACCGTTTGACCGTCGAGATCCCACAAATTTCGCTTTCCAATTTCCGGAGGACGTGTGCCGTCTTGTTTTTTGGTCGTTTTATTTTGTTTTTACGCAGTGTCTTCTTCTTCATCCTCTTGGCTTTCCGACCTTCGTGGGCCAAATATCATCAGAATTGTCCACATTGTGTGACAGAAAGGTGCAAAGTCGCTAGGAAGTCCTCGCCAAGATCAAGAATCACAGCCCTGAAGTACTCAGCAAAAACTGAAAAAGCAAAAAAAAAAAACGACACCCCCCTGGTTGAACTACGGGGGAACTACGGGGAACTGGCCCACCGACCACACCAAGATTGCTTTTTTTTTTTTTTGGAGCGCGGGACACTGTACAAGCCATGTTGGTACAGCGGGGCTGCCGGTATCCGGTTGCTTCCGGAGCGGGAGCCCAAAAAAATGCTTCTTCAGCACACAGTGAACGCCAGTCTCACTGCGACCTGGGCTGGCCTGCTAGCGAGCAGGTCCGACCAGGTAAAAAAACCCGCGATGCAGTGACACTACCCCCTGCAACAGGGTGGACCGCTTCGTCCGGTCGCGCCCCACCAGATGCAATGACTATTCTTGCCACCCCTTGGGCTACCTGAAAGCTCAATTGGTGGAAGAAGTCCTGGCAGGCGGCCGAAGCGGTCCGGTCTTCACGGAGGGCGCTTTTGCGGGCTATTTGCCGCAACTCCGTGAGTGCTCCAGGACACCACGCTCCGAAGGTGTCCACGACTAGCGGGACAGCGAGCCATTCCCGAGGGTTTGGCTCGTTGTCGATAATGCCGCGGTACTTGCCTTCTTTGACAGCTGTTGCGTAGGCTGTCGCCGCCCCCCCTGGCTTCTCCGCTGCCCTCTTAGCGTACTGGGGATTCGATGGCTGCAGGGGGAAGGTGACGGCGACATCTAACACAACGGTGGTGCCGTCCCGGACATAGCTGATGTCCGGGCGCTTTCGCTCCGTGTTCGAAAACACGGGGCGCTCGACCGCCGGGGCCAGCAGCCCGCGGCGGGCGAAGTCAGCGATGACGTCGCGGAGTGCATTGTGCATTCTCGTCCGGCGGCCGCCGGAGAAGCAACTACGCGCGTGCACTCCGTCAACGTCTGCCGAGCCTGTCCCGCAGAGACGACAGATGCTCGGCATGGGGCCGATGGGCAGCCCGAGCCGAAGCCGGATGCCTCCGCGTTGCCGTAAAGCCACGCGGACGCATGCTGGCCGGAGCAGCTTTGGATCCGCGCCCGGATTTGGACCTGCTTCAGGGCCAGTGCCGGCCCTTGGAGCTGGCCCGACCGGCCAAGCTCCTCTGTCATCGAGTCAAGGAGGGCCTTGCGCCGCTCGCCTGGTGACCCCCTACGTCCTGCCGCACGCGATGCTTCTCAACGAGGACGGCACCTTTCTAGCGTCCCTCGAAGACCCGCGCCTTGCACCCTTTGATTCCGTCCTGGAGAAGATTCAGGACGTTCTGCAGGCACGGGATAACTACGGGGGGCGTGGACAGAAAGTGTGGTCCACGACGGTTCACGGGACGACAGGCAAGCCTCGCCGTCAAAGGTGGCCGCGATGTGCGCGATCGCCGCTGTATCTGCGCAGGAGTGCAGGCCCAAGCCGCCCAGCCTGACGGGAAGGGAAGCCAGGGCCCAGGCGGATGCGTCCGTCTCTATGCCCGTGATCGTCGCCAGGCAAGACTGCGTGGCCTGATCGATGCCAGCGAAGTCAAAGACGGCCCCCACTGCGCGCATGAGGTGGACGACGATGACGAAAAGATTGCTTTTTTTTTTTTTTTTTTTGAGAGAAAGATTGCGGTTCGACAGCTACCAAACCGCCGCCGTGGTTCCCCGCTAAAGAACCATCCAACGACGACGCTGGCTGCGGGCTCATCACCGCCGACGAGCTCGATCGGGCCCTCAACAACCTCGACCCGAAGACTTCGCTCGACCCTGACGGGCTTTGCAGTGAGTTCCTCCGCCGACTCACCGACGGTGCCAGGGCCCTCATCCTTGAGTTGGTCAACATTTCGTGGGAGGAAGGCTTCGTTCCCGAATCCTGGCGAGACGCCCACGTCGTCCCCGTCCCGAAACCTGGACGGGACCACTCCTTGCCGGAGGGTTACCGGCCGATATCTCTAACGAGTGTGATCTCCAAGGTAATGGAAGTCATCGTGAAGAATCGGCTCGAGTACCTCACGGAAAGCCCGCAACATCCTGAGGTCCGGCGTTTTAACTCGCGGCAGGGTGGCTTCCGCAAGGGTCGCGGTCCCGAAGAGCAGCTGTTCTCGATAGTTTCGGCTCTCGACTCTGCCAGGAACCGTCTGCTCTTCACGTGTTTGCTGTCGTTCGATCTGGCGAACGCGTTCGATACCGTCGACCACGGCAAGCTGATGGACATCCTGCAGCGAAGAGGGGTGCCCGCCAAGTTCCTTCGCTGGATCGAGGCCTTCCTACGGAACAGGAAGGCTGCCTACAAAATCGACGGAGCGACTGGCCGCTTCTTCGATTTGTATACCGGCGTCCCCCAGGGGACGGTGCTCGGCCCCCTTCTGTTTTTGTATTACATCGACGACCTCGGTTCGGACCTCGATCGGCTGCAGCGCCGCATCCATCTGGACAACGTCGGGGCGACGATAACCTTCTCCCTGTATGCTGATGATGACGGCGTTGCAGTGGAGGCCCGCACGTTTGCCGCCCTCGAGCAGTACGCGCAAGATGTTGTCGACGTGGTGGAGCGCTGGACGGCGCAGGCGCTGATGTCCCTGTCCGTCCTGAAGACCAGAGGTGTCTTCTTCGTTGGAAAGAACGCAGCCCCTTTCCCCCCACCGAACGTAGTCTTCAAGGCGACGAGGGCTGACGTCCCTGTTCCCCCTGCTGACACCGAACGGCGAGTGTCGGCAGAGGGTAGATTGGTGGGGACGAACACGCCACATGACGGCAAAACATTCGTTGGCATCGCGTTCGGGCCCGTAACAGAGGCCAATGCCGGGCTCACACTGCTCCACTCGGTGGTTACCCTTCAGTGGGTTGACAAAGTGAAGCTTCTTGGGTTAACCATCGACCAAGGATTCACCTTCCTCCCTCACCTCCAACGGGTTGTCGATGGATTCTCGCTGAGGATGAACCTCCTTCGACACCTGGCCGGCAAGGATTACGGCTTCAACGGCACGGTTCTCCGCACCCTGTATCTCTCCTATGTGCTACCCACGTACACGTACGCACTCGGAATCTACGGGCCATTCATCCTCCCCGCTAATGGGCCCCTCACAACACTTGAACGCATGCATCGTCGTGCCCTTACCCTCATCCTGGGCTGTCGCAAAGGCGTCGCTGAATTCGCCGGGCAACAGGAGACTGGTATCCTCCCGATCCGCGCGCTCGCAAAGTGCAGGATCGCGGCCCTCCGGGAGAAGGTTGAATTCAACAAGGTTCTGTGGGCGCACGAGCTTTCCCTGGACACGCTCCTGAAGTCGACGTCCGACAACATCCGCAAGAAAGCGGGCACGGACGGTTGCCGTCGGGAGCTCCGCGACTTCCATTTGTTCGCCCCCTGGGTTCCCAGGCCCGACGTCGAGATCTACACGTCGCTGAAAGTCCGCAAGCACGCCAGCAATGCGGAGAAAAAACAAGCGGTGCTGAAACGCCTGGCGGAACTACCCCACCCGGACTGCGTCGCCTGGCCAGACGGCTCCGTTGTACACGGTGACCCCCCTCTGCCCTCGATCTGCGACGCCAACGCCAGCGCTGCCCTACGCCCGTGGCTGAGGAGCACGGCGGACCGTACGACCTGGGGGGCTGCCGGCGTGTTTATTGATCTTGGGCCGTCGGTCACCATCAAGCCGGACCACGGCCTGCCCGTCAAGCTCTCCGGCGACCGACGCACGTTCGATGCCTCTTTGCCCGCCGGCAAACACCCGCACAGCTACCGCGCCGAGGAGTTCGCGCTCTACAGCTGCCTGAAGTTCCTCCTGCGCCTCCTCCCGCCAACCCCGACGCCGCTCAACATCCTCGTCCTCAGTGACTCTCAGTCACTCCTGATGACGCTGAGCCACGGCCCCCATTGCCAGACGCAGCCGTACCCAATCGCGATCTGGCTGCACCTGGCCGAGTTGGAGTCGCTGGGCTACACCGTGACGCTGCAGTTCGTCTTCGGCCACTGCGGCCTCGAAGGCAACGAGAGGGCGGACAAGACCGCAAAACGTGGTGCACTCGCGTTCATGCGGGCGGCCACCGACGCCGCGGCCAAGAATCTACCCCCTCCGCTCTCGGCACGCCTCTGCGCCACGGCCGCTAACAGCCGCTATCGTTCCGTCCTCTGGCTGGAGAGCAGTGAAGCTGGAGCACGAGACGCCTTGGACAGGGCCACCCTCCTCAGGAACCCGTCGTCGTTCGCCAGGTTGGTCTCTGGCCGCCGCATCCCCCGCCCCAAGCACTTGGCACCACGGGCGGAAAGAGAGGTGCGGCAGCTCCGCACTGGCCACCACCACCTGGTGATGACCATGTACGCCACCGAATGGCGCGACCTCTCGAGGGCGGATCGCAGACAGGCGTTTCTCCCGTGCCCTATTTGCGGCACCCGGTCGTTGGCCCCGCTACTCCACCTCTTCGTCGGATGTGACGCCCCCGCTGCAGCGCTGTCCAGGCTGACGATGGACGCCGACCTCGACGCGAAGAGCCGCCTCCATGCGAAGCCGCCGCCCGTCGATGCCATGGAGCGCCTCTGGGCAATCCTCTTCGTTTTTCCGGAACTCGCTCTGGCGTACCTGCAGAGGTGCGGCACTCTGCCGAGTTACGGTATCCTCGCCGGCCAGACGTCCGCCGAGCCCGTGGGCGGCGGCGTCAATCGCTCCATAACGCCTGACGCCGCCTCCTCGCGCTCCGCCGACTCGGACGACGCGATCTCTCGCTGAGGGCGCTCACCACCAACTTGCGCGCTGCGGGCTGTACCGCTCGGACGCGCCAGACGCCAACTCCTCGCGGCGTTTCCGAAGACGCCATCTTGCGCCGACGGTCGATCTGCAGCTGCTCCCGCCTAACGTCTCAGTAAACGCCTGCTTCGGCACCCCGGCCGCCGGGGCAGAGTGAGCGGGCGCCGATCTTCAGACCATGCCCAGTACACAGCCTCTGACCTCTGACTTCAGTGTCTGACTCTTAGTCGGTCCCCAACGTTTCCCGCCGGTGCCTCGATACCCGGCCGTCAAGGCCCTACGGGGAGAGGCCCGCAACAAACAAGCAACCGTGGGCTCCGCCACACCATACCAATTCCCACATTCCAACTTCCCCCCCTCAAAGTTCCAGTGGCAGAGAAAGAAAGAAGCCAGAGAGGTCTCCCGGGTCTTCCACCTGACCTCACTCAACCGCCACCTGGCTGGTTTGTGTGAAAGGCTCAGATACTGGACACCCACACACAGTTATCCCCCCCCCTTGTACCATAGCCCTTCCCACTCTTGCATGTGTCTTGTGTCTCTCTGGCATGCCTTAAGGCCCAAAGGGGAGAAGCGCACTTGACTACAAGCAATAAGCGGTATCGGCGCCCTACAGCAAACAACGGGTCTTCCACCTGACCTCACTCAACCGCCACTAGGCAGGTTCGAGTGAAAGGCTCAGAAACTGGACACCCACGCACCTAATCCCCCTTGCATAGCCTTCCGGCCCGAAGAGGCCCGTAAAGCCTGCCCGAAAACTGGAACGCGGCTCTCCGGAGCTGCCAAAAGAATGTGGTGCCTCTTGCAAAAAAAAAAAAAAAAAATTGCGGTTTTTTTTTTTTTTTTTTTTCGGGCCACCAGGGCACCTTACTCCACTCCTCTGAGGTCCCCTGATGGGGATGGTTGGGAGACCATACAATCAAGTATGGAAGCCATCCTTTACTGCGGAGCAATTTCCGCTAGCAGTACAAGTACTGTGCGAACTAGAGCTTTCATCTGGGAGTTCATCCCCAAACGCCTGGAGAAGTTGGCCAGTTGCGGTCGGAGTTCTACTCCATGCACAGGAAGAGTCCGTCCTTCTTCTTTCCTAGTTTGACAAAAGGAACAAAAGAACGACTTGCCCGTACAAGTAAATGCAGTTCTCGCCCTGAAATGCGTTATGGGCAGCAGCCGTGTCAACGGCGGGTGAGTAGCGACACCCCCCGCAAGCGAGCCGAACACAACGGGCGAAAGGAGAGAAGACACAAGAAAGGACTCCAGCAAGGACACAAACCCGCACGGCAACCACGCCACTGCAGAGCAGAAAGACGAGTTGCGGCTAAACACGGTTTGCATGATCACTTCGCGCTCACAGTACCACACTTACTGCTCTTTCTTCTTTTCACGCACCGAACACACGCGAAGGTACACACTGAGAGAAATACAGAAGACAGAAGAAAGGATTCCAGCAAGGACACAAGCCCGCACGACAACCACGCCACTGCAGAGCAGACAGACGAGTTGCGGCTACACACGGCTTGCATGATCTCTTCGCGCCAAAAGAACCTTTGTTCGCTTCGCTCTTCCGTCCTTTCTCAACAACCGAACGCACACACAGCTACAGAAAAACGGGGCCTTTGCCCTCACGGAGACCCTGCCTGACATTAGGGAAGGCCAACCGACACATCATTCGATTCAAGAATCATTGTCGGTCCCGAGTGTCAGGTCAATCTGTACCCTCACGAGGACAGAACCCCTCACACGTAACTCGTCTGACGAGTGCCCCGCGTGTGGGGGGATGCGTAACGAGCTCAGGGGCCGAAACGGGGGTCTCCGACGTGATTAGCAGCATACTACAGAAGGCTGCCAAAGCATCTTTTCAAAACACACCAACATGTCTACAGGAACCAGCGAAAGAACCTCTCCCACGGCAAGAACAATCAGCCCAGCTGGCCTCTTCCTCTCCTTTCCTTTTTGTTCTCCAAAGAAGACAGGATAGAAGGAAAAAGTGCCTCATCTAAAAAAAAAAAATGCTTTTTTTTGGAGCGCGGGACACTGTACTAGCCATGTTGGTACAGCGGGGCTGCCGGTATCCGGTTGCTTCCGGAGCGGTAGTCCAAAGAAATGCTTCTTCAGCACACAGTGAACGCCACCTCACTGCGACCTGGGCTGGCCTGCATCTGAGTGCAGGTCCGACCAGGTAAAAAAACCCGCGATGCAGTGACTCTTCCCCCTGCATCAGGGTGGATTCGCTTCGTCCGGTCGCGCCCCACCAGATGCAATTACGATCCTCGCCACCCCTTGGGCTATAGAAAAGCTCAAGCGGTGGAAGAGGTCCTGGCAGGCGGCCGAAGCGGTCCGGTCTTCACGGAGGGCGTTCGCGCGGGCGATGTGCCGCAGCTCCGTGATTGCTCCTGGGCACCAGGCCCCGAACGTGTCTACAACTAGCGGCACCGCTCGCCACTCCCGCGGGTCCGGCTCATTTGCGATGATCCTGTTGTAGACACGCTCCTTGACGGCAACAGCATACGCGGCTGCTGCGCCCCCTGGCTCCGCTGCGGCCCTGGTCGCGTAGTGGGGCTGCGAGAGCTGTAGGGGGTATGTGACTGCGACGTCAAGTAGGACGGTGGTGCCGTCCCGGACGTAGCTGATGTCCGGGCGCTTGCGCCGCGTGTTCGCGAACACGGCTCGCTCGATCGAGGGGCCCAGCAGCCCTCGACGTGCGAAGTCGGCGACAATGTCCCGAAGCGCGTTGTGCAGGCGCGTCCGGCGGCCGCTGCCGAAACACGTTTGGGCGTGCGAGCCGATGACGTCGGTCGCCCCGTGCCCGCAGAGGCGGCACTCCCCTGGCGCGGCCGCAATTGGCAGCCCCAGCCGAAGGCGTACTGCCACCGCCAGTTCGGCCGAGGACAACCACATCCCGGTATCCGCTTCCGGGTTGCCGTACAGCCACGCCGAGGCGTGCTTGCCGGAGCTGCTTTGGATCCTCGCCCGGATCCGGTCTTGCGCCTGGGACAGGGCCGCTCCCTGCAGTTGGCTCGAGCGGGCGAGCTCCTCCGTTAGCAGGTCGAGGAGGTTCTTCCGCTTCTCGGTGGCCAAGGCGGACGACCACACCTTCTGTCCTCGCCCCTCGTACTGGGTCCGCGCCTGCATGACGTCCTGGATCTTCTCCAGGACGGACTCATACGTTGCAAGGCGCGGGTCCGCGAGGGACGCTTGGACGGTGTCGTCCTGCTGCCACGTGAGGCGTGGCCCCAGGGCCTCGGACACGAGGGCGGGGAGATGCGTCCCCCCATCTAGTGCCGCCGCGATGTGCGCAATCCCTGTCACGTCTGCGCAGCTGTGGAGGCCGAGGCCACCCATCCTGACCGGGAGGGACGCTTGTGTCCACGCCGCCTCGTCGGTCTGTATCCCGGTGATAGTCGCGAGACAGGACTGGGTGGCCCGGTCGACTCCCGCGAAGTCGAAGACGGACCCCGTCGCGCGCATGAGATGTACTACGCCGACGAAGCCCGCACAGAACTTCGTTAGCGTGAGCGCCACGTGCGCGTCGGGCAGGGACGCTATCATCCTCAGCTTCCTCTCCGCACCCTGTGCCGCCCGCTCGACGAACGCGTGGATCTTCTCTGGCGAGCCACACGGGACTCCCAGATGCTCGATCTCGTCGAGCGAGCACGTCTCGATGCCTTGCAGGCCGTCGGGTATCTCCGCCCCCGCCGCGATCGCCAGTCTGCACTTGCCCCGGTTCAGGCGCAGTCCGACGGCCGCTGCCCGCCGCTCGTATCCCTGCAGCCAGCGCGCGATCGCGTCGAGGTCTCCGCCTGACACTCCATCGTCAAGGTAGAATGTCAGGAGATCGAGGTCGGCTTGGCTCAACGCTGAATGGCCGAGCGCTGCCTCCGGCCCCCCGACTTCCGGCTGCCCTTGTCCCTCCGGGCCCTGCGGCTCGGGCTCGGCTCCTGGGGCCCCCAACTCGACCGCCGGCGGGATTTCCGGGGCCGGCAGGACCTGGGCTGGTCCGGGGTCGACGTGCGCTATCCCCTGCGGCTCTGCCGCCCCCGGGGGGGGGCCGGCCTGGGCCGGGACTGCCGGTGGCCCTTGAACTGGTGCCAGCTCGCGCGCTGGCTGTCCCTGGGGCGCCGCTTCGTCCGCCGCGACCGGCGCGCCTGCTGGGCCTGCAGGTCCGACTGGTGGCGGCGGCACGACGCCCTCCCCTGGCCCGGGTGGGTCCGCCGGGCCGGCCGGCGGCGCCGCTGCTTCGGCCGGTGGCGGCGGCGGCGAGACGACGTCGTGCATCGCCAGGCTGAAGAGCAGGGGCCCCAACGGGTCCCCCTGCTGCACCCCGCACTCAGATGTGAGCGTCTTGTCCCCCACCTGCAGGATGGAGTGCTTGCCGTACGCCGCCTGGGTGTAGGCCAGGACCTGGGGGGCATGCCGGCTGGCGCTGCGGATGATCGCCTCCCTCTGCAGGGAGTTAAATGCGTTCTCCAGGTCCACCTGGAGGACGCCCTTACTTGCCCCGCCCTCCCTGCGGTACAAGGCCGCCACCCTCCGGACGGCCAGGACCCCGGCGTCCGCGCCGGCCTTCACGCCTACTCCGACCTGCCCGCTTCGCAGGAGGACGTTCTGGCCGAGTTCCTTGACCGCCCGGTCGGACGCGAGGACCTTGCCGGCTACCCTCCTCAGAATCTCGCCGCAGGCGATGGGCCTGATCCCGCCCGTCCTTTTGACCAGTGGGACCAGCTTGGCCCCGTAGAGGTATGGCCTGGCGGCCGTCGGTACCCTCCCGGACGAGACCGCCCAAACGGCATCCGCCACGGCCTCCTTGAAGGAGCCGGAGCTGTCCCACAGGTCTAGCAGGTGCTGAGCTGACAGCCCGGAGGGGCCGGCCGCCGTGCCCTTCGGCATCTTCTTGAGCAGCCTCCGCACGGCGCTCGGCGCGGGCCGCGCCACGTTGGGGATCTGCATCGCTGGGTCGCCCTGCCACTCCTCGGCGGCCGGGTGTAGGTCTCTGAGCTGAGTCAATACCCAAGATAGTACGGTTTTTCTTAGAGTTACCCATTATAGTACATGTTTCCTTAGAGTTACCCATTATAGTACATACCTCTTAGAGTTGATCAAGATAGTACATGTTTCCTTAGAGTTGCCCATTATAGTACATCCCAAGATAGTACGGTTTTCCTTAGAGTTACCCATTATAGTACATACCTCCTTAGAGTTACCCATTATAGTACATGTTTCCTTAGAGTTACCCAAGATAGTACATGTTTCCTTAGAGTTGTCCATTATAGTACATAGTTGTGCATTATTGTGCATAGTACGGTCTCTTATGATGAGAAACCAGGAATTAGTTGTGGTCAGGGTCACTCAACAGCTCAGCAACAGGGCTGTCCAGGCCTTGTGACCCCGGATGGGGTTTTCCCCCTTTGTGTTCCTGTTGACGTCTTGTGTCAACAGGAACCTCCGAGAATTGTTTCTGTTTTCCAAATCCCACACGTGGTTGTTGTAGGCTTGTGTCTTGAATTTGGTCTTGACATTGCCTTGCAGGTGGGCCACACAGGCTGCGTGCACAACCCGACTGTTATCAGGGTGCACCCTGGCAAGTCGCCGTAAACCCCTTCTACGTACCCGAGAAAACTTTCCCAGGCGGTGTTCTGCTCCCGATTCAGTACTTCCGTACTGTTCGTCAACGACGCGCTTTATAGCATCGTACGCGACTCGGTAAGTCACATCTGGCATGATCTGCGACACCGGTCTTGCTTTGGAAAGCGCTGGCGACGGCATTCGCCGAGACCTTTCCATCGGTGAGGATGAGATGTTTCATCTCTGTTCCCACCACCTTGCTCAGGCATTTAACTGCCAGCGGTGTGATCTCGGTGCAGGAGTGGCGGACTCAAGTTGGGTTCAAGTTTTGGTTCAAATTTGTAGGTCCAAGTTTGGGCGGATTTTGGACCAACTTTGGGTCCGCACTGCGTGAAAAGCTCATTCTTACTTTTCATGCTCGCCTTTTGGTGTTCAAGAGCAGCTCTCACCATCCACGCATTCCTGCAACTTGGGGACCCAAGTTGGGTCCCCAAGTTGGGGGGTCAAATCCCATTCACGAGCATTCTCAAAACTTTTTGCCCATTCACGAGCATGCTTGAACTTTTCGCCCATTCACGAGCATTCTCGAAGTTTTTGCCCATTCACGAGCATGTTTTAACTTTTCGCCCATTCACGAGCACTGCCATTCCCATTCACGAGCATGATTTTTTTTTTAGCCCATTCACGAGCATTCCTCAATAGTTTTAGCCCATTCACGAGCATAGCCTAACTTTTTGCCCATTCACGAGCATGCTTCAAACTTTTTGCCCATTCACGAGCATGCTCAAAACTTTTTGCCCATTCACGAGCATGCTCAAAACTTTTTGCCCATTCACGAGCATGCTCAAAACTTTTTGCCCTTCACGAGTATTCTTATTCATTCAAGCATAACTTGCCATAAGTCAAATTGGCTCAAGCTACCGAGTGCACATTACACGTGTAGGCGAGTTCAAACTTTCAGCCGTTCAGCTTAGAGCAGGATCAGTTCAATTCTGTCGCTCCCATTCGGTGATACGGATCTCTCAACAGCTCAGTCGTGCATGTCGACTGTCCAGTTCTGTTTTGTGTTTCCGACGATCCCGTTTTTCTCAATTACGTTTCCTTCTTCAAGTGTTTCCTAATAGTTTTGCGTCGCCGACCATGATGAAAGTCGGCCCGTTTAAAACGGCGTTTTGGGTATTACCGTACTTTGGGTATTGACACCGGCCTGCTCTGACAGATGTATTTCGACCTTTGAGTTTTTTTCTTAGCCACATGCAATGTGTGAGGAAACTGAACCGCCCAAGTAGGACCTTCTGATCATGATCATTTGCCAAATTTACCACCTGAAACCACGTCCAGGATTTGGCTCAGGGTAGTGCGGTCAAAAAAAAGTGACGTGGCTCTTATTATTTACGCACAGCCGTTTGTTTGTGCGTATGTGTATCACCTGTATGGTAATTTCCACAGTACGCTGCCAACCGTCACTTTTTGATAATGACAACCGCGGTTGTTACCATAAAAAAACTTTCCCTTTCTACGTTTTTCCTACTCTCGCGGTGTACGGTTTCCTTGTTTGGTCATTTGAAAAATCGAATCTCGAGTCCAAGAACTACTGCAACTCACTGACTTAGAGCACGTTAGACACATCCTGAACAGTACCCCTTGCAGAACCAGGATTGAACCAGGATTGTGTTGTCGTTGACTGGGAATCAAGGGAGACAAGCTTTGAGATTTCGTCGCGAGGTGACCCCTCGCCCGCTAAAATGCCCCCTCTCGGGCTCACCCCCTCGCCATTTTTTTTCGCGTCAAAGTTCCTGTTCTGGCCCTCGGCTCCCTTTGTAAAAAGGTTGAGCTCTGGGCCGGTGCGGGAGCTTCCCGGCGCGGAGAAGAATGGAGATGGCCATGGTCACCTTTACCACTTTTTCTTCATCGGGTTTGTTAGGCTGCCGCATATTAGGCATGAGCCTGTGCGGTCGCAAAGCCGGGAACTTTGCCATTATAGTCCACGATTCTTACTGGGGGGGGTCGAATACAAGAGGTACCTCTTCTATTCGGCGTGCCGATCCTGCAATTTTCCCGAAAAAGAAATGGAAAAAAGTACCGCAAACCCGGAAACCGCGGGAACTCCCTTCTTCTTGAAAGACGCACGTAATTTGTGGTCCCCGGGTCTATTTTTCACGGTTCTCTTCATCGGAGCTGAACGCGAGCACAAATTCGCCGGAAAAGGTCTGCTGCACGGGCCTGCAAAGAATTGTCACCAACCAGTGGGTCGATTTCCGTCCTTTCCATTGCAAACCTGTGGGTTCCACGCCCGGTGCCCCGCATCTGGTAAAGACCCACGAACCACGCACATAATTCTTGGTCCCCGGGTCTATTTTTCGCGGTTCTCTTCATCGGAGCTCATCGCGATCAGAAAACCGTCGAAAAAGGTCTGTTATGCGGACCAAGAAAAAATCCAACTTTTTTCCAGATTTCCAAAATGCCTCTTGTATTCAAGGTACCTCTTCTATTCAAGGTACCTCCTGAATTCGACCCCCCCCAGTAAATTTTGCCATTATAGTCCATGTTCCTTAGATTTTGCCATTATAGTCCAAGCCCTTAGATTTTGCCATTATAGTCCACATTGTTAGATCTGCAGTCCTGTCCGCTGTGACCAAGATTTTGGGCAAGTTTGGGACCCAAGTTTGGGACCCAAGTTTGGGACCCAAGTTTGGGACCCAAGTTTGGGACCCAAGTTTGGGACCCAAGTTTGGGACCCAAGTTTGGGACCCAAGTTTGGGACCCAAGTTTGGGACCCAAGTTTGGGGCCCAAGTTTGGGGCCCAAGTTGGGGACCCAAGTTGCAGGAGAGAACAGCAGACTTCCTTCGCGCTCTTTGTGCAGTTAAGAATAGCTCGTGAGTAGACAAAGTTCGTGAACGGGCAAAAAGGTCTGCAACATGCTCGTGAATGGGCAAATATTTTGAAGCATGCTCGTGAATGGGCAAAAAGTTTTGAGCATGCTCGTGAATGGGCAAAAAGCTAGGCCATGCTCGTGAATGGGCGAAAAGTTAGGCCATGCTCGTGAATGGGCGAAAAGTTAGGCCATGCTCGTGAATGGGCAAAAAGTTTAAGGTGCTCGTGAATGGGCAAAAAGTTTGAAACATGCTCGTGAATGGGCAAAAAGTTAAGCCATGCTCGTGAATGGGCAAAAAGTTAAAGATTGCTCGTGAATGGGAATTGACCCCAAGTTGGGTCCCCTACTTGGGTTCCCAAACTTGGGTTCCCAAACTTGGGTTCCAAACTTGGGTTCCCAAACTTGGGTCCCCAACTTGGGTCCCCAACTTGGGTCCCCAACTTGGGTCCCCAACTTGGGTCCCCAACTTGGGACCCAAACTTGCCAAAATCTTGTTCACAGCGGACAGGACTGTAGATCTAACAACGCGGACTATAATGGAAAAATCTAAGGAAACATGGACTATAATGGAAAAATCTAAGCGACCTGGACTATAATGGCAAAATCTAACAAAACACGGACTATAATGGCAATTGACTCCGTGGTGCGACCCCGTGCCCAACCAGCAGCACCCATGGCAGGGCCATGCCGTGCATGGCAGCGGCCGGGGGAAGGGGGTCCCTAAAAAAAACGAAAAAAAAGCAGAAACTATCTCTCTGTGCATTTTTTTGGCATTTTTGGGGTTCTCCCGGGGGTTTTCAAGGGTGTGTACTATAATGGGCAACTCTAAGGAAACATGTACTATCTTGATCAACTCTAAGGAAACATGTACTATAATGGGTAACTCTAAGAGGTATGTACTATAATGGGTAACTCTAAGAAAGTGTGTACTATAATGGGAAATGACCCCTCTGAGCTGTGCCAGGGTGGCTTCGTCCGACGGGGCCGTCTGTGCTGCCGACAGCGCAGACACGGCTCGCGAGTAGCACCTGTCGCGCGCCCTCTTGATGACCTGGCGCACGGTGGGACCGTCCAGGTCGTCAACTGACCTGACCGCCGTCTGGAGCTCGACCCTGTAGTCCAGGTCGTCCTCGACTGGGTAGGCGCGCCGGCGCGCGCGGCCTTGTGCCTTCCCAGCCGTGATGGCCTGGGCCTCAGACCAGAGGGTCTCGAACAGGCCGTCCCTCCAGAGTCGAACCCGCCGGCGGAGGGCTTCCGTCACTGCCCTTCGGCCCCCCCGCGTGGTGGCGGCCAGGACGAGCGGGGCGAAGGCGTATACCCGCAGCCACCCCGCGTCGTCTGATGCCGCTCGCAGCACGGTCTCGAACAGGGCCGCTACCTGCGGCTTCGCCGTCGTGGGCACCCTGTTCAGCGTGGGCACATTGGCTGCGGCCACCTGGGCAAAGGTGAACGGGAGCGCCGCCCCTTGGAACACCCTGCCTTGGGCCGCGCCCACCTCTGGGGCTTGGGGGGGCGGAGGCCTGGGTGCCGGATCCTGTCCTGCTGCCACGCGGGCTCGGTAGGCCCGGGATCGCGGACACCAGTTGCAGTGCCTGCCCCTTCGTTCGCCTGCCCCTGCTGCGTTCCGGCAAATGCAGGCGGCCGCCGCGCCTTGTGACCCGACTGGCTGCGCCGGGATCGGTGGCTGCGGCTGCGGCTGCGGCTGCGGCGGTCCGGCGGGGCCCGCCCCGGCCGGGGCCGCGGGAGCGTCTCCCGGAGGTCCGGGGTTGGGCTCAATGTCCCCGTCGACACAGAGGTCGTCCCCTCCTCGCCCGGAGGAGACGAACTCTGCCGCGGGGACGTCCGTGGCGCTGGCCGCTGCTTGGGCCGGGCGGCCTTGAGAGCGTGGGCCCGGGTGGCGGGGGACGTCCCCGTCGTCGCACGGGTCGTCCCCACCCCTGCCCAACGACACGTGCCCCGCCGGTCCCGCCAGGTGCGCTGCCCTGATGCTGTCCGGGAACAGGACAGGCGTCAGCGGCTGGCTGGGCTGCGAAGCCTGGGCCGAGGGGGTTCGCCCCATGGCTGTGCCCCTCCCCCGGCCGGGGGCGGCGGGTGCATGCAGGGCGTGTGGTGGCGCCACCCTGTCCCTGACCCGCGCGGCGAGAGCCCGCACTGACGCGGCGAACCCTGCCCCCCGCCCTTCGCCGACGACTGGCCTCTGCCTCACGGGCGCCGGCGTCCCGTCTGGCGAACGCGACGCGGGGCGCTTGGTGCCCTTGGTCGGTCTCTCCGGCTCGGACCCGCAGACCTCATCCAGGATCGCCCCGTCGACGGAGGGGTGCGGAACCGGCGAGTGTGGCTCCTGTGCGGGGGCGTCGGGCTCCCCGCCGGCGAGCTCGGGGGAGGCCGGCTGGGGGATCGGCGCGGGCTGGCCCGGACTGGCTGCTGAGGGCCCGGGCCGTAGAACGTTTGCCCCCACCTCCCCGGCATCCTCCGACGGAAAGCTGGCCTCCGTCGGCACGTACCCCCAGGCGAGCCCGGATGTGCGGATTTTTTTTTTTGCGGGGGCGCTACGGCACAATCCGGACAGCCTACCTCACCTTCGTCGCCGCCAAGTGGAGGTACGGGCTGGGTGTCTGGGGCTGCCTCATTCCTGACGACCTCGTAACGCAGTTTGAGACACTGCACTACAAGGCTGCTTCCTTGATCACCGGTTGCCCTGTTTCCACCAAGCGCGCCGCCCTGCTGGCAGAAGCGGTACTACTGCCGTGGAAGTCGGAAGCTCTCCGTGCGACCGCCAGACTGCGGCAGAAACTGTTGCGTTCCCCTGGAGGGAACGTCCAACAACCCACCAGGTGGCTGAAAGCGGCCAAGGATGCAGAGTACTTGCTCGCACTCCGGTCGGATGATTATCAACCGTCCGCCATCCGCTCGCATGCCCCGTATCCACCATGGGGGCCCAAACCCGACATGAGAATCCACCTCGATTTGGCTTCCATTGTCTCCATCAACGACAGCAAGGCGGTCAAGCTCGATCATACCCTCCGGGCGATCCGTGCGCTCCCTCCAGCTGATCTCACAATATGCACCGATGGCTCAATGACTGGTGTCGGCAAGCGTGCGGTAGGGGGCGTTGGGGTTGCCTTTTACAACAGGTCTGGTCGATTCCTCCGCGGTCTCTCCTATCGGATGATCCGTTGCGCCTCCAGCTGCCATGCCGAACACGAAGCGGTCATCCGTGCGGCGCTACAACTCCAGACCGTCCCGTTCAACACGGCCAAGGTGACGGTCATACACCTGCTATCGGACTCCTTGTCTGAAGTGCAGCGACTGCAGAACCCCCGTCACGTTTTATGCCGCAACTGGAGGCTGATGAGGGTGCTCGCTTCCCTCCCCCATATTCGTGTGCACGTGATGTGGGTCCCGGCACACTGTGGTTTGGTCGGAAACGAGAAGGCGGACGACCTTGCGAAGCGCGGCGTCACTTCGGGCACGGCACTACAGGTCCTCGACTACTGGGCTGCCTCCGACCTGCTGAAACAAGCGGTCAACTGCCCCGTGCTCACTCGGGACTACATGTCTCATCCGCATTACCGTTGCACTGGTGGTCACCGACCTCTCGTGGACAATCGGTGGAATCGGCTCACTCAGGTAGCGGTTTCGCTGCTTCGAGTCAACCAGTCCCCAAGCGTTCACCTGAGAATGCAAGATTTCTGCGGGCACCTCTGCGCTGAGTCATTTGTCCCCGGACTGTCGGCATCCAATAAAGGGCACTGCTGGGCTTGTGGCTCCGGCTTCTCCTACGAACACCTATTCACAAAATGCCGGGTCACAGCCAGATACCTCGACCTTCTCCGTTGGCCGAGGCAGAAATGGACCTTGCGGGACATACTGGGTAGGTATCCCCTGACCGCTCTCCTGATTCTGCGCTTCCATCAGCTTTACGTTGGTGGATCCTTCTACAAACTTACTCAGTGATTGGATATTTTACAATGTTCTCAGTGATCGGATTACTGTTAGTTCGCCGCTTGTACTCACGAAACGGATTCTGTTAATGGATTGGTCACAATCTGGTACTGTCTGAATGCTCCTTCTCCCCCTACGTTGTAGACTCAGTTCTGGGCAACGCCCCTTCTCTGGCTGACCTAAGTTCTAGTCCCTCCACATGTCCTCCCAGCCTGCGTTCCATCAACTTTTCGTTGGTGGTCCTTCTACATAACACTAAGAGATTGAATTGATTATTGTCGCTGCCACTACAATGTTCGAATCTGATTCGACTGACGATCTTTACCGACAGACAACTTAGCAGCCTAAGGGTAAGCTATCCTAACAACGACTATCTGGCGATGGTGGCATGAGTCACGGTCGGAGTTCTACTCCATGCACAGGAAGAGTCCGTCCTTCTTCTTTCCTAGTTTGACAAAAGGAACAAAAGAACGACTTGCCCGTACAAGTAAATGCAGTTCTCGCCCCCTGCATGTCTTCCGTAGTTGCTTACTCAAAAAAAAAAAAAAAAGCGGGCGTGGCTCCTGTAGTGTAGTGGTTAGCACCCTGGACTTTGAATCCAGTAGCCGCGGTTCAAACCCGCGTGGGAGCGTTTTTTGGGTCCAAATTCTTGGGTCCAAATTCTTGGGTCCAAATTCTTGGGTCCAAATTCTTGGGTCCAAATTCTTGGGTCCAAATTCTTGGGTCCAAATTCTTGGGTCCAAATTCTTGGGTCCAAATTCTTGGGTCCAAATTCTTGGGTCCAAATTCTTGGGTCCAAATTCTTGGGTCCAAATTCTTGGGTCCAAATTCTTGGGTCCAAATTCTTGGTCCAAATTCTTGGGTCCAAATTCTTGGGTCCAAATTCTTGGGTCCAAATTCTTGGGTCCAAATTCTGGGTCCAAATTCTTGGGTCCAAATTCTTGGTCCAAATTCTTGGGTCCAAATTCTTGGGTCCAAATTCTTGGTCCAAATTCTGGGTCCAAATTCTTGGGTCCAAATTCTTGGGTCCAAATTCTTGGGTCCAAATTCTTGGGTCCAAATTCTTGGGTCCAAATTCTTGGGTCCAAATTTTGGGTCCAAATTCTTGGGTCCAAATTCTTGGGTCCAAATTCTTGGGTCCAAATTCTTGGGTCCAAATTCTTGGGTCCAATTTCTTGGGTCCAAATTCTTGGGTCCAAATTCTTGGGTCCAAATTCTTGGGTCCAAATTCTTGGGTCCAAATTCTTGGGTCCAAATTCTTGGGTCCAAATTCTTGGGTCCAAATTCTTGGGTCCAAATTCTTGGGTCCAAATTCTTGGGTCCAAATTCTTGGGTCCAAATTCTGCGGTCCAAATTCTTGGGTCCAAATTCTTGGGTCCAAATTCTTGGGTCCAAATTCTTGGGTCCAAATTCTTGGGGTCCAAATTCTTGGGTCCAAATTCTTGGGTCCAAATCTTGGGTCAAAATTCTTGGGTCCAAATTCTTGGGTCCAAATTCTTGGGTCCAAATTCTTGGGTCCAAATTCTTGGGTCCAAATTCTTGGGTCCAAATTCTTGGGTCCAAATTCTTGGTCCAAATTCTTGGGTCCAAAATTCTTGGGTCCAAATTCTTGGGTCCAAATTCTTGGGTCCAAATTCTTGGGTCCAAATTCTTGGGTCCAAATTCTTGGGTCCAAATTCTTGGGTCCAAATTCTTGGGTCCAAATTCTTGGGTCCAAATTCTTGGGTCCAAATTCTTGGGTCCAAATTCTTGGGTCCAAATTCTTGGGTCCAAATTCTTGGGTCCAAATTCTTGGTCCAAATTCTTGGGTCCAAATTCTTGGGTCCAAATTCTTGGGTCCAAATTCTTGGGTCCAAATTCTTGGGTCCAAATTCTTGGGTCCAAATTCTTGGGTCCAAATTCTTGGTCCAAATTCTTGGGTCCAAATTCTTGGGTCCAAATTCTTGGGTCCAAATTCTTGGGTCCAAATTCTTGGGTCCAAATTCTTGGTCCAAATTCTTGGGTCCAAATTCTGGGTCCAAATTCTTGGGTCCAAATTCTTGGGTCCAAATTCTTGGGTCCAAATTCTTGGGTCCAAATTCTTGGTCCAAATTCTTGGGTCCAAATTCTTGGGTCCAAATTCTTGGGTCCAAATTCTTGGGTCCAAATTCTTGGGTCCAAATTCTTGGGTCCAAATTCTTGGGTCCAAATTCTTGGGTCCAAATTCTTGGGTCCAAATTCTTGGGTCCAAATTCTTGGGTCCAAATTCTTGGGTCCAAATTCTTGGGTCCAAATTCTGGGTCCAAATTCTTGGGTCCAAATTCTTGGGTCCAAATTCTTGGGTCCAAATTCTTGGGTCCAAATTCTTGGGTCCAAATTCTTGGGTCCAAATTCTTGGGTCCAAATTCTTGGGTCCAAATTCTTGGGTCCAAATTCTTGGGTCCAAATTCTTGGGTCCAAATTCTTGGGTCCAAATTCTTGGGTCCAAATTCTTGGGGTCCCAAAATTCTTGGGTCCAAATTCTTGGGTCCAAATTCTTGGGTCCAAATTCTTGGGTCCAAATTCTTGGGTCCAAATTCTTGGGTCCAAATTCTTGGGTCCAAATTCTTGGGTCCAAATTCTTGGGTCCAAATTCTTGGGTCCAAATTCTTGGGTCCAAATTCTTGGGTCCAAATTCTTGGGTCCAAATTCTTGGGTCCAAATTCTGGGTCCAAATTCTTGGGTCCAAATTCTTGGGTCCAAATTCTTGGTCCAAATTCTTGGGTCCAAATTCTTGGGTCCAAATTCTTGGGTCCAAATTCTGGGGTCCAAATTCTTGGGTCCAAATTCTTGGGTCCAAATTCTTGGGTCCAAATTCTTGGGTCCAAATTCTTGGGTCCAAATTCTTGGGTCCAAATTCTTGGGTCCAAATTCTTGGGTCCAAATTCTTGGGTCCAAATTCTTGGGTCCAAATTCTTGGGTCCAAATTCTTGGGTCCAAATTCTTGGGTCCAAATTCTTGGGTCCAAATTCTTGGGTCCAAAATTCTTGGGTCCAAATTCTTGGGTCCAAATTCTTGGGTCCAAATTCTTGGGTCCAAATTTCTTGGGTCCAAATTCTTGGGTCCAAATTCTTGGGTCCAAATTCTTGGGTCCAAATTCTTGGGTCCAAATTCTTGGGTCCAAATTCTTGGGTCCAAATTCTTGGGTCCAAATTCTTGGGTCCAAATTCTTGGGTCCAAATTCTTGGGTCCAAATTCTTGGGTCCAAATTTCTTGGGTCCAAATTCTTGGGTCCAAATTCTTGGGTCCAAATTCTTGGGTCCAAATTCTTGGGTCCAAATTCTTGGGTCCAAATTCTTGGGTCCAAATTCTTGGGTCCAAATTCTTGGGTCCAAATTCTTGGGTCCAAATTCTTGGGTCCAAATTCTTGGGTCCAAATTCTTGGTCCAAATTCTTGGGTCCAAATTCTTGGGTCCAAATTCTTGGGTCCAAATTCTTGGGTCCAAATTCTTGGGTCCAAATTCTTGGGTCCAAATTCTTGGGTCCAAATTCTTGGGTCCAAATTCTTGGGTCCAAATTCTTGGGTCCAAATTCTTGGGTCCAAATTCTTGGGTCCAAATTCTTGGGTCCAAATTCTTGGGGTCCAAATTCTTGGGTCCAAATTCTTGGGTCCAAATTCTTGGGTCCAAATTCTTGGGTCCAAATTCTTGGTCCAAATTCTTGGGGTCCAAATTCTTGGGTCCAAATTCTTGGGTCCAAATTCTTGGGTCCAAATTCTTGGGTCCAAATTCTTGGGTCCAAATTCTTGGGTCCAAATTCTTGGGTCCAAATTCTTGGGTCCAAATTCTTGGGTCCAAATTCTTGGGTCCAAATTCTTGGGTCCAAATTCTTGGGTCCAAATTCTTGGGTCCAAATTCTTGGGTCCAAATTCTTGGGTCCAAATTCTTGGGTCCAAATTCTTGGGTCCAAATTCTTGGGTCCAAATTCTTGGGTCCAAATTCTTGGGTCCAAATTCTTGGGTCCAAATTCTTGGGTCCAAATTCTTGGGTCCAAATTCTTGGGTCCAAATTCTTGGGTCCAAATTCTTGGGTCCAAATTCTTGGGTCCAAATTCTTGGGTCCAAATTCTTGGGTCCAAATTCTTGGGTCCAAATTCTTGGGTCCAAATTCTTGGGTCCAAATTCTTGGGTCCAAATTCTTGGGTCCAAATTCTTGGGTCCAAATTCTTGGGTCCAAAGTCGTGAGCTTCGTTACTTCACCGCCGTAGGTTCCCCTGCCCTGGGACTCCCAGGGCAGGGAGGCCTGCTTGGCTGTCCTTGGATTGTGCTCCATGTCGATGCTGCTTCTTTTTGGAAGTTGGGGTTCCGGTTTCGCAGGATCATTGACGATTCCCAACGCCCGGTCTTCCCTTGGTGCACGGCTCGCGTCCCGTCTCTGTAGTCCGTCTCTCGCGCAGTGTGGCTCCTGCGCCAGCCGCGCCAGGCCGCGCCAGAAAACCCTGTTTTCTGGCGCGTTTGGCGCGATTGGCGCGCCCTTAGTGATTTCACCAGGAATTGACAACCTTTTCATTTTGGGATCATCATTCGTCCCGGCTATGCTATTCGTGCCAAAAATCCGAAAAAAATTTTCTCTTCATTTCGCACGAACCAACAAAATGGTCACTGGTTCGGTTCCTCGCTGTGTTCGAGCGTTTGTGAGCTCAGTAGTACCGGAACTGCTGCAGTGGTGGTGTATCGGCAGACTTCCACAGATTCCCTGGCGGGTCACGAACGATCGTTCAAATACTAAGCATTTATTCGGCAAGATAATTTCCGTTTATTTAGCGAGCTCAAAACACGCGATTTGACTCACCACAGGGAGAAAAAAAAATTTGCGAGGGGTCTCCCCTACAGATTTCTGCCTACCTACCCCCCCCCGTGTTTAAGATCGCGTTTTTCCGTGTTTAAGATCGCCCCCCAAAAAAACCGATCTTATACACGGGGGGGGACGATCTGAAACACGGGGGGGACAAAAACACCCCAAAATTTTTTGGGGTGTTTTTGTCCCCCCCCGTGTTTACTGGGGGGGGCTAATTACTATTGAACCGTATAATACAATTGAACCGTATAATACAATTGAACTTTTTTTCGGGGAATCGGCGCATCCCAACCGTATAATACAATTGAATTGTAGTGTTACTGTACGGCTGACACTTTCGCACTGCCGTTGAGTGTGAGCCAGCCAGTGAGGCGGTTTCAGGGCCGTTTTCGTTTCGGCTTTTTTTTGGACAAGTCATGTTGGACCTCCAAAGCGGAGAAGAAATCTTACAGGGGGGGGCTAAATACAACGAGCGCCCGTTGTATTTAAAGCGTCAAGCTCAAAATGCAGGTTCGCGGCAGAACGTGGTCTTCGAATACAACTGTCTTGGAATACAACTGTTTTTCCATGCTAATCAACCGTGGGTTTCCGTGCCCCCGTACAGAGGGAGCAGATTTCGAGCAGCATTTCGTACTTCGCAGTCGGTCTGACTCAGACCGACTCGGACCGGTGTTTTCGTACTTCTTTCCGAGTCAGAAAAAAGTCAGACGGCCGTCTGACTCGGACCCCCGCCCCGCTCGCCGTCCAGGCCGGCTTTGTCGCGGCAACTTGGCCCGCAAGGGGTGCGTCGAACAGGCTGGACTCGCAGCCGGCGCCCAGGCTGACCCCGCCACCGCAAGAGGCCGACGAGGCCCACCACGCAGCTGCCGGCCAGGCCGCTGCCAGGCGGACCTCCCTTCCGCGAGCGGCAGGCCGTCACTGGATCCGGAAGTAGCAGCGGCGTTTCAGCCACAGGGGTCGACTCGAGCGTGAACCTCACCCTGGAACCCTTTCACAAAGTTTCAGGACTCCAAGTCTGACTCTAGTTCGGAATCGGACAAGCCCGAATCGGAAGTGGACTCGTCGGGACCTCCCCCCACGAAGTCTGACGACGAGTGACGGAGGGCCGGGCGACCTCCGTTCGACCGGCTGGACAGGGATGGACGGCATTGGACCGGGCCGCAACCGGACCAGTTCCTGGTCCGGTTGCGAAATGGAAGCAGCCGGTCGAGGCGCTGCGGAAACAGGAACCCAGCCGGACGCCCTGGGATGCTCGGGGGCGCCCCACAACCAAGGTAGGCCGGCATCGCCCTCGCCGGTCGACACGCCGGCACCCGTTTGCCGCAGACAACCAGGCGCCTCCGACAGTGTGGCTCCTGCGCCAGCCGCGCCAGGCCGCGCCAGAAAACCCTGTTTTCTGGCGCGTTTGGCGCGATTGGCGCGCCCTTAGTGTTTTCACCAGGAATTGACAACCTTTTCATTTTGGGTTCATCATTCGTCCATTTTCTCTGCGATCCCGGCGTGCGTTCCGACAAATTTTTTCTTCGATGAGAAGATCGATGACGAAATCTTCCAGAGAACCTGTTCTCAGAAGGTGTCAACCTATTCTGGTGCCTTCCCACACCCCTGTGTCCTTCCAGAGCCACTGAAAAACAAGCTTTTTCCAGGGGATCGATCCCTGCAAGCAGCGTTTTTGGACCGGTTTGGACGTGTTCGCCACGGTATTCCATGGTACCCTGCGGCAATGCAAGGCCGACGAACCACAGGGATCCACTTACGGTTCCGGGTCTATTTGGCACCGTTCTCTTCATCCGAGAAAAAATCGAGCAAAAAGTCGTCGGGAAAAAGTTGCTACGTGGACCAGCGGGAAATTGTCACCTACCTGGGGACGATTCCTGTCCTTCCCGTGGTAAACCTGCCGCCCGGTGCTCTGCATCTTATGAGGAGTCACGAACCACACACATACGTATGGGTCCCCGAGTCTATTTTGAAGCGTTCTCTTCATCGGAGCTGAGGGCGAGCAAAACGTCGTTGAAAAAGATCTGCTACGTGGACCAGCGGGAAAATATCACCACAACTTTTGCCAGACCCAGATTCCACTGTTTGTGCATTGGAAAATGGCCCGGGAAAATTATCAATTCCCCCGAGGCACTCTTTTTGCCCCGTGCATGTGACGAGGGAGCCTAAATTTCCTTGGGGCTACAGGGTGCGCCAAACGCGCCGCGCCGCGCCAAACGCGCCAGGCTTGGCGCGCTTGGCGCGCGCCACGCCACGCCAAACGCGCCAGGCCCCAGGAGCCACACTGCCTCCGAGGACCCCTGGGAGGCTCCCCATCCAGGCTCACCTGGGCCAGGCTGGGTTCGTGCCGACGGAGGCCAGCTTTCCGTCGGAGGACGCCGGAGAGGTTTGGACGAACTTCCTCCGGCCCAGGCCCTCGGCATCCAGTCCGAAGAGGAAACGCCGACTCACAGCGAGCCCTAATCAATCTTAGAGGCTTCACTGAAACGAGAATAGTGCAGAACTCCAGTGAAACAGCACTATTCCAAGACAGTAGTATTCAACGGAACAAGGAGAAAAAACTAGGGGAAAAAAACAGTAGTACATAGAGCCAATTCACCCACCCCCTGATCGAGCGTAATCGAGTGTAATATTTTGGGTTCGAATGCAACGAATCTGTGGCGATAATCTGCATCGCCGACGGCGCGGTTATCTCTTCGCACGTGAAGTGTCATGCTTTCGCCTCTTTAGCTCGTCTTGATCGTCGCGCTCAGGCGCGCGTTTGGTGCTTCGCTTCTTCTTCGATTGCTCGTCGAGGTTCATCGGTTGCGCGTCGATTTCTGCTTTTTCCCAGCGCCTGGGCGATGGTCGTGGCGCATCGACGCGTCCTTTGCGTCTTTTCGGTACCGGCTCCGCCGCGGAGTCTGGTTGCCGCTTCTTCGCTGGCGTTGGCGCCGTCTTCCCGACCTTCGCTGCTGATGTCGGCGTTGATGTTGCGGGTTCTCGCTCGTCTTCCTCTGCTTCCGGCAGAACGAGCACCACGTTCTCACGTTTCGCCTGTCTCGGCGCTGGCGCGGGACCCTCCGGCTCCGCCTTCCTCTTCTTCGCCGTTGTTTCTTCACCTCTCGCCACGGCCGCCCGGTGGTGCCCTTTCCTGCAGCAGTGCCCGGGTCTCCTACTCCTCAGGTCGGCGTGTTTCTTACAGCCGTCGCACGTCGGCATGCCATGATCGAGGCATCGGTGGTGATGGTTGCGACAGCACTCCGCTGTCGTCTTACACGTGGCGCACTGCGTCATCCGGATCGAACAGTGTAATCGAGTGTAGTAGAGTGTAGTAGAGTGTAGTCGAGCGTTGTAGAGTGTGATCGAAATTGACACTAGTATTTTGGGTTCGACCACTGGTGGACCCCTGGCTGACCCATGAGCGACCATGTTGACCACTGTCTGGCCCAAGAAGTGCCAAGCACAAGCATACGAGGGACGGAAACCGCAGGTGTGGGCCTTCACCATGGTGGAGCCAGCATAGCTGTCAGCCACAAGGTTGCCACATTGTGGCCCCATTTAGCCACAAAGTAGCCACAAACCTTGTGGCTACCTTTGTGGCTAATTATGCAAAATTTTGGTATCACGGAAAACCGCGTGGAACTAACTTTTTCGGCCAGAAAATGCATCTGAAACACGTTTTCTGACGATTTTGACAGGGTTTTGGGCCAGAATACGGGTTAGTTGCTACACCCTGGGCTCGGCATCCTGGTTGCGCACCCTGGGGTACCATTGGTAAACGGTTTACTAAACCGCTACTGCTACTAAAGTAGTAGTAGGCATTATGCACACAGAATCATGCATAATTCAGGTTGGCGAGAGTGACAGACCCATTCTACTTGCAAAGCGCTTACCATTTCTGTCCTGAAACCCTCTGAGAGGGCCTCTCAACCAGCGACCGGCGCTCTCCGAGCCTCTTGAATGACCCCAGAGGAGGAGTGGGAGAGAGCGGCAAGTACCGCCGCAGCCAAACAGATTTGAATGCTGCCAGAAAGCTGCAAAGAAAACGTGGCAGCCGTCTGATAATAGTCAGGAGCTGGCGGATGGTGACTGAGCTTGAGCTCCCTGCCGCGGGCCTGCGGCCCGTGCTGCCCTGCTGGACTGGTATTGTCGCAAGTCAGTCACTTTCAACTTTCCCTTGTGCCTTGGCTGGGCCTGTGCTACAGGAGCCTGCGAGGAATTTCCAAGACGTGTGAGAGATTGCCCCCGCTACTTTTCTCGGATCTTTGGCTCCTCCTTGAACTCTTTCGGACGCTGATTGCAACAAGTGTAACAGTGCCACTCAGTGACAGCTGTTACAGGGAGTCAGTCACACTGTCAGTGTGCTCCTGCTGTACTATCATAGTAACTATGCCTGCTGTCGTGTGAAGTTGCGAGCTCTGTGCACTTTGCAAGCAAGCAAGCAAACTCGCTGGTGACGGGGTAGCTTGCACACCGAGTAGAAGAGCTGTCGTAATTGTGAAATGCTCCGTTTGCTGGGTCGTTGCTGTCCTGTTTAACCTTGGGTATCTTAGAATATCAGTGCATCGCCGTTACTAGTACGGCTGTCACCGGCGTGGTTTGGGTCCTTTAGCAGGAAAAGTTGGAGACTATGCACCCCGCAACTGAAACGGGTTTGCGGACAAGCGACCCTTTGAACTAAATTGATTCCTTGCCTGCTCCAAAACTTGGCAACAGAAGCATTGGCAGCTTCGTACTGACTCTGCGGTCTGAAATATCAACATCGCTTTCGACGGGTTCGTCTTCCTCCGGTGCACTCTCTGACTCAAAATGTACCAGAACAATGGCATTAGCATTGGTGCTGCGACCGTGTTGGCAAGATGCAGCAGCTTGTTGATGTTTTCTGAACTTTTCAAGCCTTGAATTACTTGCAGTGTTGTACGAAGTTACTGATAGAGTTGCCAACGTTGCCGCTGACTCGCGGATGAGGATACGAGGCCAGGGCGAAGCAGCTTACCCAAATTCGGGCCCAAAAACCTGTCAAAATCATCAGAATTTGTGTTTTAGATGCATTTTCTGGCCAAAAAAACTAGTTTCACGTGGTTTTCCTGGGTATCCAAATTTTGCATAATTAGCCACAAAGGTAGCCACAAGGTTTGTGGCTACTTTGTGGCTCCCAATTAGCCACTAGTGGCTACCTTGTGGCTGACAGCTATGGAGCCAGGCTAGATTCGGGGTGGTGCCCTGGGAGGGACAGGGACGGGGGTAGTCACGCCTTAGTCCCAGGGCCTCTCCCCACCCATCTGTATGTGTTCTCCTGATCATCGCTACCGCGCTGACCTTTCCCTCAAAGCCCGCTGCCCACTGCCCTACAAGAGACATGCTTTGCACTCTCTGAATGCCCATTGACTGTGCTCCGCTTCAGCCGACTGCTTTGGAAGAGGTACTGTGCTCCGTTTGGTGCCGACTGCCCTACCAGAGACGTGCTTGCAGACAGAGGTCGGCCGCCGCTACTTTGGTTTTCTCTCGCGTCTTCCCAGCTCCGCCACCTTCCCAGAGGCTTGGGGAGAGCCACGTGCTCCGGCTGTAAGGGACGAGACCGAGGTGCGACGCTGGCCCCGGTCGCAATCTGTATGTGCCGGCCCGGCCCGATTAGGCCTTTGGAGTACCGCGTGAATGGCGCGATTGGGCCCACGCGCATGCAGCCTGTCTGCTCGCAGTCACGCCGGCCGGCCCGCAACCGCAACCACATTCGCTTGTGCCCACCACCAGCTCTTCTTATCGAGCTAGCGATCCAGCTAAGGAGCACAACCGAGGATCCGAGGCGGAATCATGCCCCACAGTGGCCGCACGAGAGCAGACAGCGATGAAGGCCGCAGGGACAGGGTGTGTCAGCCACAATAACGGCAGGTTCCTCCCGCAGACGCACTACCCATCGGAATGTGACAGCGCAAGTAGGCTCGATGGAAGCACGAAGTGAAGCAGGATAGACGAGCTACGGAGACGAGACGAGTCATGTACCAGGGGCAGGCCGGGACGATGAACCGCATGAAGCCGAAGAAAGTTCAAGAACGAAGCAACACCACAAGCCGCGTGCAGCCAAGCAGACCTCCCGGAACCTACGTGGGCAGTAACGAGGAGCCAACAGATGAGTGTCCACTGAACCCCCTTGCCAATACCCCCAACGACTATTGCGCAATGCCAGACGGTAGCGTCTGACAATGGCATGCGTGACATTGCAGTGCCTAAAGGTGAGATTAGCCTCCGTTTTCAACCGCCTTGTTGTCGCCAGGGAGATCGAACCCACAAACAGAAACTTGACATCTTCGAGGACAGGGTGTCTGCCAAGCGCTTGCCCTATCGCCTGGAACTGCCCCGCAGGGAATGCCAAAAGGCTCGAGTATTAGCTGCGCTAAATTGCAAAGGTTGCTAATACGGGAAAACGGGTACCCGAGCCCCTATGCACTCGACAACCTGCTTCCACAAGTCAGTCCGAACTTCCTCGTCCCCTGCTGCACTGCCTGGCTACATCCTTTTTTCAGACGAATATGCTTCTTTTTGTTCGATATTCGATGATCGTGCTATCAGCATCTTTAGCCCCAGAAGAAGGCTCGATAATAGACACGTTGCATCAGCTAATCAGGATTGGCTGAGTGCTGTGTGTTTAATCAATTGTTACAGTACCCCCCCAATTCACCAAAAGCTGATCGATTGTAATCGATCGTAATCGTTTGGATTAGAATGCAAAGAATCTGTGGCGATAATCTGCATCGCCGACGGCGCGGTTATCTCTTCGCACGTGATGTGTCATGCTTTCGCCTCTTTAGCTCGTCTTGATCGTCGCGCTCAGGCGCGCGTTTGGTGCTTCGCTTCTTCTTCGATTGCTCGTCGAGGTTCATCGGTTGCGCGTCGATTTCTGCTTTTTCCCAGCGCCTGGGCGATGGTCGTGGCGCATCGACGCGTCCTTTGCGTCTTTTCGGTACCGGCTCCGCCGCGGAGTCTGGTTGCCGCTTCTTCGCTGGCGTTGGCGCCGTCTTCCCGACCTTCGCTGCTGATGTCGGCGTTGATGTTGCGGGTTCTCGCTCGTCTTCCTCTGCTTCCGGCAGAACGAGCACCACGTTCTCACGTTTCGCCTGTCTCGGCGCTGGCGCGGGACCCTCCGGCTCCGCCTTCCTCTTCTTCGCCGTTGTTTCTTCACCTCTCGCCACGGCCGCCCGGTGGTGCCCTTTCCTGCAGCAGTGCCCGGGTCTCCTACTCCTCAGGTCGGCGTGTTTCTTACAGCCGTCGCACGTCGGCATGCCATGATCGAGGCATCGGTGGTGATGGTTGCGACAGCACTCCGCTGTCGTCTTACACGTGGCGCACTGCGTCATCCGGTGCTCGGCACACATTTTTACGGCTAGGCCATCACCCTCCCTGTGATGGGCCTGGCAGCACCACGCCACCGACTTGCCCCGGCGCTTACACACGTCGCACTTCACCTTTTGGTGCCCGGGGCACACCCGCTCACCCCACTTTTCGTGTCGGGGAATCCCTTCCGGCACGAGCCACGGATCCCCTCCGACGACAGCCGACTTCTTCCCTTTCCTCTTCTCCGTAGCGTCATCGAAGGCCGCCCATCTCGCCGCACGCTCCGCCCTTTCTCTTCCGTACGTCGGGAAAAGGTCCATCCCCCACGCCTCGCCGGTGAACGCATGCCGGCTCGCCTTCAGCTGCGTCTCCAAGATTCCCATCGTCTCCTCGCCGCCGCGGAAAATTGGCCTCATCTCGTAGCCCGTGAGGCATGGGGGGGCCCCTACCGTTCTCAATGAACCTATCTTCTCCAGCTTTCTACCCGGCAGAAGCGGCCCCACCCCTTTCCGCTCAAGCGCTTCCCCGATCGTTTTCAGCATCCGCGCCAACATTCTCGCACGGATACACAGCGGCGTCCCACCTGTCGTCGCCACTAAACTGCCCGGTAGATCGAGCCCGGTGTACACTTCGAAGTCTACTGCGAGCTCTGCCGTCGAGACGTCGTAGTCGAGTGTAATCGAGTGTAATCGACGCGTAATCGAGTGTAATCGAGCTCAAGTCGCTTTCAGGGGGGGTAGGTGAATTGGCTCACGTACGTAGTTGTATTTAGCGGCGGTAGTTGTATTCCAAGAAAGTTGTATTTAGCCCCCCCCTGTAAAACGAGGTTTTGGCGTGCATTCCGAACCCGGGTCTTCCAAAGGTTTTGAGCATGATCATGATGATGTCGCTGATGCCGTTGCTCGTGCCAAAGTCTTGGAGCTGCTGTGTGCGGGGATCCCGAAGCACAAACATGGCAATGGGTCGGCAATCGCAGTGTGGGTGGCTCCGGAGCTGCTGAGCCAGCTCCGGAGTTGAGCTTCGGAGCCAGCCGGAGACACTGTCAATCGTGACCGTGGCCCGGAATGGGGGCGATGGCCCATCGGATGGGACATCTTGTTATCCCCAGATTTATCGGTGGTGCCTGTCTGCCGCCAGCGCTCTCTGTCAAAAAGAGAAAGCAGTAAGCGTCGGACTGCGGTCGCCATGCTGTTGGAAACTCTGATACTGAGCAACCGCCCCAGAAAGTGAACCTTAGGCCCAAGTTAGGGTACTCTCTTGCCAAGAGTTCTTGGCAGGAGTCTTGCCAGGTGTTGGTGGAAACACCCACGGCATGCACCAGTTGGGTATCTACGAGAAATCAGGGTTCGGAGTCCGAACTGCGGGCTCGAACCTTTCACTTGTTTTGTGAAGGTTTTTCCTTCAGTTTTTGCTCGGAGTTGCACTGTACTCAGACTGTCATTTAGTCCCGACAACAACGTGTTTCCAACAGCAAGCTGCACTTCAATTGTAATACACTAGTGTTTTTTTGGGGGGTCTGCGACCCCCCAATTCCACGCCGTGTATCGTTATATTACAATTGAACTCAATTGTAATTGGCCCCCCCCAGTAAGATCGTCCCCCCCCGTGTATAAGATCGGTTTTTTTGGGGGGCGATCTTAAACACGGAAAAACGCGATCTTAAACACGGGGGGGGGTAGGTACGATCTTATTCTGCGCCGCCAGCTATTTTTCAGTCGGAAAAATAAACGAATTTATTTCCCTAGGGACAATAAATTTCATTTATTTGTTTCGACTGAAAATAGCTGGCGGCGCAAAAAATAAATTCCGAGATCGTTTTATTTCCGCACGTTATAAGCACAATGAAGAAAGGACGCAAAGATAAAGCGTTGGGCTGCCTATCATCAGAAGGAAAAACAGTTCAGGGTTCGGGGTTTGGGATTTTGGGGAGGCACGCATGTGCCGATCCTGTGATGTGCACGGGATCACCCCCCTTCCCATGGCGGTCAGCAGCACAGCGGGCTGCTTGCGTTGTTGTAGCACTGCGGGCTGCCAAACTCAGCTCTGCGGGCTGAGGCTCCGTTTGCAGCACTGCGGGCTGTCTTCTCAGCTCAGCGGGCCGAGGTACAGCACTGCGGGCTGTCTTCCCAGCACTGCGGGCCGAGGTTCACAGCACTGCGGGCTGTCTTCCCAGCTCTGCGGGCTGAGGTTGTTCGGGTTACCTGCACTGCGGGCAGGAGCATTCTTTTGCACTACCTGTGCTGAACACAGGCAGTTTTCGCCGCGCGACCGGGGATTGCGGAGCAGTACTGCCACCCCCCTCCTTCTCCTTGCGCATGCGGAGCAGACGAAAGCGGTCAGCCAATCCTGGTGTCAACGTCCGCGACCATACTCCTGGTACCCACCAGGTGCGTGTTAACAACCCTGCCAGCACGCAAGCCAGCATGCATCGTGGCCAGCCAGCGATTCTCCACCGGATGCGAGGAAGTAAGCTTTCTTTGCCTGGACTCTGCATTGCCATTGTCGTGGTAAACATCCAAAGCCACTCCATCAGGCGCGAGCTTGTCCGCCAGCATAGTTGCCAGAACCGCACAAAACAGCTCCCTCCGCCGGATGGGGACAGGAGGCCCCAGCGCCGGAAGAGAAGACCACGCCCACGCATGCCTCTTGACCACGAGCTCTCTCGCTGGGTCTAGGACACAAATAGCACCACCATAGTCACTGGCATCAGCCCACACATCCCACGCTTGCCCATGGGCTTTCAAGAGACGGGGCTCACAACAGCGCAACCATCGCTCGGCTTTTCGAAACTCACCCATCAGCTCATCTGAAAGACACAGACGACGATCCCACAAAGCTGCAGTCAGGCAGTACGCATTCAACTGCCTCGCTAGCCTCAGCAACGCAGGGTAGACCGCCATAGACTTCCGCATAACCGAGTGCGCCCACCTCAAGCATCCGATGTGATGAGCAGCCCCACGGCAGGTCAGCGCCTGAGGAACCGGCTCCGCGAGAACCAATTGTCTCCACTCAGGATCAACGCACACAGTCTTCCGCTCCAGATCTAGCAGAACACCGTCGAAAACCCCCTCAGTGGAAATCGGCAAGCACTTGTCATCGCGCACGGTGACACACGCCCTATCAAGTAGCAGCATAAGCTTCTTCCTGTCGTCCGCAAGCTGGACCACGTCGAGACTTCCAAGAGCAACATCGTCATAGATGGCAAGCGACCGCTTCAGCAAGCCAGCCCCCCGAAGAAGCCCACACGTCGTGAGCTGCGCCATCGACGGAGCCCTCGCGATACCGGGGACCGCCACCTTAAAACGATAGTACCCATGCGGCGTGCGAAACCCCAGAAACGCCGCCACCGCCTCTGCAACGGGGAGCTGGTAAAAGAAACCCAAGAAATCCAGCGTGCAAAAAAACCGCCAAGCCAACACAAACGCCTCAATGTCCCCAAGCGTCGGCGTAATCGGCGGAAGCGGCGCAGCAGAGGCTTCATCGAATTTTCTACCGTCAACAAGCAGCCGTGCTTTGTGATTCTTCTTCGGGATCTTGAAAACCCCAAGCGAGATCTTGGGCCTCGCACACTTCTCGATGATGCCGATCGCCTCCAACCTCCCGAGCTCCTCCAAGTCCAGCGCAAAGGAGGTCATCGATGTCCGGGCCTTACTGTCAGTGAGCATCGGCTCCTGCGCGTATGTCCGAAGGGTGTTGCGCTCCCACCCTGTCAACCCCAACTCCACGACAGAGTAGTCAACACGCCTGACTGGCATGGCATCCAGGGGCGCGGAGCATTTCCGGTGCACAGCGCGAGCACCACCGTGCGAGTAAGCCATCGAGGCCAGCCGCCCTACCTCCAGCTCGTGTTTCAACATCTCCGGCGTGGCATCCTGATCAACCAGCATCGCCCTCAACGGAGCCGCACTGTGATACTCCGCTTCAGCCTGCTCGCCCAAGTCCCCACTAAGGTCCATACTACTACGCAGGCCAGCCAACAGAGCATCATCCCGTGCATCAACTGCGTATGCCCACGTCATCAACGGATGTTCGGCCATCCGCGACTTCACGTCAGAGGCATAACCAGGACACTTGGTCGATACCCGTTGCCTGCGCTCAACACGGAGAATCACCCCCTCATCCTCCTCTTCTTCGCACTCGGCACGTGCATCGCCGCCGTGGCCCTGTGTTGCAGCGCCGTGTCCGGGGACACACACCCCCACAGGTAGCGCCTCAGCACTTCTTTCGACTTGTGCCGAGACACCGCCAGGAGCCCCTCCCAGCCCATGCCCCCCAGAGCCAGGTGCTGCAGGGCACCTCTTTTCCAGCTGTGGTCCTGCACCTCGGGGAACACAGTTCTCGCGACAGCCATCAGCTCGCGAACTGTCCCGGCGTCGAAGTCCTTCCCTCCGAGCTTCCACTTCTTTACCGCCTTCACCAGCGAGGGGGGGAGCGTGTAAGCCCTCTCCGTGGGGTCCCCACTCAGCTTCGCTTCCTTCGACGTGTACCAACGAATCACCACTGTGTTCGGCCGAGGGAGGATGACGTCCTTGCGAACTTCGATCGCCAGCAGATCGGCCATTCGCAGAGCCCCCGTCCACGCCAACGCCCCCGCTGCCGCCAGCTCCGCCGAGCCTCCCTGCAGAGCCACGCGTATCATCTCCCACTGCGAGAAACTCATTGGAGGCGCGTGAGCCGGAAACTCTCGGCGCTGAAGCCGCACCTTTTCCAGCGCCTTGTTCGTACCTCTCAGGCTGCCCAGAGGGACGTCCATCTGTGCAGCTGCTGTTGCGAGGTACTTCTGCACCGACGAGGTGCGCATTTTTGCCAACGGAGCCCGACCCCGCTGACCCGGCAACCGCTTTTGCAAGTCTCTTTTTTGCCTTACCGTCAGCCCCGGACCCACCATCGCCGCCGCGAAGGCCCGCAGCTTCAAGAGCGGAGGAGCGTCGGAGAGACCTATCACTCCCACCACTCTTTCCAACTTGCTCAGATGGCTGCTCTTCTGCTGCTTCGTAGCAGCCACCGTCGCTTTGTTCTCCAGAGCGGCCGCCTTCTTCTCCCACAGCAGTCACTGCTTTTCGTGCAGATACTTGCAGTCCTTGAAGCCGCATTTGCCCCGGGCAAAACTCCGGCACACCGGCGTCTTCGACGCACGCACCCTTCCCGGGTCTTCCCTTCCCTGCGGGCGACGACGAAAATCCGCCCTGAATCTGCGCCGGTTGCCGAGGACCCTCTCTGAACAGTCCTCCATCTTCAGCAACCTCCTCATGTGCACCCCCGCCCTGGGGTCCCGCTCGGTGTACTCGGCCCAGGCAGCCTCGAGTTCATTGAGGATGCCCTGCGCCCTCCTGATCCACACCACCTTGTTTTTGGGCGCCCTCAGCTCCCAGTGGTCGCGGATGTCCTGTATTACCCGAGTGCGCCTTTCCTTGAGAGCCGCGTTGCCAGCGAAGGGGTACGCCCTTTCCACCGCGCTGTTGAACTCGAACAACCAACCAGGGGTCACTACATCAGGCCAGGTCTCCGGCTCGAGCAACCTGTCCTCACTCCGCTCCTTCTCCTGATGACCATAGTTCTCTGCCGCGAACCGGTCCAGGATCTCGTACACCTCCCCCTCCCCAGTGGCCCCAGCAAGTTCCCCACGCGTCTCCGCGTCCAGCAGGTCAAACATGCTCGGGTAGTCCTCGTACGCCACGACGAGCTTATCCACGGCCCTGGATGACAGATGGGGAAACAGCAGCGACGGGTCGTCCCTTTTCCGCTTCTTTCCCTGCTTGGGGGCGGCCTTGGGTGCGACCTTCGCAGCCGGCAACGGCGGCACCAGCGAGCTGCTGGAGCTGGACCCAGTGTCGCTCTCCTCTTCGTCAACTGGGACCTTAGCCTTGAGTTCGCGAATCTGCTTCTCAAGGCTCCGGATCTGCGCGTTCTTCCTCCTCAGCTCAAGTTCCTTCTCCCGAGCCTTTGCAGCCGCGGCTTTCGGGCTAGGCTTCGGGGGCATTGTGCGGGGGGGGTCTTTGTCTTTTTTTGTGAGAAATAAAATGAGAGAGCACGCCTGGTTGTTTGGATAATAAAACCTTCTCACAAAAAGCTCGCTGCGCTCGGTTTTTGCTATCTCAGAAAAAATAAATTCGTTTATTTTTCCGGCCTGTGTAAACACAATGGAATCCTGTCAAAAAATAAACGAAATTTATCGTCACGCTCCGCAAGCCATTTCCACCAGAATTTATTTTTCTCAATAAAAAAAATGAAATCGCCCGCGTTTTTTTCGCCCATGGTCTAACGGGTAGCACACCCACTTTTGGTTCTGGGGGGCCATCTGGGGGTCAGATTTTTGGCTATATCGAGTTCCAAAAAGGTGCCGATACACGTTGTGGATAGCTCTTTCCATCCCAAAAAAAATTCCGAATTTTGCTCAAAATTTGGCCTAAACATGGCGGATCGCACGAAGCAAAATCAATGATACGTTTTCGTGGATTGAGTGAGTACATTTGCGCCGGTAAAGACCGGCGCCCAGCGAGACTAGAGGCAGCAGTTAAGTTCGGGAAACAGTAAAGTTCTGGTGAAGCAAAGTTCTGGTGAAGCTAAGTTCGGCGAAGCTAAGTCAAAGCAAAGTTCTGGTGAAAGCAAAGTTCGGCAGCAAAGTTCGGGGATACTAAGTTCTGGTAAAGCTAAGTTCGGCGAAGTCAGCAGCAAAGTTCGGGTGAAGCTAAGTTCTGGGAGGCTAAGTTCTGGTCAAAGCAAAGCTCGGGCGAAGCAAAGTTCGGGTGAAGCTAAGTTCTGGTGAAAACAAAGTTCGGCAGCAAAGTTCGGCGATACTAAGTTCTGGTGAGTCAAGTTCGGGCGAAGCTAAGTCAAAGCAAAGTTCGGGTGATATTGATTTATCAGGGGAATTCTACTAGGTAAAACAAACGACCCTTAGGACACCTCGGTGCGCACTTGGATCGCGGGGGAAAAGGAGCGTTTGTTTTACCTAGTAGAATTCCCCTGATAAACCAATAGAATTCTCCGTCGTTCACGCACTCCTGAGACGCAAGCAATGAACGGAGAAAACACGAGAGGTCACATACGATGGGGTTACCCCCCGAGCTAGCCGCAGAAAGTGAGCGAACGGGCTAGCCCGGAGGTCACGCCACCAAACCCATCTCGCCAGTTAAAAAATCCCGGACCGCAAGTGAAATGTCCGCGATATTCTTATCGGTGAGAGACGTTACCGGGACCCGCGATGGCAGATCAGCAGGATTACCCGCGCTCTTCACCCAACGAACTGACAATGCAATATTCAGTCGCTGCAAACACAACAATGCACGCACGACAGAGTCGTTGAGAACCTGCGAACGCAGGCATGATCCTTTGCGGGCTACCCCCTGCACAGAAGTATTGTCCACCACAATGGACACCGAGGAGCCCGCGTGCGCTGGTGTGATGGCCGCTACGGACCTCTCCAAAGCCATGGCTTCCAACTCGTTGATGTGAAAACGCCTTTCGGCTCTCTTCCACCGCGCACCCACTACAACCATGTCGTTGGTGTCGACATCCACGAGTACACCGCCCCAACCATCCAGGCTGGCGTCAACAAAAACCGCCAACTCCGGCGTCTGCGCGGCAACAGGCACGGCACGTCGCCGCGCAACCCGTCGCAGCCATACGGGGAGCGACCGCCGTATGCCGTCGGAGAGGACGACCTTCTCATCTACGGCCTTCTCGCCCCGGTTCAACGCGTTCGTCACCCTGCGAAAGAACTTCAAGACGAAGTAAAACTCGCCCACAAATACGCCGGTGATGGCCGAGGCGTGAAGGAGACGGCCAGCAAGGGACTCCACATCCGAGGCCGTCATTGAACCCCCTTCGATGGCGTCCTCTGCACGTTGCAACCGCGACCGCATTTTTCGCGATACGCCCACTGTTCCGTCGGCGTGATTCCACTCAACGCCGATGAACTCGTAGCGTTGCGCAGCCGTCTGCGTGTCGGCGGCCTTCCACGTCATGCCAGCTTCCGAAGCGAGCTCGTCCAACCGCGACGTCACCGCCAGCACCAGATCGTGCGGCCCTGCGTACCGGATGTTGTCCACCCACACGTGAACTACCACGTCCGAGGACACCGCGTACTGGCCGTCGACGTATTCCGGGTGCCCCGCCGCCGTCGACGCCACCGTGTGCATCAGCTCCGGCGCACAGGAATGTCCCATCGGCAGCCTCGTCAACTCCCACCACTCTCCTGCATCATCTTGGAATGCGAAGAGTCCGCGAGAGGCGATCGGAATCTCGATGCCGTAGAACCCACACCGGAAGTCTCGCGTCGAGCCACACTCCTCGCTGACCGCCTCGAGGTACTGAGAGACATGCTGAAGCGGGACATGTGCCTGGTAACCGTCCGTCTCGACCACGGCGTTGGCGTCGTACGTCCAGAGAATAAAGCGCTGACGAAGCGCCCCTTCTTTCTCCTCCACAACGGTGAACGGGACATTGAGGAGGCCGTTAGGCCCACGACCGCGCTGAGCAATCCCGTGCGCCTGCAATTCCCTTGCATGTGCTGAAGCAAATCTAGATGGACGTGGGGGAGAAGACTTCGTTCTGCCATGCGCATGAGGAAAAAAAAATGTGAAGCTAAGTTCTGGGGAGGCTAAGTTCTGGTGAAAGCAAAGCTCCGGCGAAGCATAGCAAAGTTCGGGCGAAGCTAAGTTCGGCGAAGCAAAGCAAAGTTCGGGTGAAGCTAAGCTCTGGGGAGGCTAAGTTCTGGTGAAAGCAAAGCTCGGGCGAAGCAAAGTTCGGGTGAAGCTAAGTTCTGGTGAAAGCAAAGTTCGGCAGCAAAGTTCGGGCGATGCTAAGTTCTGGTGAGTCAAGTTCGGGCGAAGCTAAGTCAAAGCAAAGTTCGGGTGAAGCTAAGTTCTGGGGAGGCTAAGTTCTGGTGAAAGCAAAGTTCCGGCGAAGCAAAGCAAAGTTCGGGCGAAGCTAAGTTCTGGTGAAGCTAGGTTCGGCGAAGCAAAGCAAAGTTCGGGTGAAGCTAAGCTTTGGGGAGGCTAAGTTCTGGTGAAGCAAAGTTCGGGCGAAACAAAGGTCGGGTGAAGTTAAGTTCCGGGGAAGTTCTGGTGAAGCAAAGTTCTGGTGAAAGCACAGTTCGGGCGAAGCAAAGCAAAGTTCGGCGAAGCTAAGTTCTGGGGAGGCTAAGTTCTGGTGAAAGCAAAGTTCGGGCGAAGCAAAGCAAAGTTCGGGCAAAGCAAAGCAAAGTTCTGGTGAAGGCAAAGGTTGGGCGATGCTAAGTTCTGGCGAAGCAAAGTTCTGCTGAAGCAAAGCAAAGTTCTGGTGAAGCAAAGTTCGGGCGAAGCTAAGTTCAAAGTTCTGGTGAAGCGAAGCTAAGTCAAAGCTGGTGAAGCAAAGTTCGGGCGAAGCCAAGTCAAAGCAAAGTTCGGGTGAAGCTAAGTTTTGGGGAGGCTAAGTTCTGGTGAAAGCAAAGTTCGGGCAAAGCAAAGCAAAGTTCGGGTGAAGCTAAGTTCTGGTGAAGGCAAAGTTCGGGCGAAGCAAAGCAAAGTTCGGGCGATGCTAAGCTCTGGTGAAGTCTGGGCGAAGCTGAGTCAGAGCAAAGTTCGGGCGAAGCTAAGTCAAAGCAAAGTTCGGGTGAAGCTAAGTTCTGGGGAGGCTAAGTTCTGGTGAACGCAAAGTTCGGGCGAAGCAAAGCAAAGTTCGGGCAACTAAGTTTTGGTGAGCTAAGTTCGGGCGAAGCAAAGCTGAGTTCTGGTGAAGCTCTATTCGGGTATGTTCGGCGAAGCAAGCATGAGGCTACGTTCCGTCCGGGCCTCAAGTATGCACAAATCACGGGTCAAGAAACCCCGGCCGGAGTGTAAAGGGTCAGGAAGTTTTCGCCCCCCTGGAAATGACACCGTGATGGCAGAGTGAACAGCGCAAGGGTTCCCGAGTTCGAACCCGGGCGAGGCACTTTTCCGGTCATACATGATTTTCGGGGTTTGTTTCGGATAACAGTAAAGTTCGGGTGAAGCTAAGGTAGACTGACTCAAATTCCCCGGGGTGGCCAAAAGCCGTGAGACATTGAGAAACTCTGCAAAAAAACGCAAATTTCGGGCACACACGACCCCGAAAACCAACAATTTCCAACACCCATTTTCGACTGGAAAAGTGTCCTCGGCCGGGTTCGAACCCGGGCCTCCAGACCTGAAATCTAGATGCAAATAGCCCTTTTCAATCACGGGGCAAAAAAAACCGGAGCCGTGGGAATTGACTACTTACTAAAATCTCACTATAAAAAAGTGCCCTCGGGCTTCGCCCGCGGACCCCCCAAAAAGTGGGGTTGGCTCGATAGAGCTATTAGCATACCTCTAGTCTCGGATAAAAGTGAGGGTAGTAATAGATTGGTATAAAAGTTTGAAATGGTAATAGAATGGGCAAAAAAAGTTGCAACGTCATATTTAGGACTTCACCTCTTTCGAGAACTCTTGCCCCCGGCACCTCCGGGGCAGGTGCGTTCTCTTGAAACAAGGTGGATTCCCAATACATCACTCATTCGCATCTTTTTTCCCAATACATCACTCATTCGCAACTTCTTCCCCAATACATCACTCATTTGCAACTTCTTTCCCGATACATCACTCATTTACAACTTCTTTCCCGTTCGGTCACTCATTTGCATTTGGCTGAAGTTCAGACTCAAATTCAGGTTTCCACCGAATTCTGACAGTGTAGTGTCACTCGAATGTCATCATGAGCTACGGAAAAGAACATAATAGGGGCCTGAGGTGCGTCACTTGAACGTAAAATGCATTCGACGAGGATTTAATTTGTGTACAGTGAGTCAGTCGAATGACCGAAATCAGGAAAAGGGCAAAGGCCGCTCCAGCCCGGAGTCCGAGTCCAGGAACGTGACGGTCAACCACAGCTTGCAAAGCTTGAGTCGGAGGCAGCACAGTGCTACAACCCCGTCCGATCTGCGACGTCTCGACGAGCTTGTGCTCAGCGCGAGCGGCAAGCCCCAAAGGTGCGCCTCACGACTTGATGCCTTAGTTGGGTAATCGACCCGTAGCCCGTGGCACTGCACGTAAGCTTGGCTCCCGTGTAGCAGGTTTTCCCTGCGTACTAGAAATGGGACATCCGCTAAATTAGATCGTTACAGAGAAGATTAGCATGGTCCCTGCCGTAAGTGGATCCCTGTGGTTCGTCGGCCTTGCATTGCCGCAGGGTACCATGGATGACCATGGCGAACACGTCCAAACTGGTCCAAAAAGGCTGATCGATCCCCTGTGAAAAGCTTGTTTTTCAGTGGCTCTGGAAGGACAGGGGTGTGGGAAGGCACCAGAATAGGTTGACACCCTCTGAGAACAGGTTCTCTGGAAGATTTCGTCATCGATCTTCTCATCGAACAACAATTTTGTCGGAAGGCACGCCGGGATCGCCGAGAAAATGGACGAATGATGAACCCAACATGAAAAAGTTGTCAATTCCTGGTGAAAACACTAAGGGCGCGCCAATCGCGCCAAACGCGCCAGAAAACAGGGTTTTCTGGCGCGGCTGGCGCAGGAGCCACACTGGGCATTCTGAGTTCGCCGCCTGGCTTTGTTTGCACTGCAAGACGCATTTCATTCGCTCTTCTTGATTCCTTGCAGTGGCTTACTTGCAGCTAAGTCGACTCGACAGCTTGAGAGAGACAGCATGACGATGGTGGCAATGAGGATTGAACCCGAGACAGGAAACGAATACAATTTGTGTTGCAATCACTACCAAATGCAAATTAGTGACCAACTGGGAAAGAAGTTGCAAATGAGTGATGTATCGGGAAAGAAGTTGCAAATGAGTGATGTATTGGGAAAGAAGTTGCAAATGAGTGATGTATCGGGGAAAAAGTTTAAATGAGTGATGTAAGTTGCAGGTGAGTGATGTTTCGGGAAAGAAGTTGTAAATGAATGATGTATTGGGAAAGAAGTTGACCGTGTGTGATGTATTGGGGAAGAAGTTGCGAATGAGTGATGTATTGGGAAAAAAGATGCGAATGAGTGATGTATTGGGAATCCACCCCCCACAACATTCTCAGCATGATGAGAGGTAAAGCAGTGTCAAAACAGCAAAGCAGAGGCACAAACCGCCCTAAAGATTAGCGTCATCCCTCTATTTCCTTCCCTTCTATGTCACTCGTACTATGTGCCTCTCTAAGGCGACAGTACGTTTGAAACGTTTTTTTTTTTTTTTTTTTTGGTAACTGAGGGGAGAAATGCACGACGCACGACCACAAGCCGGACCAAACTTGTGTGTTTTTTTTTTGTCTCCGCTGTTGCTCTCCCCTTCACACCCTCCTCTACGCCTCATCATCCCATCATCATTTAAACATTCCTTCTTTTTCCTCTTATCTACTCCTTTTTCCCGTTTTCACATTCCTTCTCTTACATCCATCACTTCCTCCCCACTCCGCCGCAGCGCTCGTGCGAAAAACGAGAATGCTGGGGCAGAACCGCACGAAAACAGCAGAGAAGCCCCAAGCAAACCACAGCAAGAGGCGACACACGGGGAGGAAACCACCCCCAAGAAAAACGAAAGAGCGTGCAACTGCTCCAGCATTCCCTCCCTGAACTTCCCCTCTCGGCACGAGAGGGTCACGGCACGAGCCAGAAAGAAGCTCCAACAGGACTTCGAACCGGAGCCGACAACAAGGCACCCCGGAAACCGTTCCTCCTCCCGACCTAACGGAGCTAAAGGATGGCCAGGTACATTCATGTTCCCGATGTTTCCCTCTCAAAAGGCTAAGGCCCAGCCTCCGTTTGTTGTCCTAGTGAGCTCTATACTTCAAAAAAAAAAAAAAAACGTCAGGAACTTTCAGTCGTCAAAGGTTGAACAGCAGAACTACATGCTATCTAAAACTGCCGAAGCTTCGTCGGAAAACTCATTCTTGAGGCGGTCTTGGCCGTGTCAAACTCCTGGTTTTCCGCCGGCGCAGAAGCGCTAAAAATTTTCGTGCGAAAGCGCGACCGAAAGTTGTGTTTCATGTGCACGACTTCGGGTGCCTCGACCCGTCCGGTTCTTTTCATCCGGGACCTCACAACGACCGTTGTAACACGGGTCAACAGAACACGGAAAAACACACCTGAAGCAGCTGGTGTACCAAGTGTGCACTGTTCGATCGGGCTGCCAACATGAGACACGTTACATTTGAGGGAGATGTCCGTGCAAAGGTACTGACCCTCCCTCGCTTCACGCCGAAGAACGACCGCATGGCACCACCGGCTTTGGGCGTGTCGACGGACACGTAGTCGAGTTGTAACAGCAGCTCGACAACTTCCGTGTTGCTCGCGAGAATGGCACAGTGCAGAGCCGTGTACCCTTGCTCATCCCGCAGGTCGCTGACATCACTCTTCTTCGTGCGCTTTAAGAAGAGGTAAAAGTCCATCTTCGAACAAAACCGCGCCGCAAGATGGATTGGATGTCGCGTACTGGAGTTGATATACAACGCAAGCGTTTCTCGCGACACCTCTGCAAGGAAGTGTGACTCAGAGCCCGAGCCTTCCTTTAATACGAGCTCGGCTATCTTCCAATGCCCTTTGTGGCAGGCAAGAAGAATGAGCGCTGTCAAGTCCTCGTTCGACATTCCTTTCAAACCGTCATGTTGAATCAGAAAGCGCGCGAGACGAAGGTACCTGCGACGTTTTGTGTTTCCGACGATCCCATGGGACGTACAGATTGGTGACTTTCGACCTTTTTTTGTTTGTTTTGTGAGGTTCAGCTACATGTGGTCGGTGGGCGAGGGGGCTAGGATAGGCATACTTGTACCCCGCCTTGAAAAAAAAGCGGGATCCCGACTTTTTTTCTTTTTTTCCCAAATGAAAAAGCGGGGGAAAAGCGGGTAATTCAATACTCACCTACCTCATCGTCACACTCTCCCGCCGAGTTCCGGAGCCAAACACTGTGTGATGTCGGGGCCATTATAGACCACGTTCCAAACTTTTGACCCATTATAGACCATGCTCCAAACTTTTGACCCATTATAGACCATGCTCCAAACTTTTGACCCATTATAGACCACGTTCCAAACTTTTGACCCATTATAGACCATGCTCCAAACTTTTGACCCATTATAGACCATGCTCCAAACTTTTGACCCATTATAGACCATGCTCCAAACTTTTGACCCATTATAGACCATGCTCCAAACTTTTGACCCATTATAGACCATGCTCCAAACTTTTGACCCATTATAGACCACGTTCCAAACTTTTGACCCATTATAGACCATGCTCCAAACTTTTGACCCATTATAGACCATGCTCCAAACTTTTGACCCATTATAGACCACGTTCCAAACTTTTGACCCATTATAGACCACGTTCCAAACTTTTGACCCATTATAGACCATGCTCCAAACTTTTGACCCATTATAGACCATGCTCCAAACTTTTGACCCATTATAGACCATGTTCCAAACTTTTGACCCATTATAGACCATGCTCCAAACTTTTGACCCATTATAGACCATGCTCCAAACTTTTGACCCATTATAGACCATGCTCCAAACTTTTGACCCATTATAGACCATGCTCCAAACTTTTGACCCATTATAGACCATGCTCCAAACTTTTGACCCATTATAGACCATGCTCCAAACTTTTGACCCATTATAGACCATGCTCCAAACTTTTGACCCATTATAGACCATGTTCCAAACTTTTGACCCATTATAGACCATGCTCCAAACTTTTGACCCATTATAGACCACGTTCCAAACTTTTGACCCATTATAGACCATGCTCCAAACTTTTGACCCATTATAGACCATGCTCCAAACTTTTGACCCATTATAGACCATGCTCCAAACTTTTGACCCAGTATAGACCATACTTCGAACTTTCGACCCATTATAGCCAGCATTGACACTTGACATTGGATCACCCACGCCGGGTCACGGATTTCTCAAAAAAAAAAAACTGGAGTGCTCGTTACAGGGGGGGGCTAAATACAACTTTCTTGGAATACAACTACCGCCGTTAAATACAACTACTATTTTTTTTCCCCTGTTTTTTATCCTTGTTCCGTTGAATACTACTGTCTTGGAATAGTACTGTTTCACTGCAGTTCTGCACTCTTCTCGCTTCAGTGAAGCCTCTAAAATTGAATAGGACTCGCTGTGGGTCGGCGTTTGTGACATATCCGTTCTCTTTCGTATTGAATAATCTTCATTGTTTCCCGTTTTCTGCGATTTCCTTGCTGGCTGCGTAAGACAACTCACATGGCGGCTTCAGTGATCCACAAGTGCAGACAAACAAAGAAAGCAAATAAAAGACAGATCCGTTTTTGTTTCAGAGGCACGGACAGAAAGGAAACTCACATCCCCAACTCAACAACTTCCGTACGAGCTGCGAGACCCCTGGCCCTTCAACATAGTCCCTCCGTGCAGTATGAGTTGCAAAGTGTGCGTGCTTCCATTTGAATTGACTGGAATCGGTCAGCTGCTCTCAGCACTATTATTGAACAAGCCGGCCCCCATAAAATTCGATTTCAAAAGCGTAACACTGTACGGAGAGAAGACCACGCAACGGAGCAGGCGCCCACAAGTAGTTTCTAACAGGACTAATCCCTCACACCGAAGTGATCATGAGTTGCCTTAACGAAACGAACCTTGTGGAGCTGAACTCAGGCTGATAGGTGGGCCTTCTACAACGTTAGCACCGGTCAGCAAGTAAACGTATCCGACCCCTGGCACAGAAGGCACGCGGTGGCTATCGGTAAACTGCATCGCGCACTCAGACAGACTTAACAGCATGTACTTGGAACCCCTTCCCACGGTCAGTAACTTGGACGACAATTACACTGGACGAACGCAGGAAATGACGAATATCCTCGAGGCTGTCGTAAATTCTCTTCTCAAAAAATATTAAAATACATAGGGTCAAAAGGGCACCCCCCTTTTTTTTGTTTGTGCGTACGTGTGTAAACCCTGTTTTGAGTGATTTAACACAGCACGCTGCCATCCGACACTTTTTGATATAGACAAGCAAGCTTGTTACCATAAAAAAAAAAAACGACGCCAGATACGCAAAAAAAAACTCTTTCGAACGCTGCACACGGGTATCCTTCAAGTGACCTCTAACTATCTGTTGCATACGCGTATCCGGATCTGAAAGCCGAAGACTTTGTAACACTTTACCGCAACCGAAGTCGCGAACCGGGTTCGGCTTGCACTGCAAAAGCAGCATAATTGTGTCTTGCGCCCGAGCGCGGAAATCCGCCACCCGCCATTCGGCTAGAGTGCAAGAACACAATTGCGAAGCGTACTACAAACGGATAGTGTTACATAGGCGAACGAATCATGCGAGAACCTATGGAGGGGCCCCTCGACAGCTTTCAGAACACGGCATAGTAAGTCAAGAGTCGGATAAGCGAGTGTGCACATTCTACTCCCGTTTGATCTGCATTTTCCACCTTTCCCCCCTTTCTTTGATCTGCTGTGTGTATTTGAAAAACGTTATCGCATGCGGGTAAGCGGGGTTTGCGGGTTAGGGTTTGCGGGGTTTGCGGGTTAGGGTATGCGGGGTTTGCGGGGGGTATGCGGGTTTGCGGGTTAGGGTATGCGGGTTTGCGGGTTAGGGTATGCGGGTTTGGGTATGCGGGTTTGCGGGTTTGGGTTAGGGTTTGCGGGGTTTGGGTATGCGGGTTTGCGGGTTCGGGTATGCGGGGGGGTTCGGGTATGCGTACCTTACACAAAAATTGTAAAAATCACACACAAATGGTGAAAATCTGGAAAATTTGGCAAACCCCAAATTTTCAGTTTCCGGAACAAATTTTCACTTCCCGGAACAAATTTTCACTTCCCGGAATAAATTTTCACTTCCCGGAACAAATTTTCACTTCCCGGAACTAATTTTCACTTCCCGGAACAAATTAGTCGGAAAAAAAGCCTGAAAAAAAGCTCACCCAGGAATAAATTAGCTCGACCCGGGGGGGGGGGTGGTGTGGGGCTAATTTATTCCGGGGTGGCTTTTTTCCCGACTTTTTTTCCGACTTTTTTATTCCGGGAGGTGAAAATTTGTTCCGGGAGGTGAAAATTTGTTCCGGGAAGTGAAAATTTGTTCCGGGAAGTGAAAATTTGTTCCGGGGAGGGCTTTTTTTCTGACTAATTTGTTCCTGGGTGAGTTTTTTTTCATTTCTGGGCTAAAAATGGCTGACACGATCAGTGAGCCTCCCAGAAAAAAAACTCACCCCGGAACAAATTTTCACTTCCCGGCACAAATTTTCGCTTCCCGGAACAAATTTTCAGTTCCGGAACAAATTTTCACTTCCCGGAACAAATTTTCAGTTTCGGAACAAATTTCTCCTCATTTCACGGGACCCGGACCGAACCTAGAACTGGGGAGGACTGGGCTGACAACCCAAGGTGGCAACAAACGGAATCTGCACACTGTACGGAGAGAAGACCACGCAACGGAGCAGGCGCCCACAAGTAGTTTCTAACAGGACTAATCCCTCACACCGAAGTGATCATGAGTTGCCTTAACGAAACGAACCTTGTGGAGCTGAACTCAGGCTGATAGGTGGGCCTTCTACAAAGTTAGCACCGGTCAGCAAGTAAACGTATCCGACCCCTGGCACAGAAGGCACGCGGTGGCTATCGGTAAACTGCATCGCGCACTCAGACAGACTTCTTGGAACCCTCAGTAACTTGGACGACAATTACACTGGACGAACGCAGGAAATGACGAATATCCTCGAGGCTGTCGTAAACTCTCTTCTCAAAAAATAATAAAATACATAGGGTCAAAAGGGCACCCCCCGAAAAAAAAAAAAGACTCCAGATACGCAAACTCTTTCGAACGCTGCACACGGGTATCCTTCAAGTGACCTCTAACTATCTGTTGCATACGCGTATCCGGATCTGAAAGCCGAAGACTTTGTAACACTTTACCGCAACCGAAGTCGCGAACCGGGTTCGGCTTGCACTGCAAAAGCAGCATAATTGTGTCTTGCGCCCGAGCGCGGAATTCCGCCACCCGCCATTCGGCTAGAGTGCAAGAACACAATTGCGAAGCGTACTACAAACGGATAGTGTTACATAGGCGAACGAATCATGCGAGAACCTATGGAGGGGCCCCTCGACAGCTTTCAGAACACGGCATAGTAAGTCAAGAGTCGGATAAGCGAGTGTGCAGATTCTACTCCCGTTTGATCTGCATTTTCCACCTTTCCCCCCTTTCTTTGATCTGCTGTGTGTATTTGAAAAACGTTATCGCATGCGGGTAAGCGGGGTTTGCGGGTTAGGGTTTGCGGGGTTTGCGGGTTAGGGTATGCGGGGTTTGCGGGGTTAGGGTACGCGGGGTTGCGGGTTCGGGTATGCGGGTTTGCGAGGTTAGGGTATGCGGGTTTGCGGGTTTGGGTATGCGGGTTTGGGTATGCGGGTTTGCGGGTTAGGGTACGCGGGTTTGCGGGTTAGGGTTTGCGGGGTTAGGGTACGCGGGTTTGCGGGTTAGGGTATGCGGGTTTGCGAGGTTGGGTATGCGGGTTTGCGGGTTAGGGTATGCGGGTTTGGGTATGCGGGTTTGCGGGGTTTGCGGGTTAGGGTTTGCGGGTTAGGGTACGCGGTTGCGGGGTTCGGGTATGCGGGTTTGCGAGGTTAGGGTATGCGGGTTTGCGGGTAGGGTATGCGGGTTTGGGTATGCGGGTTTGCGGGGTTAGGGTACGCGGTTTGCGGGTTAGGGTTTTGCGGGGTTAGGTACGCGGGTTTGCGGGGTTTGCGGGTTAGGGTTTGCGGGTTTAGGGTACGCGGGTTGCGGGGTTCGGGTATGCGGGTTTGCGAGGTTAGGGTATGCGGGTTTGCGGGTTAGGGTATGCGGGTTTGGGTATGCGGGTTTGCGGGTTTGCGGGTTAGGGTTTGCGGGGTTAGGGTACGCGGGTTGCGGGTTCGGGTTTGCGGGTTTGGGTATGCGGGTTCGGGTATGCGGGGGGGGTTCGGGTATGCGTACCTTACACAAAAATTGTAAAAATCACACACAAATGGTGAAAATCTGGAAAATTTGGCAAACCCCAAATTTTCAGTTTCCGGAACAAATTTTCACTTCCCGGAATAAATTTTCACTTCCCGGAACAAATTTTCACTTCCCGGAACAAATTTTCACTTCCCGGAACAAATTTTCACTTCCCGGAACAAATTTTCACTTCCCGGAATAAATTTTCACTTCCCGGAACAAATTAGTCGGAAAAAAAGCCTGAAAAAAAGCTCACCCAGGAATAAATTAGCTCGACCCGGGGGGGGGGGGGGGGGGGGGTAATATTGCATCATCCTGCGTAAAGTCATCTGCACTACGATCAACAGAATTCGCTCTCTAAGTACGGAGTCAAGTCTCGTCTGTATACGCGATGCGGTTTACCGAAGCCATCGAGCGCCACTGCCAGGGATGGATACGTTTACTCGCTGATCGATGCTACGGCAGTACAGCAAACCCACTATGCAGCCTGAGTTCAGCCCCGCGCACCTAGCGCTCACAAGGCAACCCATGATCACTTCGGTGTGAGGGATCAGTCCTGACCGAGCCTAATGCCTGCCGGGCGCCTGCTCCGTTGCGGTGTTTGCTTTCTGACCAATGCGTTCCACGTCTGAAGGGTCCTTGCGGTATTCTGTGGGGTATACAGACTTGATCACGACTTTTGGAAACGTAGCTCACTCTTGAGATCTGGTGTGAAGGGCCATCGTTACCTGACAAAACCCACTCATGCAGCCTGAGTTCAGCCCCGCGCATCTAGCGCTCACAAGGCAACCCGTGATCACTTCGGTGTGAGGGATCAGTCCTGACCGCGCCTAATGCCTGCCGGGCGCCTGCTCCGTTGCGGTGTTTGAAAACTAGGTAACTGTGTGCTCAGCGGTCCTACGAATCATGTTCCACGTCCTGTGATTCGTACTTTCAAACTTAATGCCATGAATCATGTTCTACCTCCTGTGATTCGTGTGACTTTTAACAGTCTTGTCATTTCGCCCCCACTCCTACAGCAGGACAGGTCCTGCTCTATGGGCAACCGATGTTTTCTCACTCAGGCTGGTAGAACTGGTCATCCTGTCCAGGCGTCCAGACTGGTGGGACTGGTGTGTGGGCCTTTGAAGCGTGGATGATGCCTCTCGCGCTGCTCCCCTTGAGGTTCCTGGCTCATGCCAAAGCGCCGCCACCCGGGTTAAGGGGTTGCGGCATCAGGCGTGGGACTGGTGTGGTCAAGCTGTCCAGGCTGGTGGACTGTTCTGGTCAAGTGCTATAGGGGAATTAAATTTGTTTTGCTGCTGGCTATAAGGGAATTAAATTTGTTTTGCTGGCTGTAAGGGAATGCAATCGTTTTTGCTGGCTCGAAGGGAATTAAATTTGTTTTTGCTGGCTGTTAGGGAATTAAATTTGTTTTGCTGGCTCGAAGGGAAATAAATTTGTTTTTGCTGGCTGTTAGGGAATTAAATTTGTTTTGCTGGCTCGAAGGGAAATACCCCTAAATTTATGCATACCTATCACAGGCTTCCTGTAGTGCGTGATCCTTCAGTTTGTCACTCATGGAATGATTTGGCGCACCGTCCATAACCGCCCAGATAGGCTTCAGCGAGCGTGTGGCTGATTCAGTTGCATCGAGTCGTAAATAACCTGATGAGGGACGCCTGTTCATGGCAAAGAGAGCGCGAAACTCCGAGAATGTCATCCCTGGATGCACCTGCGATGCCAGCACCTGAAGATCGCCGGACGACAATCCGGCAGAAAGGCAAAGTTCGGCAGCCGAATCGTGCGAGAGGCCTTGTTTTCGAAGCTCACGAAAAGCTGACCGAAGGGAGCCGAATGTTGCTACCAACGCCGCTTGAACGACGCCTTCGGCATCCGGTCCGCTAGCATCGTCGAGCAGCTCAGCATTGGCTACTTTTCTTGCTCGCCGCTGTTCACTGTCACAAGACAAGCGCGTAGAAACGCGCCTCGGCGCATTCACACTCTCACTTTCGTCTTGATCTTCATGTTGGTTGTCATTGTCGCCCCCCTCTGACTGCGTCTTCAGACGCGTTTTGTATCGATCGTGGTACCGCTTGAAACTGAGCGACGTTATCGGGCGAATCTTTGTCGATGCGTTGGCGAGGTTTGCGCCGTTTGCGTGCAAGAAGGCGACGGTGTCGTGCCATCCATATCGTGCAGCCAAGAAGACAGGCGTCGCGTTGGTGACAACATATCGCGGGCCGAAGCGCAGGTTCGCTGCAGACCACGCAAGCCTCTGCAGCTTCCGAGTGACACGACTAGCCTGTCCCTGTGGGTACCACAGCGTCTCGCAGGAATCGACTTCCGCCCGCAGTTCGACGAGTCGCTGCGCTAACTTCCTGTGCCCGAACAGCACAGCAAGCGCTACCGGAGACCGGGTGCCATCTAAACTGATGCTCGGCGACCGCAGCAGTGCATCTACCATCGCAGTGTTGTCAGATGCCATGGCCATCCACACCGGTGTCACAGTCCCCAGAACGGGGTCGCAAACGGTTTCGTTTACGTCGAAGCCTCCTTTCATAAGTACGTGCGCAATGTTGACTCCCGGTCGCAGACAAGCGGCGTGCAAGTACCCGAACTGCAGTTGTCGCGAGGACCGCAGCTCAACGTCATGCATGAGCTGAACCATTTGGGTGGTCGCTAGAGTCTCCGGTGTGGCCGTACGAGACTTTGCTTCCCGTCTGATAGGATACACGGATCGGAAAACGGGCGACAAGCACGGCGCCGCTTCACAAGCCAGCCGTGACAAACGGACGCCTCTTGACAGCAGAAAAGCGAGTGCCTCCGACTGCTGTGCTACAAGAGCCCAGTCAGCGGTCGTGCCGACCCCACGGACACCTTTGCTGAACCATTTGAACCGTTGGGCCGCACGCGGGAGCAGCTGCAGAGTGTATAGTGTGTTTTGAGACAGCCTAAACATTTTGCAGTGTGTACACACCAACAGACTCGCAGTAAACCCGATCGCTTCGTCGTCCGATTTCGTCGAACTTCGAGTGCACGACAGACAGCAATAGCGATAAAGCATACCAGGTCGTTCGTATCGTGTCCACATGCGGAGTCTTTGACGCAGTGCTTCAAGAGATCTACCTGACCGGCACGCGCGAGATAATGAAGCACGTGTGGTGCCACGAAGCTCATGTTTCTGTGGTTAACGTATTGATAAATAATCACTCGGGGGGGGGAATCCTAGTTTAATGTTTAGGCAGAGCACACGGTGCAGTAGTAAAGGCTTTCACTAGTAAATTTACTAGTGGTTTTACAAGTGAAAATGGTTTTCAAGTGCCACTAGTAAAATTTACAAGTGATTTCAGGTGTTTTGGCAGGTGTTTTGGGGTGAAACAAGAAGAAACTGTCGGCAAGAGAAGCACACATTCAGAAGAACCGGCTTCTTTTTCACCTAACTCGTCAAAATGGGGCTGGGAGAGCCCCGCGCTTAGGCAGACCGCGTCAATCCAGGTTTCCCCCACTCCAAGGCAAACGTGAACCCTCGAACACGACCCCCCTGTGGCTCGATGCGGTGGGAACACGGGACAATAACATCGGAAGAGACGGAGCGCGAGGGAGGAGGCGTCCTTGTCCTCTCAGAGCAGAGTCGTGCACAGGTACGTCCTGGTACCAGAAATAGATGGGCGCCATTGCACGGCAAAAGATGCTCTGGTATCTTGCGTTTGGCCCAGGAGGTTACGAATATCTCTGCCTGCGTGCGTCTTATGCCGGACAGGCTTGGCATCCATTTTTTGGACTGAGTCGTGGGCAACAGTGCGGTCAACTCTGAAAGGCAAACACCGTAAACGGAAATAAGTTGGACCGGACAAAATGGTCCAACTCACCTATTTTGGGCTCTGGTGGTCCAACTTCTTTCGGGGGGTTCTGTGTACTTCGTGCAGTTTTGCGGCTGGCACTCGCTCCACTCCGTAGTCGCGCACGGGTCCGCCGCCAGAGTTCCCAAACACTGCGCGGCGCTGCGTAACCCGCTGAGTTCCCTCCAGCAACTTGCAACGAAGCACCCTGGCCATGGTCCAGCCATTGGTCGCCATGGCCCTGTGGTGGAATCACAAGATCTTCCTTGCGTGGAAGGATGGTTGATCGCGACCGGTTGCGGTTGGTCAGTGCCGAGGGTGGACCAAGACGCGTCCACCGTCTGTCCCATTGCTTTGGCAGAGTGCAAACGAGGTGGCTCGAGGTTGGCTGCCCGTGAAAAGGAAAAAGTATGAGCCGCCAATAAACGACGATCTTGGTACGCTCAAGAAGAAACCCACGCATCTCTCGCGCCTGACTACCCATTTGTCAAGGGACTTTTTTTACCTCATGCCCATCGACCCAACCCCGCCTAAGTGGATACGTGCCTGGGCGGAAATATGTTGGACCGGACAAAATGGTCCAATTGTTTTGGTCGTCCGCTTGTTGTGGAAGCTGCAATATTGAAGTTTCCATCCTTGGATGGCGTGATTACCGTGGGCCTGGATTTACAGGTACCCTAGTGTTGACCCCGTTGCACGTTGCACCCCCCTTTTCGATTAGATGGTTTCAGCCGGAGGCGGACCAAAGGCCGGTGTTCGGGCACCCACCCGAATGCAGGCCCTGGACGCCTGTGCGAAGGGAACCACGCGGTAATCCGGAGTGTGGCTCTACGCGTGCCAGCTGCCCAGGAGACAAGTGCGCTGAATGGGCAACATGGGCCCTACAAGCATAGGAAGAAGGTGAGAACGGCAGCGGCAGCAACACCCCAAGAATCAACGACAATAAAATGAAGCAGTAGGCACACCGCGTTCGTTCCCAACACCCCGACCCGACCAAGCAACAGCCAAACCCCAAGAAGTACTAATCTCACGGCAACAGCCCAAACAACTTCCCCTAGCACCCTCGTGTGACAAGAATCCTCCAGTCCTCGAAACCCCCCGTGGATCTTCCATACCATAAGCAGAAGAAAGTTGGACCGGAAATATGTTGGACCGGACAAAAGTTGGACCGCGGAGAGCAAGACGAGAAACAATCAAGAAATAAACTTGATACAATTCGATAAAAAAAGCTCAGTCGTGCATTTACCATAGGGGCTGAGCGGGCGGAAGCTTCAAGGAGAAATGGTCAAAATGCCCTGGGAAAAAATGTGCGACAAAAACTTTCCGAACTGCGGGTTTTTAGGGATTCTGGCCCAAAAAAAAGTTTTTTTTTTCAACGCCCACCTTGGGTGACTGAGCCGTGGTTCAGCGTTTAGGCAGCCAGCTAGACCTGCCAGAACCTGAAAACCTCCTTCAGGTTTCGTGGCTGTGTCGAAAAATACATTCCGAGGACGTTTTTGAACGCTTTTGAATCCGTTGAGCTCAAGGACAGTCTGGGGCCCTGGAGTGGAATTGTAAACGAATTGCATCTCGTACCAGAGAGTTTTTCCTTTCGTAATCGTTAGGGCCAAAAACCCTGGAAATTTTTCCAGGGCCCGGGCCCCGAGTTACAGGTACCCCGGGGGGGGCAAATACAATTGTGCGCAATTGTATTCCAAAAGAACTGCTCGAAGCTGCGTTTGGTACTTTTTGGGTTGACGGCTGCGCTGAGTGCAATGACTCTCTCTTGTGAGCGCCGGACTTCTGCTTGCGTGAATGGAGGGGTTGAGCACCCCGAGGGCGTCAAGGCCTGGATGTGACTCGCTGAGCTTAGACTCCGAGCAACGTACAAGCTGAGCGAGGGATATCGTGACGTAGTTTCGATTCGCGGAGATTTCGGGAGTTTGAGAGCGATCGAGTGCATACTCTGCTTCCAGGTCGCAAACAACCTCAACTGCCTTTTCGACGTCGGATCCACGTGTCGCCATTTCTTGCAAAATCTGTACGGTTAGGTGGGTATCGAACGCTGAGCTTCGCAGCTGGCAGGGTCTGTATCTTCTGTGAAACACCTCGTGAAAAAAAAGGTGCTATGGTTTTCCTGTGCCCGATACGCCAGCGGCATGTTTTTAGCGGCACACGCTTTTTAGAGTTGAAGAGTGAAGCACGAGGAGTTGAATGTGCGGTGACCCAACACAAAATACACAGTTAATCCGGGTTCAGTGCAGGTTGGTTGCTCCTAATTCTAGCGTCAGCGTTCAACAAAAATCTTCACAGAGTAGCCACCTGGAGCATTTCCTACAAACAGGCGCGTATCGGAGTAAGAGGATACGCATACATCGAAGAACGCTCGTTCGGCGACTAAGTTCAATACATGAACACGCGGGCGACGCTTGCAGTCAGCAACCTGTGTTGGGAGCTTCTAGTTCAGGGTCACCTAGGAGGGTCTCCTTTCTTCAATGTCGTCTTGGGGGGCGGACAACTGACGGTACTGCTCCTTCAAAAACGCACAAGGACAAAGGACAGGCGTGCACAAGCTCTGCACAACCGAACTGTTGTCTCCGCACACCTTGACTTCCATCATTTTTCACTGAGATACCGCTGGTCTACACTCTACGCGGACTCTGCAGCAAGTGAACGGTGAGAGGTGAGAGCGGCACACAATGGCGGAGTTAACAACGCATGAATGAAGAACGATCAACGGGTTCGACAGAACGGGAGCTCTTACCGATTCGTCCTTGACCTTGACAACGATCCGAACAATTCCACCGACACCGTCGTTCTTGTGTCTTGCAGCGTCATGTTTTACACTAGTTGCATTGCACCTCTTGAATACACGATCAACAACATGCCCACAGACTTTTGGCTGAAACCCGGATCTTGGGAGATGCACGTGGTCGCAAGCACCACGAAAGTTGAGAGACCGGGGGGGTTTTTTAAACCCCCGGTGACGCCGATATACGGCAGTCACTCGACATTCCGTTGCGCTAGTTACGAAAGACGCCTTCTTACTTCTCCCGTTCATCACTTTCTTGGTAGTTCTCGTCAGAAAATACGAGCAGAAACTCCCCTGCCTGTACGCGCAAGAAAGTTGAAGTATGGCTAAAGAAAAAAAAGAAGCACACCTCTCGGACCGATGCGCCAGCTTTGACGAGGGCCGCACATATCTTGTGAGCGGCTGCTGCCCGAAGGACTTGTTTCTTCGTTGAGTACACCTGCAGCTGATTGGCGGAGTCGGTGTATATCGCGAAAGAAGACAGACATGCGTGCAGCGGACTCTGCACGCACGCCCCGGCGAGTAGGCCCTTAGAAGGATCAGCCTGCCGCGCCAACAGGTACACCACCACCTCGACCTCGCACAGCGAAGCTGCCAGAAACAATGGTGTAACAAGCTGCCCGGTGAACTCCAAGCCTCGGGTGCTGTGTGGTGGAATGTCAATACCCTTTACGTCTCCTACCGTGCGATAAGTCACCAAGACTTTCCACTCCTTGGATATACTCCTTTGCTGTACTGCGGTGAAGCCCACAGAAGCTGGTGCTGTGTTGCAGACGGAAATTGTGACATTTCTTTGCGGAATGGAGGTGTTAGCTTCACATTTTTGGACGCTAGATTCGGACCGACAGGGGCTATCTTGCGTGAACCAGTTTTCCGTTCCTGTTTTGGGGACCTGTACAAAGGGAGAACAAGCACAACAGGGTCTTCAGTCCATTGTGAACTTGCGCCACCGAGCGTAATGTGTCGAACTCGCTAACAGTGAAGTAGTGCGGCTTTCGCGTATCCTTGTCCACGAAATACCGGTCAACTAAGTCGTCCCAAACTACACGGAAGGGGGAAGCGCGCTTCTGCAGTTTAGGCTCCATATTCTCGTAGGGGAAACGCCAGTCGCAGGTAAATGAAGAATACCTGACGCCCCGCTCGACAATTCCGAAGCTGTTGACATCGGCTTGGCCACCCGTGATGAGTGCCTGCACCATGCTGAAACTGCCTTGAACGATCGCGGCCAGGAGCGGGGACCGGCCGTTGACGACGGTGGCTTTGCACGAGAAAGACTCGATCAGCTCGTCGACGACTTTTTCCTGCCGGTGGAGGGCTGCCGTGTACAACAAACCGCCGGCCGTCGTTGCGTGGGTCGGTCCGCTGAAGCGCCGCTGCTGCTCGGGACACGATGCCGAGTGCAGCAACAGCGAATTGAGCAAGTCGAGACTGCCGCGGGCCACGAGTTCGTGCAGCACGGTGTGCCCGTTGTCGACGTACACGTCCATCTTCGCGCAGTCGATGTCCACCGTGTCCCCGCTGTCGAACGCTACTGTGAACAAACCCTCGCCTTGATCCTCCACCACAGTGCCGGGAGACAGAACCCCCTTCAGTGGAGCTTGAACACGCGCGTCGGACTTCCACATTGCAGACACCTTGCCAGGCATCGAAAACGTGAGGATGTTTACGGGAAGCTTCGGAAGCGGGCTGACCATGGCCGCCTGCGATTTAGTGTGTATTTAACGAGTTCAAGTAGTCTAGGACTCACACCAACGGTTCGTCGAACCGGGTAAAACATTCACTCCTGTGCAAGATTACCCTCCATTTGTTGCATCGTGCACGTGGAGACTTCTGATGCACGCATCGTTAAACCTACGTTCGGATGACAAACCACAAGTGCCATGCAGTTGTGATATCGAAAGGCGGCCCGCTTTGTCGTCTTTGCCAAACTGAATTCTCGCCTGACAGATAACGATGTTGCAAATAATGTATCGATGGCACACCTTGCGTCCAGCCGCCATGGGTGCCTCGAAGCATACCCGCATGATATGGAATATCGCCGAAAAGAGAGCCTTGGCTTCTTTGGACGTGACACAGGGCTCTCGTGTAGGGAGGAGACCTCTGGAAAGGAGGAGCGTGCAAGCCTCGACCTTGCCCGCCTGGAACGCGTAGTCCAGCGCGTTTTTGCGCGCGGTTGACACTTCGCGGGCGGGCGACGGGCTGACGCCCCAGTCGACCATAAGCTTACGCATCACGTCCGTCTTGCCGTCGGCGGCTGCGTATGAGAAAACGTCTCGTCTTTCGACCAACGAAGGGTTGATCGCGTAGGCTGCGTCGGAAGTCGGGCGGCTGACGAATACGGCGCGCCGCCCATTCGAGCTGTATGACACCTCGTCGTCTGCAAACGGGGGCACCCTGGCGAGTGTTGCAGGACCAGTTTCTGCGACGAGATCGAGAAGGGCGTCGACGGCTGCCCAGTACCCCTTCGCTGCAGCGAGGTCGATGTAGTCCAGCGGATGCGGAAGCTGGCTGCCGTCCGGCTGCAGGGCGACGCCGCGCGTGCAGAAGAAGACGACGAGCTCCTCGTGGTGGCCGCCGGCGTTCGGCCGCTTTTTGGGCGCCTTCTGCTGCGGCGCCAGCGACGCGTTGCACTGCGAAGGCAGCCGCCGATTCGACGGAGCGTGCTCCAGCGCGAGCCACACGCAGTTCTTGTTGCCGCCCGACACCGCGTTCACGTCGGCGTGGACTCCGACGAGCGCCTTCGCAACCTTCAAGTCCCCTTTGGTCGCAGCGACGTGCAGCAGCGGCATCCTCGGCCCCTCCGTGGGCACCGCGTTGACCCTTGCCCGCAGGTGCACGAGCAGCGTCGGCAGTGCCTCGGACCCGTGCAATATGGCGTGCAGCAGCGGGTCGCTGTCGCTCGAAGCGTCGGCACCCTGTTCCAGCAGGTATGCCGCGATCCGGCCGTCGCCCTTTTTCGCTGCGAGGACCAACGGCGTGACTCCAGCGGCGTCCGGCTCGTTCACGCTGCAGCCTTGTTCCGCGAGCCAACGCACCACGTCGTGCCTGCCTTTTTCGATGAACGCGTGCAGCAACCCTCCTTTCCCAGCGCCCTGTACGCGCCGCACGACATCGGCTGCCAAGTCGAAGTGCTTGTCGTCGAGCATCTTCGAAGCAATCTTCACGAGCGCTGCGTCCGATGGTTGCCCGAAGGTGGCGTGGCTCAGTAGCAGCTGGGCGACGCTCTTGTAGTTCTTGCCTCCTGCCACTGCGCAGGCCAGTGGCGTGTTGCCAACATACGTCGCCTTCTCGAGAGTGTACCGGGGCGGTGCGGCCGGCTTTCTCGCCCGGCGGGGTAGCTCCAGCTTCAGGCAGAGGCTATTGCTCGTCAGCCGGTCCAAGATGGTCACGTCTGAGACCGGGATCGACACCGTCACTGTGAACGCCGCCGTCGTCGGCGCCGCATCCAGCGCTGCCCTGCGGTTGTCGGAAGTTTAAAGGGAGTTGAAGTATTGCTAAAGATGCGGAAACCGGAATGCAAGCCTTTTGCCCCAACCGCAGCTGGTACGAAAACTGAAAGAGAGGATGAAGAACGACGTTGTTGACATACTCATACCGAAGGGCAACTTGGAGAACACATCAAACAAGTCAAAGGGTGGTCTCGGTACGCTCGGATAAGGATTGCATCCTTCAGTTCTGCTTGAGAAGGGACTAGCCGGTGCTTGAAAGCAAAGCATACTGCACGATGCCGTCGCAGGGAGGCAAACGGGAAACTTCGCCCGGCAGGTGACGGTTGATGGCTACAATACGCATGCTGGGCAAGACCCCAGCAGCAGCAGCTAGGCTGCCGGGCTCAACAGACTTCACAACGTTTCCTACGCACCGAATTCCGACGTCGCGGTCTTCTTTGCGGATGGTCAAGTCCTGTCGTATCTCCGTCAGCCGGTAACCCTGCCGGTGTGAATATCACATGAAAGATAGGTCTGTTCTCTGGTCGCGGTTGATGTGGGTGACCAGGGCCCCAGCCGCAGAGTGCATTAAAACTCGCACTGCCCCTCCTTAGAGCAAAGAATCGCGAGATTGAGTTGTACATACTCCGTAATGCAGCAACCCGCAAGTTTCGGCCGGCGAATCGACGCTCACTTCACGGATTTCGAACCTGAGAATTGTGTATTGCGTTGGCTGGTTCCGAGTGACGCCCAGCGGCCTATTCTTGCAGTTCATCGCCCTCCGTCCGTCAAAGGTGCAAAGCGCGCTGCTCCTTGCGAATCGCTGAGGGCACCAAGAGTTCGGAGGACGAGCACAAGGTGCACCGCTCCTTAGCGCGCAGCGCACTCGACTTCGTAGCCGCTCTGCAGTATCCCAAGGAACTTTGTGCCAGACTTTTTCCAAGCGAACTTCAAGTGTTAAGAGTACAAGATCATCGGTCAAGCATCGCTTTGACCAGGCTGCGCGCTCCTTTCTGTATCAAGACAAAAGCGCATACGATCTCGGATCGATGTCAAGGCCCCAGTCCTCAGCTCGCTTCTGGCGTCGCAGCGTGAGCTCCACCACAGCCGGGCGGGGCGACTGCTTTGCCTTATTCACGCGCAGCCACAGGAGACCGCTCGGCGTCTTCTTGTCTTCAAACGCGGAAATGCCAACGTGTTCGCGAAGATCTGCGAACAGCGCGTTAGCCTGGTGGCTTCCCGTATTGTTCTGCAGTCGTGGAGGGTGATGAAACTTCTTCACAGTGGACCTTAGTCAGGAAGACTCAACCAAAGGACTCACTGTCGAGCTCTAACTTTTGAAATCGATTTCACGAGCGAACCCATCCATTCAACCGAGAAGAAGTAAACGGGAAAAGAGAGGACCAGTCCCTCATGATACACGAGTCTTTCACTTCCTTGATGCTAGCTATCAGACCACATGCATGATTCAAGCTTTTACGTGCGTGCGGGAAACGCAAATCTTCGGTGCGCAGGGCGGCACCAAACCACAGAGCCTCACCTCTCGTGAACACGATTCCGCAAGGCCTATGTAGGACCTTCAACGACAGCGGGGGGAAAACTATTCTTGGGTTTGAAGAGCGCGTGGTGCTTGTACCACTGAGGCCAGGCTATTTAAACGCGGATTTAGAGAAGCATTGTTCAGGAAACGGTCGCGAGCAAAACCCGACCAGGTAACGACCATTTCACTGTCTTCGTTGTTTTGTGATGCGAACATCACGAGGTGCCGTCCGAAGACACCGCCCACGTGAGCACTTTCAAGCATTGAGTTTTTTTGTAAGTACATGAACCACATGGATTAGCATGCACTGTTAAGCAGCGGTTGCCAGATACTCCCGTAGCACCTATTCACGGGTTTGCAGGGGTAAAAAGGAAGCCCGGGTTGGGGAGGGTGGTGGGTTTGGTGCGTAGTACTCTTCTTTTTTTGTTCTTTATCGGTTCTGAGCGTTTCCATATGCCTTTTCCTGCTTTGACATGCAGTCCCTTCCAAACTGTACCTCTCTTGGTGTTCGGGGGTTGGGCCGTATGGTAACGTCTCGGGAAACGAAGTTTGTGGCGTCACAAAAGCGACAGGTTGCCAAAGCAACCGGGTGCCGAGCTTATCAATGGAGGGGGGGGGATTGCAAGAACGTGCTTGGAATGGGTATGTGCTCAACACCGCACTGGTCCCGTCTGCGCCGTGTTTCGGTCCTTTAAGCCACGGACACATAAGGCGGACCATCATCAGCGCGAGACCTGAGTGTCTGCAGACAGGACTGCGGTGTGAGTCTGGTTTGTCAGGCGGCTGTTCGTAGCTCGTCACAGCCAGGACCACCCGTGCTACTAGAGCACAGGCGAATCCGTCACGGGGAGAAGGCCCCTACAACCGTGTCTGAGCAATCAGTTAAAAAACTCAGGGCACTCGCCCTGATTGTGACTGCGACTCGCTAGGCAGCACTGACTTGTCTTCTTTTTACGGTGGCAATCTGCGAAGTAAACTCCGCAGAGCACAGTGGACATGGGGTTGCCGTGTGCAGCACCAATGGTTGAAGTACCAAAAGGAAAAGAGTGCGAGGAAGTAATCCTGCGTGCTGAGGGCAGCAAGTCGCGTTACGCGAAGTACCCTACTGGAATGGGGGGATTGCAAGAACGTGCTTGGAATGGGTATGTGCTCAACACCGCACTGGTCCCGTCTGCGCCGTGTTTCGGTCCTTTAAGCCACGGACACATAAGGCGGACCATCATCAGCGCGGAACCTGAGTGTCTGCAGACAGGACTGCGGTGTGAGTCTGGTTTGTCAGGCGGCTGTTCGTAGCTCGTCACAGCCAGGACCACCCGTGCTACTAGAGCACAGGCGAATCCGTCACGGGGAGAAGGCCCCTACAACCGTGTCTGAGCAATTAGTTAAAAAACTCAGGGCACTCGCCCTGATTGTGACTGCGACTCGCTAGGCTGGAGGGGGGGTGGGGGGGGCTTTCGTCCTACACGGTGCACTAGTCAAGGACTTTTTTGACTTTGACTAGTGGTTTTACTAGTCAAAATTTTGACTAGTAAAATGACTAGTGCCACTAGTAAAAATGACTAGTGCACTAGTAAAAATGACTAGTGATTTAGACAAAATCCACCTAACCTGGACCCAAGTCCTGGGTGTTTTGAGAGTTTTCGAGGGGTTCCACGGCACTACCGTGACCACCGGTGCCCAGACACCACAAACCACCTGGGCAACCCCAGTTTTCGCGAGACAGGCCGAGTTGCGAGGGTTTTGGTTGGCTTCTTGGGAAAGTCCCTGAGCTGCATGTCGTGACAGGTTTCAGACACTGGAATAATGCGGGCTTCCGACCACATTCAAACTCTGATCCGTAGATTCGGCTTGTCGTTCATGGCGCTCCTATCGCCTTGGCATCGCACCGGACACAGTGCATTTACAGTAGTGGGTTCCCTAAAACCCACGATTCTTGCCGAGCTTCCCAACATGAATGTGCAACAGGTGCTGGCTTTGTCCGCCTGTGAACTGTTTGCATGCAAGGCTTTGTGTTGCGCACATTCCACAAATAGTGTCGTTGCTCACTGCTATGTGCTCCGCTTTCTAGTGTTGGAGGCACTCTCCCATTGCGTGCTTCCTCTTTCACGCCGCCGCGGAAAACCAGTCTTGTAGCCTGTGGTGCGCGCGTTGTGTACCAGTCAACACGTCGTGGTGCTTTGTCCAGGCATTTCGAATGCCTGGAAGTCACGTTTCTTTGTCGTTTCGGGACGTGCAAACGACCATTGAGCCCACCGATCAACTGCTCAAACCTTTCGTCGGGTGGGACACCAGCAGGTTCTGGTTTCTACTCGTCGGGTCTACCGCAATCGCGTAGCCGGTGTACTATTTGTGAAAGCAGCTTCTTTCGCATCTTCGGTTGTTCACAACGACAATAAAAATCACCGCCTCGGATTAGCTTGAATTCACAACGCACTGTCTATCGGGCATTGAGAGCTACTAGTAGTAAGTGCGGAAGAGCATGAGGCAGGCAAGCTGTATAACGCTCCCAGTAGGCAACAAGTTCCCAGAAACTCCCCGTCCTCGGCTGTGGTGCTCGCTTGCCTTCATGGCACTTGCACTTTCTAGAACTCAATACTCAGCCCGATTCCTGTGGGGGAAGAGTCGGGGTGGCCCACCAAAAAAGCGATCACAGTTCTGCATGTTCAGCCGCAAAACACAAACCGACGAGTAATCGTAACTTATTCCTGCAGAACTGGCTTTGTTGAATGACGCTCGTGGCAGACATGGCCCCCAGCTTTCGTCAACCGCATTCAGAAAAATATTGGACCGGAACTTCTTTGGACCGGAATTTTTTTGGACTTTTTAGAGTTAAAGTTTTGGGCTTTTGGAGGTTCTGAAAGTTTTGGACTTTTCCCTGGGGGTTTCACTTTTTGGCGGTATTTTGAAGTCTGACCGAAGCAGCTTTTGCGTTTCATGTTTCCGTTACACCAATGATGGGACCGGCAGATTGTGCGAACATTCCAAAGCTTCCCGAGTTCCGGGCCGCAAACGCGTCCAAATTGGTTCAGGTTACCTTTAGTTTCTGTTCGTCCTTAAAACTCGCGGTTGCACGATCATGACTATGGGCGTAGCCTGGGTCGCGTAGACAAGCAGCTCGGGTGAGCATGGCGGGGCGACTCATGAGATTGCCCCCGTCGCCGACCACGTGCCGGAACACGACGTCCGGGACCGGCTATACTTGATCAACTCCTTGAACGCCAGCAGCCCGCTGTCGTCGGCATCCACCGTCAAAAACGCGCGTGACCGCCACTCGGCGGCCAGGACGTCGCCTTCACTCAGCGACGCTCGCTTCACTGCGAGCTCGCCGAGGTCGAGTCCTTCCGCGGGCATGCCGCCGGCCTTGCTCCGTATGGCCCGTGCCGACTACGCTCAGCGACTCGCCACCTTCTGCGTCTGGCTAAAGTAGCGACCTCCAAGTTGTAGGGCGCTGTTAACGGACTTGGGCGCGCCCTTGACTGTAGACACCACATGTATCATATCTTATCGTATTCTTGGATTCTAAACTTCCTTGTGGGCGTGAACCCTACTGTAAAATATTTGAACCGGAACTTTTTTGGACTTTTGGGGGTTTTGAAAAGTACTTCGACTTTTTCCCGGTCCAACATTATTCCGAACACGGTTGTAAGCGCAACGGTAGGGTACAGTTGTGCCCTGGGACCCTCTGAAATCTACAAAATAGCCCAGATTTCGGTTCGGAACAGGTGGATTTCTACTAGGACACTAGTCATTTTGACTAGTGCACTAGTCATTTTTACTAGTGCACTAGTCATTTTTACTAGTGTTTTTACTAGTGCACTAGTCATTTTTACTAGTGCACTAGTCATGCTTTTTCACTAGTAAAATGACTAGTCAAAACACCTTTTTCACTTTTACTAGTGCACCGTGTAGAGAAAATACAACCTTGGTTGGCAGTAGTCGTATTTGTCGTCAACTCGAATGGAATGGCAGGGGGGAGTATAGGGAGATGAGGGTCGGTGTAGGCGCCCCACGAGACTGAAGATAGATGACTCCCAGTAAACTTCGCTGCTTTCATCGAGAGGTGTCGCGAAGCACCTGTCAGTTAACCACTAACCAGTGCCGCTGCCCCCGGCATCCCCAAGGAATTAAAGAGAGTACATCCGATTGGCGGATGTGCTACAACCAAAACGCGCGCAAACGTACCCCCGAAAAGTGGATATCGCACCCGCGTTCTTTTTGCCGTGTGGTGAAGGATTCCTGCCAGTTAGACATACCCAGTTGAGCAGCGGCCCGCCTTTGATCTCCTTCGGCTTGGCGATGGGGCCTCCTTCGTTATCAGGCTTCGGGCTCAACTTCCGACTTTTCACAGCGGCCCACTGGGCAGGCAGCATCTCGTGCTTGCGTTTGTAGTCGTGGGTCTGCGGGTCACGCTTTCTGAACTCCCATGTCGCCAGGCGCCATCCTTTCTCGCGGCGGAACCGCCTGATCTTGTATTCGGCCCGCGCTGCCGGCGACAAGGACGACACTTCAATGGCGGGTAGCTTTATCCCTGTGAACACAGCAGCGGCGCCCTTCAGCGACGCGTCGGCGTTGTGTTTGTGGAGCAGAAGCTCGCAGCAACGGTGCATGTTGTTGGCGGCGGCGACGTGGAGGGGCGTGTTGTCCGTCATGTCCAGCACGTTCACGTTTAAGTCGTCGACTTCCGCCAGAAGCAGCTCGGCGGTCTCGGCATGTTTTCCGAGCAAAGCCACGTGTAGCGGCGTCCGGAGATTGCAGTCAACGACGTTCGGATCCAAGTACGGCACCAGCTTTCGCACGATACCGGTAGCCCCACGTCGGCACGCGAGGTGCAGCGGCGACCGCTGACAGTCATCTAAACAGTCGGCCATGCTGTCCTGCAGGTGGACGTCATTGAAAAGGAACTCGACGACCGCGGTTTGACACGCATCCGCTGCTTCGTGCAAGCACGTCCTCCCGCTCATTCCCTTATCCAAAACACTGCGCCGGTCGAAGAGGTAGTGCGACCACAGCGCCCGCAGAGCCGGCATCTGCCCGAGAGTGCAGAGTTCGACGAAGCTAGGCGACAGCAGCGCGAACAACTGCACCGGGTCCCTGCCGTCCGGCCCCTTGTACTGGGCCAAGTCCTCGTGCGTGACGCCGTTGGCTAGCAAGCGATCGCACAGCCTCGCCGCCAGCACGTCGGCCCGCCTCTCCAGAGCCAGGTGCAAAGGCGTTCTCTTCGTGGCGTCCTGAGCCAGGACGTTGGCCCCGGCATCAAGGAGGAGGGAAACTACTTCCAAGTGCCCTCGGTCAACCGCCAAATGAAGCGCCGTCTGCTTCTTCCAGTCCGCTGCTTCAACGTCGACAAAGCTCAAACCCAGCAGGAAGGCAACCACGTAGTAGTTGCCCTCCTGCGCGCACTCCTGCAGGACGGTGCGACCGAGGAAGTCCGGCGCATTCGCGTTGTGTTTCGATATCAGCGTGCCCAGTTGCTGCGGGGTCTGCAGACGGCCGAAGACGTTGTTCTGCATCAGCAACCGCTCCATGATCACCTTCTCGGAGTGGTCGCCGGTCTTCTGGCGCACGAACAGCGCGGGCAGGGCAACGAAGAAGTCGCCGAGTTCTCCGGAGTGCAGCTCGGGCGCCAATTTGAGCTTCTTGAAGTGCTCCCCGGGTGACAGGCCGATGGCGTCGACTCCGGGCAGCATGAACCCGTCCAGCGGCCAGTCGACGCCGACGTTGGGCAGGATCGGGAACGCGTCTTTTATGGCGATGCCGGCTTCCGCTGCTTGCGGGATCTGCAGCACGCCGCCGCGCCGGACGAATTGAAACGGTGCGCTGAAGTCGAAGGCGTGGAGCTTCATCTTGGAGAGCTTGTCCCGCTGCTCGGCGGTCAGCTCCGGCAGGGGAATCTGCGGGGCGGCGTCCGCCGACGACGTGTCGAGCGACCTCGACCCAGGGATGGACGGGATTGTTTGAAGGCCGTGCTCGCTGGTGACCGAGCCACGGCGGCGCGACTTCTTCGCTGCCTTTGCCAGCGAAGCGAGCTGCTGCCGGACGTCTCTCAGAGTCGTGTCGATCCTCAAGTGCAGCGCACCGACGCACTCGGAACGCGTGTTGGTTCCCGTCCGGATGGACACCAGCACGCTGGCATTATCATCGACGGGCACCCGCACACGCTCGCGGGACATAATGCACTCTATCGCTTCCTCTCTTCTCTCCGACCGTGTGAGAAACCGAACCACGAGAAAGAGCCACCACTGAGAAAAGACAAACAATGTGGAGGCCAAAAATGGGCGGGGGGGAGGATGTTGTCTAAAGTCTACCGATGTTCGCCACCCACGCGTTCGCTTGTCGCCACTCCGGAAAAACTGGAAGCGAAGAAAATAATGGAGAAGGTGAAGGGGTTACGAAGAAGAAAAGAGCAAGAGCAGAGAACATAAAACCAATGAAGAGTACCGAATGGAGAAGCAATGGAAAAAACAGCGAGGCAAAAACAAAAGATAACGAAGGAAACTGAAGGCACCAACAAAAAAAAAGAACTTCAGACTCTTTTTCAAAAAGGAATCCTTGGAACGGTAAGCCCCACCCCTTCCGTGTGGTGTGGACAGTGGTGTTTGAGTTGAGAGTGTTTAGGGAGCCGACATCTTGTACGAGGCAGTGTCGATTGAGAGTGGCGGTTGTCAGCTTGCTTCCTGGCATTCACTTTCGGCTGCACACTTTTCAGGAGTTCGCAGAGGATCCTCGTCCTTCAGTTGTAAATTTGTTGCATTAGTGTGTGGGCCTTTGAAACGTGGATGATGCCTCTCGCGCTGCTCCCCTTGAGGTTCCTGGCTCATGCCAAAGCGCCGCCGCCCGGGTTAAGGGGTTGCGGCATCAGGCGAATTTGTTGCATTAGTGTGTGTGTGTGGGCCTTTGAAGCGTGGATGATGCCTCTCGCGCTGCTCCCCTTGAGGTTCCTGGCTGATGCCAAAGTGCCGCCGCCCGGGTTAAGGGGTTGCGGCATCAGGCGTGGGCCAGGGCCAGGGAGGCTGTTCGGAGGGGTCACCACCCACTAATTTGTTGCATTAGTGTGATTGTCAGGTCTTCGACTACCCTGGGCAACGCACTATGCACACTCCGTGCCTACGTCACGGCAGATGGAACGCGTTTGTTGCGCCGCCGCGGAGGCGGCCTACGAGTGGGTGTCGTTGTGGCCTCCCGGCCGGAGCCATCGTTGGATGACCCCTCGCTCGATTCTTCGCGTTTGCGTCGGTTCGCACGCCGGATGGACGCAGCCGGGGGAGTTGTAGCGTTGGCAGTTGAGTGCGCCGTTTCGCTTCAGTTCTTAGGTCATGTGGCAACCTGGTTCACCCCGCAGCTTCTTCCAGCAAAATACATCGTCGAACACACAAACAAAACCGGCAGAACTGATGCTCCTAACGCCGCAACCCCAGATCGCATGCACTTGTAGAATGCCGAGGGGAAGAAGACAAGGCATAGGCAACGGTGCCCTTGCTCGAGAACGACACACCGCTGCGTGTTTCGTAGAAACTCTGGTCTGTTTTCCTTTTTTCGAGAACGCCCATGGAAATGAGTGCTCCTGTGTCGCAAGGAAAAGCGGTGTAAGGTCTATGACAAATCAGTTAGAACACTGGGGGGCCCTCCTTCTCGCGAACTCGGGGTTCGCGAGGGGTTTTTACGTGGTGTAAAATGCAGTTCTGGGGGAATACCATGTCGGTGGAGGCACTCTTTGCGCCGCAAGAGGCTGGAAAGCTGATAATTAGCAGTACAGGCGAAGTAAGGTATGTGTCGATGATTCCCCGCTAACGCGCAACCGGCGTGAAACGTCATGGGGTTTTTGCCTGGTGAGAACAAGTCCTCATGAGCACTGTCAGCGGAACGATGCCGCACAAAGACTCCCGGTAGCACTAAGAATACGTTCTTAACCAAGGCACCGATAGGGGTTGCCTTTCCAACGGCGTTCCAGGTTCTCATCTGCAGCGCATCGTGTCTTCTCCGTCAGCGCATGTTCTCAAGGCGTCTTCGTGGGTAGAACACTCGACTTGAAGCATATGCATATCTGTTGCCGTGCCGTAGACAAAATCTGCATCGGATGATTCACGGTTTGGGAAGTGCATCAACGGGTTGTCAGCCAGTGTTGTTCAAGGCGCGAAGCAATTTCGTCGTGCCTTTTATAAGCTGCGCTGTTTCGTTCTGGAAGAACGCTGCGTTCGTCTCACGGCTTCGGATCTTGGCATCGAAGTTCCGCATCGCAGACGTTTCTACTTCGATCCGCCTGTTCGAACGATTCTGCGCCGCTAGCAATCGTTGCAGCTGTGTGAAAATGGGGGCAAGTTCTGTCATGTGCGAGCGTTGGGGAGGCTCCAGAAGAAAGCGACGCGTCAGCCAGCTTGTTATTAAGTCCTACAATGGCGGTGAGGCGGGCGTCCTCCGCGCCCAGGTGCCACGGATCCAAGCGTGTCTGGATGAGGGTTTTGCCCAACCCCCCTCACCCGGTCATCGGGCCGGGTTTCCGGAAATGAGTACAGTATACCTTCACTTCGTTTGCACCGTCTGCTTTCGCCTTGAGCGCGGTCTCCGTATATTGCTCTATGCTACAGCGATTGTCTTGTGACTCCTGCGCACTCTCAGTTCGCAGCAGTACCCTGCACGAAGGAGTTAGTGTTACGGTCACGGCATTGCGACATGTTCGAAGCGGAACAGAAGCGATGCACACAGCAAAGTGTGGGATTATTTTCCCCATTTCATTCCCCACACCCCGACGAGTCCCCGGCAACGACATACCACCAGCCTACCCTGCGGCGGGCGGACCTGCGGATGCTATCTGACGAAGACGAAGCCCATTCCATCTTCAAGAAATAAAGGCTTTCATTCGTGAAGGTAACTCAAAAAAGAAACTGGGGACACCTGTGGTACAGGGTGGTGGGCAAACAGTGGTTGGTCGACCACTTGTGTCTTTGTAGACCCTGAAGACCCGGAACAGTTCGAGAAGTTGAAGATCACAGCAATTATGTGACTGGCTATTGTGACCATTTTGCTTTCACATCGAGAAACTGAACACGTCGCCAGGCCGCTGGTTGCCCAAATGTGGGAATGCTGTGGTTGCAGACGGTGGACGGTAGTATCCGACCCACCACCACTGCCGATGTTCTTTGTTCAGCTGTGATAACAGAGTAAGCATGAATTCGTGTACATCCTGTGGAACATATAGGTCGTACCAAGGTCTTTAGCCAAGGGTACATTTCTTCGGAATAAACAGCCCTGCCTCCTTGGGCCATCCCAGCAAGAATACTGCTGGTGATGGTAGCAGTCGACACATGAACGGTGAGTGAAGTGGCGAGTAAAGTCCACAGGGAGCCGTGAAGTGGTGCCGACGACAGCAAGTGTCTACTTGCTGTCGTCCGTTACTAGCCCAGGCAGTTGAAGTCTTTCGGCAGGGTTTCTCTACCGGCGGAAGCTGTTTGGGTGAGCGCTTTGTGTTTCCGACGATCCCTGATGGGCGTACAGATTTGTTTTTTGGATTCAAGCACCCGTTCTATCCGCTGTTTCAGAAGCGCCGCATCTGAAACAGGACAGGCTTTACTGGGCCTGGTTTGCCCATAGGCACCACACGAGAGACAGGTTCACAGGTTAGGGGATGGGGACGGACGGTGATGATATAAAGAGTTATTCAGTGCCTCTCCCTGTCCGGTTGGCAGAGGGCGCACTGGTTTAGACGCGAAGCTCTGCTATAGACAGGAGACACGTTACATACTTCTGGTGGTAAAGCTTGAACTTCGCGTTGCGGACGTTGTTGCGGCGGTCTTCTCGCGTGGCGCGTACGAAGTCGCGCTTCTGGGCAAGCTTCATCTTCGCCAGCTTCCGCGATAAATCAAGCTGCGTGGCGAGGAACTCTTGCTGCTCCTTTGCCCGCTCTTGCTTCTCTGAGTGCATCGACCGCTGTTCAGCTTCGCGCTCGACGATATCGAGCCGCGCCTGCAGCATTCTGGTCTTGTTCTTCCACCAGGAATAGTCCGCCTCTGCCGCCTTCTCTTTCTTCTGCGAAGTGTAGCCTGCCTCGCCTCGAGCCGCTGCCACGGGCACGCCGTGTGGCAGTGACGGCAGCGTTTCCCGCTGAGGACTCACTAACAGCGCCGCGGGTACCTGTTGGGGTTCGGGGTAGCACATCCACCTCATAAACAACACACAGGAACTCACTGATCCGCTGCGACCGCAGGGGCTCTCAAAAGGTTTATGTCTATGGTGCGTTTGACAGGTCTGCGCTGCCAGTAACTGCCAGTAACAGCCAGGAACCGTCGGGTAGACTGCCGTGGGATTTCTGAAAAAAAAAAAAACATTTTGTGTACTTAGCAACTTTTTGGCCCAGAACCCGAAAATTTTGCCCACGCTCAAACACCACCACATGATACTTTCCAGGGTTTTTTGAGGTGCGTTTATTTTTGACTCAAATGTCAAACCTTTCCCGTAACAGGTAAACTACGAACCCCCCCCCCCTTCCCCCAGTAGCGATGTGCTCAAAATGTACTGCTTAGAGCTCTGGATGTCCGGCGGTGCAAAAATGTCGTGGGAGAGTCTCCATGGTCTGCTGCCCCAACGGTCTACTTGTTTGCGCCGTTTTCGTCAACAAACAAGTCGCACAGAAGAAAGCAAGCGACGGGGGAACAAGGGCAATTCTTGGGTTCTGGGGGTACTTGGTTCGATTCCTCCGTAGAGTGTTTTTTGGGGGGCCCGAAAATCGGCCGAAAAACGTCTAAAGTGCCATCTGGGGGTCAGATTTCTGGCTATATCGAGTTCCAAAAAGGTGCCGATACACGCCGTGGATAGCTCTTTCCATCCCAAAAAAAATTTCCGAATTTTGCTCAAAATTTGACCTAAACATGGCGGATCGCACGAAGCAAAATCTGTGACACGTTTTCGTGATGAGTGATAGAGGTCCAGGTCGACTTCGACGCGCCAGAATGTTAGAGGTTAGCCTAGACATGCTGATGAAGATAAGATGTTTCAGGATCGAAAGAATTTCCCGTTGCAACTCTGAAGTAGTTCGTCGAGATGGTGCCGAATACTGGTGGATGAGGATGAGTGCAAGACAGATAGTACGTTCAGCGAAATGTGTGCCTGTTTTTCGAGTAGCGCTTTGTTGGACTCAGAGCCTTTTGTGCGGGCAGGCGCTACAACATCGGAAAAAAACCGAGAGTATTTGATGCCCCCGCCCCTTTTCAAAGCAGAAAACCCTACACCTGGAGAAAACATTGCCAAACAAAAATGAAAAAATTAGTATGGCGCTTCCGTTTGTTTGTGCGCACTAGCGGCTTTTCACCTGATTTGGTGAGTTGCTTTTGGTACGCTGCCAACTACTAATTTTTAGTACCAACAATGCATTGTTAACACAAAAAAAATCTGGGTGGAGGTCGGAGGTCAAATTTTGCTAAGTACACACCCAGCGTTTTAATCACGTACACCCCTGCTCTGCGCTGCCAGCAACTGCCAGTAGCAGCCAGTAACCGCCAGGTAGACTGCCATGGTACATAAGCTAAAATCAAACGCACCAGTCTAACAAAATTAAACAAATGTAAGTTGTCAAGAACAAGAAAACCGATCGACAGCGTACTATCCTCATTCCTGTTAGTGGTTTGAAGGAACAATCTCGAGAGGAGTGTCTCAATATTTTCAGACGACACGCACCTGGGCCACGCCGGAGCTTGGGGGTGAGTTAAATGGTTGGTGCTTTCGTGAAGCCGTGTGGAATGCGCCATGAAGGATATATCTTGTTAAAAAAGCTGACTGGAACGCTATCGCAGGACTCGCTTGTGCCTCGCGCGTTGGCTACGCGCTTGTGGGGACTTACGCACGATCGTTAGTGGGCCCCCTTCAACGTTCGCCCGGTCGCCTGTCCGGTTGTTTTCAAGGACTGGTCGAAGCTCAGTTACGACCATTGCGTGCTTGTACTCGCTTGTAATCGCGTCATTAAGACGGATGGCGGAGGCTTGGCCGATCGAGACAGCAGTACATCTGAGACTGATCGATAGCGGAAGATCCGACGCGTTACCGAAAGCGTAAAAGTGAGTCGTTCAGGGTTCAGCGGCAGGCGGGACTCCGCAAAGCTGCATTACTGAATACCTGTCGGGAAAGGCCCGATGGAAGCACGAAGACGAACTGCAGGATGCCAAGAGCGGACCGGGACGTTGAACCGGGACGTTGAGACCGTGCGAAGCCGAAGAACCAGTCCAAAAGCGATGCAACAACATCGACACGGAAGTTCAACCCGAGGACAGCCAAGCAGACCAGGGCAGTGAAGTAACAAAGCTCATCCGAGTGTCCGATGAAACCTGGTTGTCAATACCGCCCAACGACTGTGACGCACGTGCAGATGCTACTAGTAGTCTGTCAAGAGCATGTGTGTGCTAAAGGTGAGATGAGAGGCACCGGCTCACTCTGTCAAAGGACCATACCACCAACGCAACAACAGCATCCATAGATATGCAGCAGCAATCTGTGACAATAGACTGCCCTAATCGCCGGCCGCTTCTTGCCCTGCGCACCGGTGGAGTCCGACGAGCCCGTGCTCCAGTAGCAGTAGCAGTTGCAATCCGAAGCAGCCGGGGACAGCAGGCACAGGGCAGATCTTGCATTCCTTTCTAAAGTTTAAGTTTAAACTTTTGCGTTTCAAACGATGAACTAGTAGTGATGAGCCCAAGCCTTGTATTGACACTAAATAATACATGTCTCGGTCCCCGCGTACCTGGAGGTCAACTGCTTTCGGAGGTCGCAATACAGCCGGTTCGGTGTCGTCAGCGACGGATGGATGTATCCTGAGTTCCCGCGCCTTTCCCGTGTTTTGCTCGGGACTGACGGACCTGGACTGGCTGCGCCCATTTTCAGGTGACGCGTTGGGGCAAGCGTCTCGCTTAGACCGAGGGGGTTTCGCCCTTTTCTTCGCCACCGCCACCGCAACGTCGGTGGTATCGCGGATTCGTGCTACACCCCCACCGCACGGCTGGTTAGATGCTAGTGCACCTGTGCGCAACGTGCACAACGTGGTTCGGCAGAACTGCTGTACGACAGCGGCTTTTGCATCGAACATGGCGACAATACCTTCCTGCGCAAGCCCGATGCGAGCACGCTCGTAGTGTGCCGACGGGTATAGGTCCGTCAAAATGGACTGCGCCGCATCGAAAGCGAACAACAAAGGGGAGCCTGCGGTTGTGTGCAAGTGTGTTTGTAGCCTGTTCGGGAGCTTCAAGTGACAAGATCAGAAAAAAGATGCAAGTCGTTCGCCAATACCGTGTTCGGAAAAATGTTGGACCGTTTTCAGACCCCCCAAAAGTCCAATTTTTTTCCGGCCCAAACATTTTTCCGGCAAAAACTAGTTTCACTGGATGCCTTGTGAAATGAAGCCAACGGAGTCAAGTAGCCGGGGACAAAAGCAGCAGTCGTTGCGGATGATGAGTTTTGAGACTGAACAGCGACCGTACCCTATGAAATAATCAGTGGGCACTGCGACGCGGATTTAAGGTATGAAGAACTAATCTTCGTTTGCCAAATTGTCAGAAGCGCAAACACCACTCAAATTCCCATCATATTTAAGGCAAAACGAAAGACGGATCTCAAGCGGAATCTCTCTTGATCTCCGGCCGCACCTTACCAAACCTGCCTCTTTTTCTCTCTCCACGTCGTATGATTCCCTGAGATGTTCGCTTCGGCTTGGTGCTCTCCGGTGCTGGGTCTGGTATTTGACTTTAACCACCACCGGAGAGCCCGGCGCTGGTGCTCAGCACCGGGCACCGCAGCACCGGTGCCACCCCACACTGACCTCAGGGTCGACAACTACGTCAGGGTGTGCACCGACCATTTCCGTTCCGCTGTGTCTGAATGGTGGTGCGGGTCACTTTATCGACAGCCGCTAGAGGTGCATCGTCAGAAGCACATACCGGCGCCGGGTCAACTTCCACGACCCCTGGAACCCGAATAGGCGCTGTCAACTACGATGACCTCAACAGAAGCGGGTGCATCGCAAAAAGCTAATTCGTCTCGAGAGAAACGTGGTAGTGGTGGTGGTTTTTCTGGCATGAGTAGCTTTCCGGTGTGCACTCGTGGCCGTAGTTTCCACTTTTCCCGACGAGAACTGACACTTCTACAAGGTTATTTCCCCGCTATACCGAGAAAAACAATACCGGTGCCCTCGTTCCGGTGCGGCCGGTTTGGTCTGCATACTTGTATGCTCAGAAAGACCGGAACATATTGACAAAGAAATGTGAAAACGGGTTTTGGCCGAAGAAAGAAGAAGAAAAAGGCCACTCCTGGTCCAGGAACGTGACGCTCAACACACAGCTTGCAAAGCTTGAGTCGGAGGCAGCACAGTGCCACAACCCCGTCCGCTCTGCCCTGCGGCTGACCGTCTCGACGAGCTTGTGTTCAGCGCGAGCGCCAAGCCCCAAGGTGCGCCACGCCTTGATGCTTTAGTTTGGGAAATCGGTAGCCACTTGACCCGTAGGCCCGTGGCTCTGCAGTACCGCCGAACACGTGAAGCTTGGCTCCCGTGTAGCAGGCTTTCCCTGGTACCTGGTTTTGGCCGAAAAAACGAAAACCCCAAACTTGGTTTGAGCGGAAAAAAGTCCAAAATTTTCAGAACTTCCGAAAAGTCCAATATTTTTCCGAACACGGTAAAGCCCACCGTCTCTTTCTTTGCCGTTGGACTTGTCATCCACAGCAGCTCGCTGTCATAAGAACTTCCACCCTGATGTCTGAGAGATTCGAACCTTACCTCCGAGGTAGAACGTCCTCATCATCCATTCGGTCGCAACTCGGTCGCAACAAGTGAGCTCAAGGCAGAAGCGACCGAAGCATGACACGACGCGTGCAAAGAGGTAGTCTGCAGCGTGCAAAGAGGTAGTCTGCAGCGGCTTGTGCGGTCGATCTACTACTACTGTTAACAATGCATTGTTGGTACTAAAGATTAGTAGTTGGCAGCGTACTAATGGACCCGCCCCCGGAAAAAAGGTTTGTGCTGTATGGTGATGAGGTGGTTGATGAGGTCCCCACGTCGCCTAATCATGGCTAATGCACAACACGAAGATGCGGCCTGCTGCGGTGTGCACTCAGCCATCACAGAGCCCCAGAGCTGGCCACTTGACCTGACACAGCTGCCACCTGGCGGCCGCAGCAGCAACCTTCTCAGTGAAAGCGCACGCAGCTGGAGTGTATGGAGGCTTGATCCAAGAGATAGGGAAGGTGGCGCACCTGTCAGTCTCACAACTGACTGCTGCCCTCAAAGCATTGTTAACAAAAAAAAACAAAGCAAAAAGGGGGCGTACACAGCGGCTCGTGCAGGAGTTGGAGGGAAGCAGCTGCGCCAGCGGCCAGGGCACGTTGGAAGCAGCACGGACTGCCAGGCGGCATTTCGCCGCCGCTGATGGCTCGCGCCCTTGAAACGAACGCATGAGCACTGCCAGGGTCGCCGTCAGCCTGGGCGGCTTGTGCTGCGGCGATGAGGAGGGAAACATGTTTCTGGCGGACGGAATGCTGCACCGACGGCGCATCGCATTCAAATGACGGCAACTGCTTTTCAGCTTCCGAGAGAACGTCGAGCGCGAGTCGATGCTTGCCGAGCTTCACGAGGATCGATGAGTAGAGAACCGCGGCAATGAAACTGTGGTGGGACCGAGAAGCGAGCTCAAAGGCTTCGAGTGCTCGCTGTTCGGCGTCGGGAGAGTTGGGAGAGAGGCTGAGAGACACCAATACGCTGTGACACGCTCCTTTGATGATCCGAAACGCGTGTTTCTCGTCAAGATGCCGTTGCTTGCACACGTCGGCGGTGATCTGGAAGCTGCGTGTGCACAGCTTCACGTCGGTGAAGTTGTACCGGGAGGCCCGTGTGTGCAGTTTTATGAGGTGCACAGCATCTTCCGCTTTCTTGCCATCGCACCGTTCCGCGCTGGCGACAGCACGCGAGAGGAGAGCGGTGTCGACGGGTTGCTGAAGGAGAGCAGCCTGCTCCAAAACGTAAGCAGCTGTTACCGGGTTCACATGGTTGCCCCGTTCGACGACTGCTAGCGCCTTTTCGAGCAGTTCGTGGGCTTTCTCACTGCGCCCAGAGGATTCATTGAGTATTGCGAGGCGCGCTAACTGAAGGCAAGTACTTGATGACGCCTGCTGCTCATCCAGCAGGTGATTCGGAATCTCTGGCATACGATAGCTGTGAGCTGATGAACGCATGGACGGAAGTGTGGCAGCAACCTGTGGACGGAGGGAAGACATGCATGGAAATGGACTTGCCAGAAACAGTGTTTTTGGAAGTTTACTGGGGGGGGAGAGGCCTGACACTGAGTCCTGTATTCGGCGTGCCGATCCTGCAATTGAGGCGAGTACTTTCCATTACTATCCCTTCCTCCCCACTCCGCCGCAGCGCTCGTGCGAAAAACGAGAATGCTGGGGCAGAACCGCACGAAAACTGCAGAGAAGCCCCAAGCAAACCACAGCAAGAGGCGACGGGTCATTTCCCATTATAGTACACACTTTCTTAGAGTTACCCATTATAGTACATACCTCTTAGAGTTACCCAAGATAGTACATGTTTCCTTAGAGTTGCCCATAAAAGTACATGTTTCCTTAGAGTTGCCCATTATAGTACACACACTTGAAACTCCTGGAAGGCCCCCAGAAATGCAAGAAAAATGCACAGAAACCGTAGTTTTTGCTTTTTCTTCGCTTTTTAGAGACCCCCCTTTCCCCAGCCGTGGCCCAGGCAAGGGCTGCTGGTTGGGTGAAATACCAAAAGAGTACGGTTTCCTGACTCGGACCTGAGTTTGTGCCCAAAACTTGAGTTCCAAACTTGGGTCCCAAACTTGGGTCCCAAACTTGGGTCCCAAACTTGGGTCCCAAACTTGGGTCCCAAACTTGGGTCCCAAACTTGGGTCCCAAACTTGGGTTCCAAACTTGGGTCCCAACTTGGGTCCCAAACTTGGGTCCCAAACTTGGGTCCCAAGTTCGGCATGGCAGCAAACCTTGCCATTTTGGTCCTTGATTCGATGAGAGTCTGGATTTCCTAACCGAACCTGTTCTGCAGAAACTTGGACACAACTTGGACCCGCACTCAAGTTGGAACAAAGTACTCTTTTGGGCACAAACAGGAAAAGGTGCTGTTTTGGGCACAAACTCGGAAAACGTACTGTTTTGGACCTTATCCCAGCCTCGTTTTGCCCGGGCTTCGTTCCGCCCCACAGACAGAACAGAACAGGATAAGAGACCGTGCCAGAGCAAAACGTACTATAATGGACAACTCTAAGGAAACATGTACTATCTTGATCAACTCTAAGGAAAAATGTACTATCTTGATCAACTCTAAGAAAAACCGTACTATCTTGGGATGTACTATAATGGGCAACTCTAAGGAAACATGTACTATCTTGATCAACTCTAAGAGGTATGTACTATAATGGGTAACTCTAAGGAAACATGTACTATCTTGATCAACTCTAAGAAAAACCGTACTATCTTGGGTATTGACTCAGAGGCGACACACGGGGAGGAAACCACCCCCAAGAAAAAAGAAAGAGCGTGCAACTGCTCCAGCATTCCCCTCCCTGAACTTCCCCTCAAAATTCGGGCCTCGGCACGAGCCAGAAAGAAGCTCCCCAACCAGACTTCTAACCGGAGCCGACAACAAGGCACCCCGGAAACCGTTCCTTCTCCCGACCTTACATTCATGTTCCCGATGTTTCCCTCTCAAAAGGCTAAGGCCCAGCCTCCGTTTGTTGTCCTAGTGAGCTCTATACTTCAAGTAGTAGTAGTATGTGTCATCCTAATCCGGGAACAAGTCAGGGAGAAGAACCTTACATGCGACAACCTTTGCTTCACCAGAACTTAGCTTCGCCCGAACTTTGTTTCGCCCGATCTTAGCTTCGCCAGAACGTCCGAACTTTGCTTCACCCAGAACTTAGCTTCGCCCGGACTTTGTTTCGCCCGAACTTAGCTTCACCTTCGCCCGAACTTTGCTTCACCAGAACTTTGCTCACCCGAACTTAGCTTCGCCCGAACTTTGTTTCGCCCGAACTTAGCTTCACCCGAACTTTGCTTCACCAGAATTTAGCATTGCCCGAACTTAGCTTCGCCCGAACTTTGCTGTTCCCCGAACTTTAACTGCTGCCTCCAGTCTCGCCACGCGCCGGCCTTAGCCGAGCGCACGTACTTCTCCGAGGGCCTGCAGATACCGAGAAAAAGGTGAACCTTGGGTTGAGCGGGCTGGTGCCCATTACAGCACGGTTTTGTTAGATTTGCCCATTACAGCACGGTTTTCTTAGATTTGCCCATTCGGTGTTTTCGAGTGCCCATTACAGCACGGTTTTCTTAGATTTGCCCATTCGGTGCCTCAAAAAGTGTCACTTGCAGGGTTCGTCCCCGAAAAAGTGCCACATGCAGGACTCGAACTCACGACCTTTAGACCTTCCGCTGCATTGCAGTGTGAGGTTTAGCTACAAAAAGCTATAGCTAGCTACAGCGTAGCTTTTTGTAGCCTTTTGTAGCCTTTTGTAGCTCTTTTTTTGGGGGGGGGTTCCCAGCCCATTCAGGATACTTTTCGCCCCAATTTCTTCAGTTTCGAAGTTTTCTGGGCATATTTTGGCGTGTTTCCTGGCACCTGCTTTGCCCTGTGCACTGAGGCCTCACTGCCGGGCCCGCTGCAGCTTACCGAGCCTCAGTGAGGGTCGGTGAGGCTGCAACCACGCAGGCGGCGAGGGTGATGCAGCAGGGAAGCCTGGGGCGCCAGAGTCACGACGGTTCCATGAAGCGAAGCCAATCAGGACCCCAACAGCAGAGCGAAGAGCACTCGAGACGGAGCCCCGGGCTGGAGCTCTCATTGCACTCCAGAGCCCCGGGCTGAGTCAGGTATTTGGCCGGTACCACCACTTACCAACACTTGGGCAGATGCTGCAGTGTGGACTGCCGAAGCCACCGTTTAGACCAGTCACTCCCCATCCCCAAAGCCCCTCGGGGCCTCCTGGGGATTCGCCACAAGAAGAACGCACTCACCTGCCCTTTGGAAGATAGTGGAGACCATTATCAAAGACCGCCCCACGTTCCTCCATCGATGGACTCCTCAGTCCGGAGGCTTCCGGGTAGGGAGAGGCACAGAGAAGCAGCTCTACACCGCAATCAACCGGAAAAAAGGCCGATTCACATGCTGCTCGTCTTCGACCTGGCGCGCGCTTTCGACGGGCAGCACGCTCCCGACAGGCGGGACTCCCGGGAAGAGCACGCCGCTCAGCACGAATCAAAAACGCAGTCCGGCCACTAAAGCAGTAAAGTAGTGAGCGATCTACGACAAAACGTGGTCACGGAATCGTGTGAGCGGCCTGCAGATGCAGGTACTGGGTGGTCGTTCGGTAAGGTCACACTCGTCTGCCGAAACCCTTGTAGGCTTCAAATTGAAGTCAATGGCCGGCAGCTCGAAGAAAGTCTCCGTTCCCAGCTGAGTCATCACCTGTTCAAGACTGCTGGATCTGGCGAAACGCCGACTGAACCCGGAGGCCTTGCCGATCCTTACCGCACCCCAGACTCTGCAGACGTCGCCGCCACCGCGCTACGAACGCGTGGCTGTCACTCCGCTGTGCTTGTTCCGCGGCACTGCTGCCGGCAGCCACACTCGGTTTTCACAAACCGAGGAGTTCATCCAAATTATGATCAAGGAAACAATACGAGACGTGTCACGAAACTTTAGCCTGCAACGCAGCACACGTTGAGCCGTGCGGGGTGCTGCGGGTGACTGTACTAGTAGTACAGAACAGTGTGGGGGCTGGCACCGGTGCTGGTCGGTGCCCGGGAACAGTAGGGTCGGGTCGTAGGGTGCACGCATGCCCGACCCTACTTGGGAAATCGTGATGACTCCGTTTCGTCGTTCGACTGTTTTCTTCTGCCTAACGGCCTTCGACAAAGCTTCGTGGTGGTTGGTGATTTGCAACTTGACTGCTACAGTTGGCAGCCCGGGGCCGGGTCTGGACGTACCGATTCGTAGCCGGATGATGCATCTCTGCTGGGAGTGCCGCCCACTGTGAGTGCGGCTCAGCATTGAGTTCTTTTAAGTACATGAACCACATGGATTAGCATGCACTGTGTCGCCGCTTAAGGTTACTTTATGACGTCGTCACCTGTCATTGCGTCGTCAAGGTCGAGTACTTGTGGCGCCAGGGGCGCTGGGCTTTCTTGCGGTTCTGGAGATTGCGTGGAGGGGCACAGGTGCGGACAATCTTGCACGTTTTTCACTCCCGAGGGCACTGGAGTGCTTGGGGACGTCGAACGTTTCTGGTAGCTGTTTGCTTTAAGGGCCATCCTCTTCCTTCGTTGCACCCCTGACTCGGGTGTGGTCGCCTTCGCCTTCTTCCGCTTGCGGCCGGCGATCGGGCTCTCCTTCGGGGTGCCGAGCACCCTCTTTTTCAACGCTGGTCCCTGGGCTCAGCATTGAGTTCTTTTAAGTACATGAACCACATGGATTAGCATGCACTGGACTGGCGGCTCAGCAGTGAACTCAGGCGCGGCTCAGTACTACGACTCCTTGCGCAGCGCAATAGTAGTGGCTCGGATGCGTGACTCGTCCTCATCGGACTGCAGCCTGTGATACAGGCTTTCAACAGCCACCAGTATCAGCAGGCCGTGTAGCCAACACGGCATGCGTCACAGTCGACCCGGCTACCGCGATGCTCGCCGAGAAGCGTCAGACTCTGACTCAAGACCGAACTGATGCTGATGCAGAATGTCGGGCAAAAAGCTACTCTTGGTGAAAGACTCCAGGTGCAGCCACGGTCCGGCTGCCTTACTGTCCTGCCCGTACACAAAGCTAAGGATACGCACGTGTTTTTGTATTGACCAAGTTTGGAAGTCCCACACAGGCCGGTGCCGGGGCTCAACCTCGCGCGGAGAGCCCCGCGGCGGCTGGAAGTAGAAAGTGCCCCCCTGTTGTAGTCCATTCTCAGCCCGGAGAAAAAAAAAACCCGGCACCGGCCAGCCCCCCAGACCGTGTCAGGGGCGGCCGATTTCCTTGGTTGTTTTCAAAGTGCGCACCCGAAAAACAACCCATTCTTGGGCCAGCTCAGCCCCGAAGCCCCGGGGCCAGCCTCCACACTGTTGGACTCGCTATTGTAGCCTGCAGTTGCAAGAGCCTTCCCCTACTGCGGCCTGTGCCAGTGCAGGAGACCGTACACTGCTACAGAGCAAGAACGTGAGCGCTGCCGACACTGACAGACGCCACAATCGTCAAAAAAAGTGGAAACCCAGGCGGAATTCGGGTTTGGATGACGTTTCAAATGGGTTTGAATCGTATTTTGATGGCACAAAAAAAAGGCTACAAAAGGCTACAAAAAGCTACAAGAGCTACAGTAGCTAAAAACTGTAGCAGCTATAGCTGCTACATGTAGCTAAACCTCACACTGTGCATTGTGGCTGTGACACCCACATTTTGGACGACGGACACTGGGCATAGCTGTCAGCCGCATTTTGGCTCGTTTTGTGGCGGGCACAAAGTAGCCACAAACCGACTGGCTGACACAACTTCAAATGGGGTTTTTGGACGGAGCTGCTACACCTATCCTGGTGCGGCACTCATTGGCGGTAAACGGTTTACTAAACCTCTGTAGTAGTAGGCAATCTGTGACGGGGCCAATTACCATTCCAGCACCATTTTCAAACTTTTTGCCCATTCCAGCACTATTTCCAAACTTTTTGCCCATTTCAGCACTATCGCAAACTTTTTGCCCATTCCAGCACTCTGCCCAAACTTTTTGCCCATTCCAGCACTCTGCCCAAACTTTTTGCCCATTCCAGCACTATTTCCAAACTTTTTGCCCATTCAAGCACTATTAGTATTACCACCCTTTACCAATATTATGGCAAAATCAACACTGCAATTTCCATACCTTCGGGTTTTATCATCTGCAGGGGGGGGCTAAATACACGGGAGCCAAGCTTCACGTGTTCGGCGGTACTGCAGCCACGGGCCTACGGGTCAAGTGGCTCCCGATTTCCCAGACTAAAGCATCAAGGCTTGGCGCACCTCTTGGCGCTCGCGCTGATTCGCGGCTGAACGCAAGCTCGTCGAGACGGTCAGCCGCAGGGCAGAGCGGACGGGGTTGTGGCACTGTGCTGCCTCCGACTCAAGCTTTGCAAGCTGTGGTTGACCGTCACGTTCCTGGACCAGGAGCGGCCTTTTTCTCCTCTTCTTTCTTCTACAGAAGTCGCCTTGTCATGCGGCCAAGACGGAGACAGTCCGGACAACACGTAGCCAAGCTGCACGAGCCGATTTCGTCCAAGGGGCGCGCCACCAAACGCTCCGCCACCTACAAACGCTCCGCCGACGTGCGCCACCTACACTACGGGTCGTTCCAAAATCACTCTACAGTAGGAGTCTACTTCTCCACTGATTTTGCGGAATCTTCTACGACCGGCAGGCCGCAGCAGTAGATCTCGAGATGGCGACGCCACAGCACTGGGCGTCGCCCTTCGCGACCCGCCGACCACTGATGACAAAACCGGGTTCATCACGCTACTTAGTACGCTTGCGCAGTGGCTCGTAAGAGCCTACAAAGGTTTCACAACAGTCACTGACAACTTGACAAACGTGTCACGCAGTGTGGGCAGTGTGAGACTTAGCTATAGCTAGCTGATAGCTAGCTATAGCTAGCTAGCTATAGCTGAAAATAGCTAAAATAGCTAAAATAGCTGACTGAGCATTTTCAACGGAAATGTCACTATTCCGACTATTTTCTCGGATTTTGTGCCGTTTTCCACAGTTTACCGGGATTTTTCAGGCAGATGATCAGCATGAGGTTCACACCGTGCTACCCCCCCCCCTTCATCGGGCTTCCCCCCTGTAGACTACTGCACAGTAGGACTGGACCTGGGTCTGGCTTGCTGCACTCTGGCAGTCTCTGCTAACAATGCTGGTAGACTTGTATCGTAGTGCCTGGGGGGAAACCCGACGCACCACAAACAATCCTTTTCATTTCCGGGTCCATTTCTCGCATCGGAGCTGATCGCGAGCAGGAATTCGAAAAACGTCTGCCACGTGGAGTCACGGTGGACCAGCCAAGAAATGTCACCAGCCAGGGATCGATTCCTGTCCTTCCCACTGCAAACCTGTGGTTTCCAAGCCCGGTGCCTGCATCTTGTAAGGACCCCCGAACCACGCACATACTGGATGGTCCCTGGTCTCTTTTTCACGGATCTCTTCATCAGAGCTCATCGCGAGCAAAAAGTCGTCGAAAAAGGTCTGCTGCGTGAACCAGTAACATAATGCCACCACCAGGGGATCGATACCCGTCCTGCTCAATGCACACCGGGTGGTTTCCAAGCCCGGTGCTCTGCATCTTGTAAGAACCCACGGACCACGCACATACTGGATGGTCCCTGGTCTATTTTTCACGGATCTCTTCATCGAAGCTGATCGCGAGCAAAAAGTCGTCGAAAAAGGTCTGCTGCGTGAACCAGCAACATAATGCCACCACCAGGGGATCGATACCCGTCCTGCTCAATGCACACCGGGTGGTTTCTACGCCCGGTGCTCTGCATCCTATAAGAACCCACGGACCACGCACGTAGTGTTTGATTCCCGGGTCTATTTCTCACGGATCTCTTCATCGAAGCTGATCGCGAGCAAAAAGTCGTCGAAAAAGGTCTGCTGCGTGAACCAGCAACATAATGCCACCACCAGGGGATCGATACCCGTCCTGCTCAATGCACACCGGGTGGTCTCCAAGCCCGGTGCTCTGCATCCTGTAAGAACCCACGGACCACGCACGTAGTGTTTGATTCCCGGGTCTATTTTTCACGGATCTCTTCATCGAAGCTGATCGCGAGCAAAACTTTGTCGACAAAGGTCTGCTACGCGGACCAGCAACAGAATGCCACCAGCCAGGGGATCGATACCGTCCGTGTTCAATGCACACCTGATCAGGCTGGTGGTTTCTACGCCCGGTGCCCTGCAAATTGTAAAAACTACTGACCACGCACATAGTTTTCTGTCTCCGGGTCTATTTTTCACGGATCTCTTCATCGGAGCTGTTCGCAAGCAAAAATTCGTCGGAAAAGGTCTGCTATGTGGTGCACATACTTTTTCGTTTCCGGGTCTATTTTTCACAGTTCTTTTCATCGGAGCTGATTGCGAGCAAAAATTCGTCGAAAAAGGTCAGCTACATGGACCAGCGGGAAAAAGTTACCAACCAGGGGGTCGATACCGGTCTTGCTCGATGCCCACCTGGTGGTTTCCACACCCGGTGCCCTGCATCATGCACGGACCCACGAACCACGCGCATACTTTTTCGTTTTCGGGTCTATTTTTCACGGATCTCTTCATTGCAGCTGATCGCGAGCTAAAATTCGTCGAAAAAGGCCTGCCGCGTGGTCCGGCGGGAAAATGCCACCACCCAGGGGATCGATTCCCGTCCTTCTCAATCCACACGTGGCGGCTTCCACGCCCGGCGCCCTGCAACTTGTAAAGGGCCCCGAACCACGCACATAGTTTTTCGTCTCCGGGTCTATTCTTCACGGATCTCTTCATCGGAGCTGAAAACGAGCAAAAACTCGTCGAAAAAGGTTTGCTACATGGACCAGCGGGAAAATGTCACCAGCCAGGAAATCGATACCCTGCACACGCCGTGACACGGCCCGGAGAGGGCGGGGGGGGGTACCAGGGGGGGGTTGGGCGACTCTGAAAACGAGAACGAGGCAGAAAATCTGGTTTCGTCGCAATTTTTTTTGCATTTTTGGGCACCTACCTGAGGATTTCTGACGAAAAAGACGTGAACATATTTTCAGTCGTCTGGGCAGCTATTTTAGCTATTTTTAGCTATAAATAGCTAAAATAGCTAGCTGGCCAAATAGCTAGCTAAGTCTCACACTGGTGTGGGGGACAGCCACTGCAGCCAGTGGCAGCCACTGGTGGCTCGATGGCTCAGAATGGCTGAGATTTCGAAAAGTTTTTTGGTGAAAACCCTGGGGTAGGGGGGCAAAAATGCCGAAAAGACAGTGCGAGACTTAGCTAGCTATTTGGCCAGCTACATGTAGCTCTTTTTAGCTATTTATCACTCATTCCACGAAAAGTGTCACAGATTTGGTGAAAACCCTGGGGTAGGGGGGAAAAAATGCCGCGACACTTAGCTAGCTATTTGGCCAGCTACATGTAGCTATTTCTAGCTATATATCACTCATTCCACGAAAAGTGTCACAGATTTGGAACAATTTCTGGGGGAAAGAGTCGATCCCATGACAGTAGAAGAGGGATCAGAGTTTTCTTGTACGGATGCTGCTTGTGCTGCGGTAAAATTAGATGCTGCTACCGCAGGAAAACCCGTGTATCAGTCGCACCGCAACGGACTGACTGTCCGGTGCGCTCACTGTGACCCAGTAAGGCATGGATTCATGACGGCAACGACTTCAGAATGTACGTACTGTGATAGGCACACAATGATGGGCAAAACGAGTCACTGCGAGTGCTGGATCTGCTCCAGCCTGGAGTGGGCAAAAAGTTTGGATAAAGTGCTGGAATGGGCAAAAAGTTCGAAAATAGTGCTGGAATGGGCAAAAAGTTTGGAAATAGTGCTGGAATGGGCAAAAAGTTTGGAGATAGTGCTGGAATGGGCAAAAAGCTTGGAAAAGGTGCTGGAATGGGCAAAAAGTTTGCGATAGTGCTGGAATGGGCAAAAAGTTTGGAAATAGTGCTGGACAGGGCTGGTTAGCCACAACTTGCCACATTGTGGCCCATTTAGCCACAACTTTAGCCACAATGTTGTGGCTAAATTGTGGCTAAATGTGCAAAAAAATTGATCGAAAAAAAGACCACCCAAAACACGCTAAACACCGTTTTTTGTCTGGATTTTCGTGTTTTTTGGATGGTTTTGGGTATTCTGGTCCTCATACCCCCCCAACAGACCTTGAGTTCGCTTTTCGTGGGTTCGAGTGGTTTCTGCCAACTTGCAGCCAAGTGCTGCCAGTTTCTGGGGTGACTCAGCCAGAATTCGCTATTATTTTGCGAAATCCGCGGCTTGTGGGGGGGTTTCCGGTTGGTATTGGACCCTTTCGACAATTTCAGGTGGATTCTGTGCGAGTAAACGGGGGAAATCCTTCACAGCTCCTCGTTCCACACGGTGGCCACACGTGACGAAGCTCCCCAACCGGACTTCTAACCGGAGCCGACAACAAGGCACCCCGGAAACCGTTCCTCTCCCGACCTAACGGAGCTAAAGGATGGCCAGGTACATTCATGTTCATGTTTCCCTCTCAAAAGGCTGAGGTCCAGGCTCCGTACACTACAAAAAAAAGAAACGTGGCAACCGTGTGGCGACCAGCCCTGTGCAGACCGATTCAATCGCCGGCTATTTTGAACACTGTGGTATTTTCGACAGCAGGACTCGGTCCAAGTCCCGGGGTAGGCTGTCATCGCGGATAATGACTTCAACAGTGCGACACGATCATGTCCGCAAACCCGTTGCACAGGATTTGCACCGACCCGTGCACCAGTTTGCTGTCGGTTCCTTGCTACTGTAAAAAGTTTCCGTGTTCATCGATTACTTGTTGCAACTTGCAGTGCAACTTGTTGCATTGCAAGCAACCTATCCTGGACTCAGGCTGGGGGCTGATTTCACCGTCAAATTTGATGTCATGATGAGAACGCGAAACCGAGACTCGGCGAGAATCTGGTAAGCACATGACTGGCGCATTGCACGGTGCAGAGTACTCGGAAAGAGTACACTGCGCAGCGGTGCTGCCTGCCAAGCGGGCCACCTCTTCCTGAACACCGAGCCGGATGACGGTCACTGGTCTCGCCGCGCCTGGGCAGTGCTGCACCGCAGTGCACGGCGATGCAGAGTGATGCGCACCGGTTGTGCTACAACCTGTTGAGCTCCCTCGGGTGCGGCTCCGAGCAGCACCAACCTGGTGACCACGGTGCGATTCGCACTGAACTAAGCCGTGACGAAGAAGAACGAAAAAGCGGATGAGTGGATGAGTGAACGTCGTTGCATGCAGGTCCGCGGCTGGAACAACTTCAATTCAGAATGTCAGTGGCTGAATGAATTGAAGGCAGTCAAGCTTTCGCAGCCTGAATCAGGACTGCTGAGAGGAAAGGCGAGTCCCAGTCGACTCTCGAGCTGTTGGGAGTGGCAGTGGCAATGAACCGGGGACCCGCGGTAGCATGAACCATGTTTGGGACGTGCACGTGACACGAAGATACTCATCCCGTGTTGCGCAGCGCACGGGAACCGGGGGCCTGGCAAGCATTTCCCCCGTTTATTCGCACAGAATCCACCTGAAATTGTCGAAAGGTCCAGTACAAACCGGGAAAACCCCCACAAGCCGCGGATTTCGCAACATAATAGCGAATTCTGGCTGAGTCACCCCAGAAATTAGCAGCACGTGGCTGCAAGTTGGCAGAAACCACTCGAACCCACGAAAAGCGAACTCGAGGTCTGTTGGGGGGGTATGAGGCCCAGAATACCCAAAACCATCCAATAAACACGAAAATCTACCCGAAAAACGGTGTTTAGCGTGTTTTGGGTGGTCTTTTTCTCGATCAAAATTTTTGCACATTTAGCCACAATTTAGCCACAACATTGTGGCTAAAGTTGTGGCCCAATGGGCCACATTGTGGCAAGTTGTGGCTAACCAGCCCTGTGCTGGAATGGGCAAAAAGTTTGGAGATAGTGCTGGAATGGGCAAAAAGCTTGGAAAAGGTGCTGGAATGGGCAAAAAGTTTGCGATAGTGCTGGAATGGGCAAAAAGTTTGGAAACGGTGCTGGAATGGGCAAAAAGTTTGCGAGAGTGCTGGAATGGGCAAAAAGTTCAAAAAGGTGCTGGAATGGGAATTGGCCCATCTGTGACGATGCCTGTGAAGACTGCACGGTCGCTTATTGCCCCGCGTACTGTTTGTCTCCGGTGCGCGCTTCACGTCCCGATGTGCAGTTTGACGACGAGCTCGAGGAACCACCAGATGATTCGGCGCACTTCCTTTTCTCCCACTGTCCCCGCGGCCGAGATCTCGACTCCCCTGTGTTTTGTTTCACCTGCTCGTCTCTGCGGCTCCGCTTCGGAGCCGCGGACAGAGCCGCGGCGGAGACGAGCTGGGTAACAGTGGGTTCGTGGGCGGCCACCTGCTTCTCGTTCGCAGGCGGCTGCTGCGGCCTCGGCTTCTTGCGGGCGCTTCCCCCTGCTTGCTCGTCGTCGCGTCGCGCGTCGCGCTTCCGCTGGGAGCAAGGCGCCGCAAGGCGCGGCCGACCCGGTTGAAAATGTGTCCACAGTCGGGCAAGTCGTCAAAAAACCCCAACTGGCGGAATTGATAATTTCACCGGTGCGGCAACGTGCGACGATTTCCATTTCCACGTGGATCCACGTCCCGAACCCTGCATCAGGCGGGATTGATAATTTCACCGGCAGTTGTGAAAAAAGGGCTCAGCAGAGAATCGAACTCTGGACCTCTCGCACCCGGAGCGAGAATCATGCCACTAGACCACTGAGCCGGTGTAAAAATCCTTTTTTTTTTTTTTTTTTTTTTTGTTGACGCCCGCTCGGCGGGAACGGCTTTACTGGGCCGTGTTACTGTCAAGTAACATGCCACGTAGGTTAGACACAGTGTGCCGCACAAGGCACAGGCTAGGTTGAGGTGGGCTAGGTTGCTTGTGGTAGGCTAGGGGGGTGCTTTACCGCGTCTATTGTTTCAGTTTAGCGCAATTATTTCTTTCCCAGGGTTGCAGTGGGTCGTTCCCGAACTCTCTGGGGTTGTCATTGTTTCATTTCTCATATGCTGTTGTTTCGGGTGTTTTTCCTTCAAGTTGCACGGCCGCAAAGGCTCGTGCTAGGTTGGTGCTTCTTATCTGATTGTATTCAGGACGAAGGGGGGGGCGGTGGCAGGAGTCGCTAACAACTAATTGCACACATCAGTTGACGGTCAAATGCGTTAGTTATTGGTGCACAGGTCATGGAGTACTTAGGGTTTAACAGCAGAAGGCGCAGTGTTGACAGAGCTTTGGTAGTTTGTGCAACAGTTGGTGGTAAATTCGTAGCTGGTGCCACGGTTGGAGGCGCAGTTGATGAAGCAACAGTTTACGGTACACTTGCTGCCTTATGCATAATAAAAACACTGCATTGGTAGCTGGCGCGACAGACGTTTGAACACTATTAGCAGGCGTCACAGCAGGGGGCGCAACAGTTGGCGCAACAGTTGATGGAACACTTGAGCACCATCGTCGGAGGCACAGCTGCTGACGGTGCAGTGGTGGCTGGTGCAACTGTCGATGGAGTAGTTGTAGCAGATCCACGGCTTGAGGCACAGCAGTAGATGTCACTCTTACCATGGGTGCAGCTCGGTCGGTCACTGTCCGTCAGGCGTGCACAGGCGGGCGTTACTGTGTGCAGACGTCACTCTTACCATGGGTGCAGCTCGGTCGGTCACTGTCCGTCAGGCGTGCACAGGCGGGCGTTACTGTGTGCAGACAAGCCGCATCTACCGCAAGAGCGCATCGTCCCGGCTCCAGTTTCCAGCTACCGGCCGCGGCGCCGACGATGTCCTGCTTCAGGCTGATGAGACGGCCAGCCTACGGTCAGGCCCAGTCACTCGCGCTATCATCAGAGGGGAGCGCATCGGCAAAACTCAGCCCGCCTGCCGCCACTGACTCAAGGTCGGGCGTGTCCGGTCTGTCACCAGGCAACGTTTCGTCGACGTGCCCAGATACAACCTCGCTCGCCTCCGAGTCAACAGGTTCTCTGCTGAAGCCCTCTGGCTGGCTACTCGCTGCGACACTCACGAGTGCACTTATCTGCGAGGTGACTGTCTGAGAGCTCCAGACTGACCTACCGTCGCATATGCAGTCGCTTGTGGGCAGCGATTCCCCGTGGCCGGACTTTACCACGGCGAAACGGGGTATCAGCCCCGTGTCCTGCAAGTACTCAAGCGCCATTTCAGGGTGCTTGAACAGGACGTGCCACAGCTTGTCGGCGTTTGTTGCGCCCGACGGGAGGCGTGCCGCCGGATCGGGCCCTTTTCCTCTGGCCGCTTTAGCCCACAAACTCATGCGGTGAGCTTGGCTCGAGGCTTCGACACATCCGATGAACATATGCTCCAGGACGTTCGGGTGGTAGCTTTTGCAGAACGCGCAGCTCCGATAAGCCCGCCTCCTCTCAAGCATATCCAGGTCCGCATAATCTGCAGCGTACATCGTCATTACGAGCGGGTGGTGTCCGGTCCGGATCTGCCGGATCTCCCGCTCCGCCCGCACCGTAAGGTGGCAAGGGCGCTTGACGCTTCGCCCGTCTACAATTCTGGCGTATGGCATTGAGACGCGGTGTCGCTCAGCCCTGATGAACGCCGCGCGTGCCATCGGCTCGGTTGAGGCGAGGGTCGTATACGCTTTATACCGTGTGACTGCATCTTCTGCCGCTAACGGGGGCTCCCCGGGTGCGTTGCCTCTCGTCACCTCTCTGAAATGGTGGAAGGCCGCACGTTTCGCGAGGCTGTCAGTTACCTCGTTGCCGCGTAGGCCACAGTGCCCGTACACGAACTGCAGCGTTGTTGTGTAGCCCTTCTGGGAGATTGCGCTGAGCGCAGACCAGATGTACACGAGCAGCGGTTGCTTCTGCACTTGCGGGCCACCAGCCAGTAGACGAAGGAGCGACTGCGAGTCAGACAGGATGAGGATCCGCCGGGATTCGGGTGTGGGTGCGAGGATTTCCAATAGCGCCCTCATGGCTGCGGCCAGCGCTAGCGTCTCGGCTTTGAGGCTGGAAGGGAAACGGCCAGCTGTGTGGGCGAGGTGTGTCGACCGAAGGTTGCCAAGTTGACGGATCGAGTAGTCATGGCCGTTGGCGATGGTGATCGTTGGTGCACACTCTATCAGGGCGGCAGCCCCACCCCAGGTTCTGGTGTCTGCGTACTGTGTGGTCCATGGTTGCATGATGCGTTCAATGCGAGATCCAGGAGGTGGCGCCGGTGGTTGTTCTCTTAGTACGGACCCATCAGTCCACACTGTGCAGTCGGGCACGGGAAGCTTGAGGAGGTATTGTTCGACGATCCGTTTCTTCTCAGCCGGACTACGCTTTTTCCCCTCAGGCAGGAAGGGATTGATATCGACTGCCGGTCGAGGGAGCCAAGGTGCGAACGGGTTGAACGTGAGGCGTTCCCTCGGCTGCTTGTGGGTTCCGGACTTCACCGTCAGCTCTGCGTACCGACGATTCAGCGTCGACGGCCATCCGAAGGTGTCTGGCCACAGGTGCTTGCGGGGCATCATTCTCTCGCACAGGCTGCCGAGGCGCACGTCAATGTATGTTGCAATTGGGGGGATTCCGGCCTCGCGTGTTGCCACAAAATCAGATATGCCTTTACGGCAGCCAAGGACGTGAGCGATCGTGTTTGTATGAAGGCGTTCGAGGATGCCAATATATTTACTCGCCGAGAGTAACAGAAAGGGCCCGTAGACTGACAAGCAGTAAGTGACCGAGGGGATCACATACGTCAGATACATGCTACGCAGTGTAGCAGTGCTGCACCCCCACGCTTTTCCAGACAGGTGGCGTAGTAGGTTAGCTCTCTGCGACATGCGCTTGACGGCACGTTCAGCATGCGGGTGGAACGTGAGCTCATCGTCAATTATTAGGCCAAGAAATTTTGTCTGCTTGACCCAGCGCACGTTCACCGTCAGCTCGAGGATGACCCTTCGGTCGCGCGACTCTCTGTGGACGTCCAGTATGTCCTGGTTGGAGAATCCACTGCGGCCGTCGACCGTTTCAATGTGCTTCCCGTCGTGTTCAGCATATTCGGGTTCGTTGGCCACGAAGTTGTGGTTCCAGCGCGTTATCCACGCAGGCAGCTGCGCACCGGGAACACTGATGGTCTGCCTCGTACCCATAAAGCGCAATGGCGGCGGGACTGTCCTTTTGTCCCGCGGGCATAGGAAGATGGCTTCGGTTTTGTGATGAGCCAGTCGCATTTTAGCTTTCGTCACCCATTCTTCAACCGCATCAACCACTTTCTGCGCCTTAGTCCCCAGTTCTGCTACCGAGGCCGCTGAGACGACCACCCCCACGTCATCAGCAAAAAGTGAAGGGGTTATGGTGTTGGGACCGGCAGTCGTGCTCCCGAGAGAGCAGCGGAGATCTTCAAGCTTCAGGCCCAACCCGTCAATACAGAACAGGAATAATAATGGGCCGAGGACTGTGCCCTGGGGGACGCCACGCCCCAAGGAAACCTTCTTCCCAATCGTGCCGTCGATTTTGTATGCGGCTGTTCGTCCCTGCAGAAAAGCGTGCAACCATTGCAAGTAACGTGGTGGTACTCCACGCTTTTCCATCGCATTGAGCAGGAAGTCGTGGTCTACCGTGTCGAATGCGTTTGCAAGGTCAAACGACAGTAGGCACGAGAAATCTCCTCTACTGCGAGCCTGGTCCATGGCTGTGACTATGCTCATGGCCTGCTCTTCCGTGCCGCGTCCTTTTCGGAATCCGCCCTGTGAGTCACAAAAGGGTCGGACGGATTTGTCCATCGGGTTATCGGTGGTAAAGATTAAACGGTTCTTTACCATGACCTCCAACAGCTTCGCGATCACACTCGTCAGTGAGATCGGCCTGTACCCCTCAGGTGTACTGTGGTCCCTGTTAGGCTTGGGGACAGGTATGACGTGGGCCTGCCTCCAGCTTGGGGGGACCACTGCTGTCGTCCACGAGATGTTGTACACCTCAAGGAGGAGCCTTTTGGTGTCGTCACCTACGTGTGCCAATACCGTCGAGCATAGGCCGTCGGGATCCAGTGACGTTGTTTTGCGGAGCTCGGTGATTGCCCGGTTGAGCTCCAACTCTGTGAACAGTGTCTCCGCCACTTCGATCTCGCCACTGAGCTGTAAGCTAGGTTTCCACTGCTTGGACAGCTGGGGACTATTCAAATCAAGTCGGCATATATCCGACAGGTGCTCCCCAAAGATGTCAGCCTTTTCCTTGGCATCCACCACTCGCGTGTTACCGACCTTGATTGGTGGGACGGAGTACCTTTGTGACCTGCCGTCAATCCTCCGTATTTGCCGGTAAAGAAGGCCGATATCCGAGAACAGATTAATCTTGGATACTATCGTGTCCCAATACCCAGCTTTCGCCCTCGTTGCCGCGGAGGTGAAGGACTCCTTTAACTTCTCGTAGGCGCTTGTCTTTTCCTCGTTCTGAGGGTCGGCCGTAGCTTCCGCATGCGCCGTCGCCTTCTCCTTCTCCAAGCGGCTGAGTTCAGGCGTCCACCAAGCTTTGTGCACCCGACCGGATGAGGATGCAGGCACGAATTTACGCAGACCAGCTTGGAGAATGGTCGTTGCCTTTTCAGCGAGTTCAGCGTTAACAGACAGCCTCCCTGCGAGAAGTCTCCTACTCTGCTCGTCAAGGAACGATGCCATCTCCTCCCAGTCAGCTTTCGCCCAGGAGTACCCTTTGCGGGTTTGCGTTTTAGATAGCCGGTAACCTCTCGGTAGCTCAAAGTAGACCGGCCTGTGGTCGGAGCCCCATGGTTCTAGGGCCCTCCAGTTGACGACAGCATCCGGTATTGCGGCTGATATGACAACGTCAGGAGAGGAGGCCCTTGCATGTCTCCTGTGGCACATTGTCGATGTTGCAGGGTCGTTCCAAGTTTTGGCCGAGTTCAGCTGGAGCCAGTCATGGAGGGTTTCGCCCCCCGGGTTTACAGTGCCCCGTGACCAATCCGTGTGGTGGACATTGAGGTCGCCGGCTATTATCACCGTGTCGTCCATTGGGAAGGGGTGCATGTTAATCTTCCTGGATTCTACGGCTGTTGGCTGTGGGGGTCTATAAACGTTGTAGACCTTTATCGGAGGTAGGCCTATGCGTTCGACTGCTACAGCAATGCATTCCATCGCTGTGTCATCATCGAAGGAGTCCACTGGTAGCAAGCTGGCTGCTAGATTGGACTTGACGAACGTTGCTACACCTCCGTACCCACCACCCCCAGGCCTGTCACGTCGGTACACCCGATATCCAGGAAGCTCGGGGGGCAGGGACCTGTCACTAAGCCAGGTCTCCTGCAACAGGAGAATATCGGGCTTGTAACGCTCGGTTAGGCGGCTGATTTCGTCCCTGCTGTTTGGCGGATACTCACGTGCCTTGAATGATCTGCAGTTGAAGCTGATTACTCGCAGCGTCGACTCCGGACTGTGAAGGCCTGTCTTCTCCCGTCTCACGCCGTTTTGTTTCCCGAGTGGCGGGCCTCGTTTTCCGCGTAGGCTGCGCTGCTCGGTGCCGACCCGCGCGTTTTTCGGACCGAGCGGGCCTGCTGTAGGACTACCTTCGTCCCTAAGAACGAAAGGAATGGGGCATGTTCCTTCCCTTACCTGTGTGCGGCGAGGCTCTAGAGCCGCCGGGGAGCCTGCCGGTAGGCGTGCTGGGGGCCCCCCTACCACACGGGTGTGGCGATTCGCAGCGCCTCGGCGTTGGGGTCTGCGCTCTCACTGACGAGTATGGCTGGAACTTCTGGCGCTGAATCGCGGCCGTTTCCGACTCGTCGCATTTGTTTCCCGGTTTACACATCTCTCCGTCACCCACTGCCTGTTTCTCCACAACCTGCGAGGATACAGACTGCTCGGTCGCAGCGACAGGTACGTGCGGCTCCCGCACTATGCCTTGGGGGCAGTGTGTCGCGTCCAACGTGCAGACCGCCTGCTGTTCGTCCCGGTTTTCACTACAGTGGTTTGTCGGCTGGTACGAGGGGCCCGGGGGGGCCTCGGTGGCTTGCGCTACGTGGGTCATAGTTCGAGGGTCGTCGATACTCGTTCCAGGACAGACTGGTGGTCCCCGAGGCCGGCAAGCAGCTGAGTCCCTCTCCCTTCGTGGCGCTGACTCCGCGTCGCTTGGGGGGGTTTCCCCCCGGCGCCCTTCCCTGACGTTCTCATCTGAGTTTCGTCGCCGACGACGAGGTACTACTTCGCCCCGGACCACGGATGCGGAGCGCCTGTCCAGGTTACTAGCCGATTTTCCAACCTCAGCACGTTGGCCTTCCACACTGCGTGAAGCATCCGTTTGTAAGGTCCCGAGCACCGACTGTTTGCCACACTTCGCTGCGTTCTCCGGCGGGGATTGCGGATTTTGGCGTTCCGTCGTCTCCGGGCTTGGCGGGTGCGATTGGGGGTTGACCACATTTGTCTGCTGCTGTGCCGGCGCTGCCGCAGCTTGACTGAGTCCCTGCTTCAGTGCGTGGTTTTCTGCCCGCAACCGAGCCACCTCAGGTTGTTCGTTTGTAGGTGGTTGGGGCCTGTGTTGTCTGAGGCTGGCGATTTCTGCTCGGAGTAGGTTTAGTTCGTCCGAGGGCTGGCAGGTTTTTTGTCTTAGGGCTTGCACCTCCGCCCTCAGCAGTTGTACCGCAGTGTCAGGTTGGAGGGAGGCAGAGTGAGTGAGGACAGCCTGCAGTGTGGCCTCAAGGCTGGCCATCCTTGCACCCAGGTCACTAGGTGGTGTCGGGACCGGCGGACAAGTGGGGACCGACTCCGTCTTTGCAGCCACGTTTGCTTCGTCCGTCGATTCGTCATCGACCCTTTTTCCTCCAAACAGGGGTTGTCCGTCATCGACTTCCATATCGGGCTGCTCCTGTGACCCCGGGTACTCGCCCGCCACCTTCCACATGAGCTCAGCCTCTTGGCCCCTTGGGTATCTTTCTTGGAACTCTCTGCGGGTTAGGAGAGTCTTGGAGATAGGGTCTTTCCTCTTTCTTCCTGCTGCGTTCACCGAACGGTATTCCTTGGAGAGGGAGGGCCCGGGTGTGTGCTTTTCCGGGGGGGTCGGGTCATCCTCAATCCTGCGGATCCTTAGGTTTACCCCCGTCCTCGTCGTGTACGTGTCCTTACCAGGTAACCATTCTGAGAGCACAACCCAGCTAACCAGGCGTCGCGGCCCAGTCCTTTTGTAAAGCGGGGTGACTATCCATCCGAGTGCCTGCAAGTTGGAACGCAGCGTTGCGGCGTTTGTACCACACGGGATACCTTGCACAAGGAATGTCCCTTGTTCTGGTGGTAGCAGTCCCTGCGAGGCTAGCTCGTGTCTGACCGCTGCGTATGAGCCGTTTCCAACTCGTAGCCCGTACCCTCTTCCAATCTCTTCTAGTCCACGATGGGCATCCCCGGCCAGTGTTGCTATCTGCCTTGCGCGTTCCAGGGTACAGGTGCCCAGCTGAATCACCTTGAGGGGCATTGGCGACATCGGTGACAGAAAGACCCCATCTGCGCCGCTACAGCGGAGGAGGGATTCTGAGTCTTCCTCTGGCACTGTGACACACACCTCACATCTGCCGTCCCATACCCGTGCACCCCAGGCGTCTGTCACTTTTTCAGTCGGGTATCTGCAGTCAAGCAGGCGCTGTGATAGTTTCACAGGGTTTAACGCCGCGATCTCTGCTACCACGTCAGTTTCCAGGTACGCTGAGACTCTCAGCGGGAGCAGCGGCGTTTCCCAGCCAGGGTACAGTTTTAGTTTCTCCCGGTCCCCCGTCAGACCGTCATCGCGGACCACTTGTACACGGACCTTAGACGAGGTGGAGCGGCTCCCTGTTTCTGCACTGCTCCTGCTTTCGTTGCGGTGTGGGACAGCCTGAGTCCTCGAGCATACGCTAGCGCCCCTCCCACCCTCAGTTCCATGTCCACGGCCCCCCCGGTGACGGCCGCCGCCCAGCACATAAGGCAGCACGCTGAGGGACGGGGAGAATCCAGCAGCGAAACCAATCTCCCGTAATGGCACTTTGAGGGGCAGCGGTGTGCCACGACCACTCACAACCCTAACGTCGGGGCAGGGGATCAGTCCCAGTTCCGAGAGCACATCGCCGAGGCAGTCGTCGATTTTCGCCGTCACACAGCGTCTTCTTCCGTCGATCCCAGTTACCAAAAAGGTGGTGACAGGCCGGCGGGGGGCTGGGCTGTGTTCAGCTATGGTTGTTGCTGGGACGACAGGAGGGAGAGCTGGGGACTCGGTTTCCGCAGTCCGTGGTGAGGCGGTCGTGGGTGTGGCCGCACACACACGTTGTGGGGGGTTTACACAGGATGTCGCAACCGGGGGCGCGCCGGGGGGTGGCTGTACCGTCGGATGCTGCGCCGGGGAATGCCATGTACGACCAGTGGCGAGGGTGGTTTCTCCACGTGACCATTTGTCAAGCAGGCACCACCGAACAGAACCACAACTGCAGCCCCTGGCGCAGATCCCCCACAACTGGAGAAACCTGCACCAATTTGAGAAGTGCCAGCCACACCACCAGGCCGGGGGCAGAGCATGGAAGATCCGGGTATGACGCGCCAGGTTTGATGATCGGCGTCGTTCTGCTGACCTCTGCAGTCTACGTTGTCTTGCCGTCTGGCTCCGCAGTACAGAGCGAGGGGGCTGCGGTAGCCGTGGCAGGCAAGGCGTGCCTACGACGTTGGTCAGATCATAGCGGGCCAGGGGTGACCATGCCGTGTCTGCTGCCGTGACCGAGGACGGGCGGGCACGGAGACCGCACTCCACATGGGTGGTGTACTGCTCCCGGTGCGTGTCCGTGTCCGGCGTAGTATCCATTGCCACCTTTCCGTTGTCGTCGTTGAAGCTGTAGGCGGCGTCTCCAACGTGCACGATCATGTCCGCTACGTCCACCTCCGACACGGTCTTCTTCGCTTCGAACAGCGTGCGGTCCGGGTGCGGCGACACCCACGTGGCGTTGCCGTCGGCGACCTCAGCGACCTTTGGTACCTGCGCGTACTGCGATGCGTCGGCGCCGGTCTGGAGCCAGGTGATGTTGTGGGCACCGGTATCGGTGGTGGTGCCGGTGAAGGTGAGCTCCGTGACCGTCGGCGTGAAAAGGTAGCCCGACGGCTCGAATATGACGGAGTCCGCGGCCCGCACCGTGAGCGCCAGGCTCGTCGGCGGCGCGCTTTCGATCGACATCGTCTGCGGCATCGACGTCGCGAGAACGTACATGGACGGGTACTCCGGCGTAGACGGCGTCTTGACCCTAATCAGCCGCTTGATGAGGATGTCCTGCGGCTCTGGAAACTCGTAGTGGTGGAAATCAGTCCCGGAGAACAGGTACGTGGCTTGGAGCGTGAGCGTCGCACCCTTCGGACACCGACCGGACAGAGAGTACGACCGCGTTTCAGGTGCAGGAGGCGAGGTGTCGGTAGACCCGGCTCCGGTCCAGAACAGTGCTTCATCGGTGAGAGTGAGGAATTTGCCGACGAACGTCACGGTTACGTCGTGCACCGGCATCGCGATCGGCCGGATGGAATACGGACGTACTTGGTTCTCGAACTGCGCAGAGTAGTTGTTCGGCAGGAAAGTGGATGGGATCAGGTCGTTGCGGCAGTCCCCCGCGTCCCACCAGCACATCTCGTCCCACAGCCAACTCTCGTGGGCGCAGTCCGGGTTGCGACCCGTGACGTCAAGGTAGATCGGGTCCAAAGGCGCGAAGTCTCTTCTGTTCGATCCGTCAAACTCGAAGCTGAGCAGCCTATGCGTGTCGGAGCGGAGGCTCGTCAGCCGGATGCGGAACTCCAGCTCGCTGTCGAGGGCGGTGAAAGCGCCAGTGATTTGCCGCAAGCTGCGAGGTGCGGTATTGGTGTAGGTCCTGTTGAAGCCGATGATCAAATCTCGCGGTGGGAAGCCGTCGGACGAGTCGGACTGCAATGCATCGAAGAGGCTTCTGCCGGCGTGAGACCTTAGACTGGACAGCGGGGGAGCACCGCTGTTGTTTCTAACCAGCACATTGTCAGTGATCGGCCGCGAGTTACGAAGTGCAGATCTGCGGAAGAACACAGTCCAAGAGCACGGAGGGAGGCGCGGGCGCAGTGCCGCGCCGTGAAACACGTCGCGTAAATGGTCGACCAACAAGACTCGCATGTGGATGCTGTGCGACTCGTACTCTTCATTCGCCAAACCAGCGCTGCCAGAGAGCTGCTCCGCTTCGGATACGCAGCCAGCAACCACCTTGGCGAGGGCTGACGCTGGGGAAGCGGAGCCGGGGCACTGCGCGACCAACGAGTTTGAGGCGCGGGCACTGCCGTTGTTTCCAACCCGCACACCGTCTGTGATTAGCCGCGTGCTACGAAATGCGGATCTGTGACGGCGATAGGCGGCCTGCGTATTCGAGGTCGGCGAAGACAGTGTTTTGTCGTCAGAGGTCCGCTCGTTTACGTCGTCGAGGATGGTAGTTACGAGGCTGAGCGATCTACGGGCGTTGAACGGATGCGAGCCTACACTCTCAACAGCAGTGTAGTTGGGAGCTGCCCGTAGGCGCTGGAGAGCGTTGAAGCCGTCTTCGCGGTTGGTGAAAAACGACGTGCCGGCGGCCGCAGTAGGGTGTACTTGTCCGGCCGCCTCCGCGACGGAGGGAACAATTCTGTTTACTTCAGGAACGACCCACGCTTCCGTGGCCTTCTCATGGAACCAGCTTCCGGCATAGCCCAACGGAGCAACATCGATGGCAGTCCAGCCGCGCTGGCCACGGTGGCTGGTGAGCTTCGGGGCGTCGTTGGTGTGCTGCCCGTTGACGCAGCGTTCCTGGCTGCCGAAGTGGGTCGCGTGCGAGAGGGCTTGCACGATCCGCGAGATCCACTCGCGGTTTCCGCCAGCAATCTGAGCGAGGACGTCGTTGTTCAGGCCCAGTGCGTCTCTGCGGTACCGCTCGTACTTTACGTCTTCCCAGCCATCGAAGAGGCTTCTGCCGACGACCGTGAATAGCAACAGTATCATCGTGCGCTGCAGTAGTTTCATTTTCCGCCCTTCCCACCCAACCATAATCCCGCCACCAATAAAGTACAGAAACTGTAGCTTTTAAATCGTTGGTAAAAATCCGTCGATAGACAATTTCAGACGTGACTGCCTTAGATTCCCCTACCCCACGCACCTGCCCCATGTGTTTACAGCCAAGAATTGTGTAGGCCTCCTTCTGTTCCTCCAGATGACGCGAGACATAGTCGTCTTCCCCATACTTCAACTTAAACTGAAGCAACCAGTTTCCTGCCGACATACCCACAACCGGGTTTAGAACAAAACAAGATCCTCCTGTAAATGACTCACCCGCTATCTTAAACGATAGTGAGAACTAGATAACCTCAATTGCCTTCCGCTCGAAGTTTCACTAACGTCCCTAGGGGAATTGCCCCCAAGTCCAGGTCAGCTTCTGGTGTATTCGTTCATTCGCTTGCCCAGTCTCCCAACTGACCGCTGGCTTTCCAGCCATGTCTCGTTAAATCGTCACTCCGCTGGGAAGTCAGTCCCGAAAAAAAAAAAAAAAAAAAAATTTTGCTGTTCTGTTCTGTTCTGTAGGGCGGAACGAAGCCCGGGCAAGACGAGGCTAGACGGTCTCTAACGGGCAAGCGTACAGTGGTTCTTTGTGCCACCATTTACTCCGTTGTGTTGTTTGTGATGGAGTGATGACTACTACTTGTTCGTTTTTCGGTTTTTTGTTTCACGTAAATTGTTTTTCCTTCTGGCAACGGTTCTTGGTTCTCGTTATTGGGTTCGCTTTCTGGTAATGGTTTTCGGTTTACGTAAATTGGTTCACTTTCTGATAACGGTTTTCGGTTCACGTAAAAGTTTGAGGTCCTACTCCAAGTCCGAGGGCGTGGTCAGGGCGCGCAGCTTTTCATGTTTCAATGCTGTCTCCTCCGTGCCGTACCTTCTCGGGTGAGCATCGGACCTCAGTTTTGTTTGCGTTGTTTACGGGTTCAGGTTCTCTTCTTCTCTCGTTCGCCATTTGTTTTCGCTTCGCTTTGCCTTCGTTTCGTCGCTCTTCGAGGTTGCTTCGACGTCGGGGGTCGGCCGTCACGCAGTCACGGTCATGACTGTTCCTCGGACGCGCTCTCGTGGGCCGGGGGGGTTGTCCCTCCGACGGACGAGGCGGGGCCCGGTATGCGGTGGTTGAGTCGGGGCCGAGTCCGATTACGGGCGTGATAAACCGCTGGCCTCGAGTTCGCGTGTTTGTGTCGCGGTTCTCGTGGCGGGCGGGCGGGATTCGGTGGGCTACTCGTCGGGTGTGGTCGGCACGAGTATCCGGTACTCCTCCAGCAGTCCGGTCCCTTGCAGGTACTCGAGTGCCGTCTCCGGGTGCTCGAACAGCAATCTCCACAGCTGTTCGTGTCTCGGTATCCACACCGGTTGGCCACCCTCCCGCCGTAACGGGGAGGCCACTTCCCACATCAGGTCACGCTTCCCTTGCGTCCCCTCATGGCCGCAGTCCAAGAAAAGGTGCGAGACCGGGCATTCGGCTACCTCTCCGCAATGCGGGCAGGGACGATTCGAGCTCCGTTCGGTCTTCGCTAACGCGTCGTAGTCCTCCCGGCACCAATTGCGAAGGAGGCGGTGCTGGCCCGTGCGGATCTGCCTGATCTCACGCTCGGCCCGTCGCGTGAGGTGATCAATTTTCGGGAGTTTCCTCCCGTTGACGATCTGCGCGTGTGCGAGTTTCCCGTCGTAGTGGGAGCCCAACTCCGGGTGGGCCTTCAGCACGCCTGCCGACCACCTCTTCTGCACATAGCTCTTGTGCCTGGCCGCCGCCGTCGATCGCGTGAGCGGGGGACGGGGTCCCCTTTCTCCTGGCGAGCTGGCGCCGGTCTTCGCCCGGGTATCCGCTTCGTCGTTCCCGGCCAGTCCACAGTGGCTGTAGACGAACTGGAGGTGGATGGTGTACCCACGATCGGCGAGCTTGCCCAGCAGCTGCCAGATCTCGATGTTGGCTGGGTCGACTTGGCGATGTGGTCCATGGTCGAGGTCCTGGAGGAGCGAGCTCGAGTCAGTCAGTATCCACAGGGTTTTGTCGTTCCTCCTGCTCAGACTGCCCACGAGGACGCGCAGGGCTCTCTGCATCGCCACCTGTTCCGCCCGGTAGCTTGTCGCCCACTTGCCGGCCGGACCGCTGTTCGTCGCCCACCAGGGAAGATCGTCTTGCGCGCTTCTCCGTATCGACCAATTCTCTCCGGATTCGATGGCAAACCCGGCTCCTCCCCATTTCGTCTCCGTGGGTGTCGGTTCCGTTGTGCCGTTGAGGACTGTTAGCGCCGGTTCCATTGTGGTTTCCTCAACAACAGAGCCGTCGGTCCAGGTTACCAAGAGCGGCGTCGGCAGGGCGGCTAACACACGTTCCACTACCCTTCTGTTCGCCTCCACGTCCTCCGACTTCTTCCTCAGTGTTGCCGAGATGTGCACTTTGGGGCACCGTGGCTCCCACGGCGCGAACGGGTTCGCCTTGCGGGTCTGCCTGTCGACGTCTTCCGTCCGCGCGCGCCTCTTCAGGAGTCCGTATTTGACGGCGATCGTGTCGTGCTTGTTTGTGGGGACCAGGGTGTCCCGCCACTGCGGGTAGGTCGCCAGCTTCTCGCACAGTGTTGCAAGTCGAAGTTCGGCATAGACCGAGATTGGCTGGACTCGCGACTCAATCGAAACGGCCTCCACGGATGCCGAGCGTCTGCATCCCGTGACGGCGCAAAGCCCGGCCTTGTGCTGGCTCTCCAGCTTCGCCATGGTCGCCGGTCTGGCAAAGGCGCCGTATACCGACAGGGCGTACGTCATCTTCGGGAGTACGTAGGTGTAGTATAGCGAGCGGAGCGTCTTCGTACGATGACCCCATGCCGCACCGGATACAAGCCTGAGAACGCACGCGTGTTTGGCCGCGCCCGCCGTCACTCGGCTGACATGCTGGTCGAATGTCAGTTCCTCGTCGAAGGTTAGACCCAGTAGGGTGACGGTCTTCTTCCATTCGAGTTCCCTCACCAGGGAGATCGTCAGCCGGTCGGAGCCCTCTCCGATGCTCTCCTCCGCAATTGTTCTCTCTTGCAGGGTGCGAGCCGCCTTTCCGTTCAGTCCGGTCACTCGCTTTTCGTGGTGTTGGCTCTGTGGTGCAAACAGCCGACGAGCCGTGCGACCGTGCTAAAAAAGCCGAGCGGAAACTGGTCCGCGAAAGGATGGCTTCCATACCTAGTATGGTTTCCCAGCCGCCATCTGTGGCCTTTGCGGGCGGTTGAGCGCCTCCGCCGGCGAGGCCGCTCAGCACGCCTCCCAGCACCGCAGGGAGACCGCGAGTCGGGGCTACGACGAGCTCGTCGTAGCCCACGTCGCCGAGATGGACGCATCTCTCGGCGAGATGCAGGAGATCTTGCGGGGGCTCGCCCCACAAGAGGAGGCCGAGAGGGCACTGGTGCCGGGCGCACCGCGGGCGGCGAGGGTGCCCCACCAGGGGTTTGCGTTCCTCCCGCCGCCAGTAGCCCCCGGGCCAAAGGAGCCGGCCGGAAGGGACGCTGGGATGCGTGAGGCATCCGAGGCCCCCCAGGCCGGCGATCTGCCGGTGGGGCGCCGCCTCTTTGACGAGGAGGTGGACTTCCCGAGGTCGTCGGCGGCGTCCTCGCCGGCGACTCCTCGGGACGTCGAGCTAGTCCCGGCGGGGCGTCCCAGGGCGCAGTCGTTGCCGGCAAGCAGGGAGGGCGACCAGGCCCAGGCTGACCCCGTTGCCGTCCAGGCAGAACCCGCCGCCGCCGGGTGCGAGGCCGTTCAGGCCGACCTCGTCGCCGCTTGTGGCGAGGTCGACCTGGCTGACCCCGCAGACGCCAGGGGCGAGGCCGTCCAGGCCGACCTCGTCGCCGCTTGTGGCGAGGTCGACCTGGCTGACCCCGCAGACGCCAGGGGCGAGGCCGTCCAGGCCGACCTCGTCGCCGCTTGTGGCGAGGTCGACCTGGCTGACCCCGCAGTCGCCAGGTGCGAGGCCGTCCAGGCCGACCTCGTCGCCGCTTGTGGCGAGGTCGACCTGGCTGACCCCGCAGACGCCAGGGGCGAGGCCGTCCAGGCCGACCTCGTCGCCGCTTGTGGCGAGGTCGACCTGGCCGACCCCGCAGTCGCCAGGTGCGAGGCCAGCCAGGCCGACCCCGTCGCCGCTAGTGGCGAGGTCGACCAGGCCGACCGAGCAGCGGCCGCCCGGGCCGAACCCGCGGCCGCCGGAGGCGAGGGAGTCCGGGCCGACCACGTCGCGGCTGGCGGCGAGGCCGGCCCGGCCGCCCTCGCAGGCGCCGCCCAAGCCAGCTCGGCACGGGACAGGCGGCATAGCCGGAAGTTCAGGCACGGG
>JAPJBO010000384.1:0-204539 GCA_030068145.1 Diplonema papillatum | reverse complement strand
CCGTACTTTCCTCGTACTTTCCCCGTAGCAAACCGATTCCATTTTATTTTTGCAATATCTCCAGCAACTTCTCTCATTGCTAATAAAGTAACCTTCTTTAGTCTTAGTAAAGCCAAACTTCGACCGCAGAGCTGCGATGCCGACATTCTACCTTTGAAGTCACTCCTGAGGGGCGCAGAATCTTTGAAACCGCTCCTGGTATGTAAAATTGTTTTGTACGCACCAAGTGCGCAGCTCGCGTGTACAGTACGAGAACTTCGGCAACGCCGAAGGTCCGCCACGCTGCGAAAACGCTTGTAGTCTTCCTCGGCCGGCCGCGGCTTCCTGATGAGAGAGATTCAGGAAGCACCCTGCACGGCATTACACGGAAGGAGGTCAGGGGCACGACCTCGGGCAACCCCGCGAGTGAGCGAACCAGAGCTTTCCACTCGACCCCCCTCTCATGCCGTCTAACCGTGCAACGTCTCATGTCATTATTTTCTTCGGGTGGGCGGGCGGGAGAAACAAATGACTGATCCGGTTTGGTGGAGATCCGCGCTCCTGCCGGGGCTTTGCTCGGGATTAGCTGAATTAAACACCTATTAAATTGCCTCCTTGGAGAGAGTCACTCGGAGCCGTTGTTCCTTCTCCATCCGCCAATTTAACATCCGTTTAATTCATGTCATACCTACCAAAGGATCATTCACGGTTAGCTCTCCTTAGCTGGCTTGCTGGTACCTTGGGAACGAGCTGACCGGCGAAGTTGGCTGCCCGGCGGCTGCCTCAGTTGGGGAGATCGGTCCTCCTGGCTACCGCATCAGTCACAGCTCAACTGGCGAAGGCCTGAGTTGGCTTCAATCTAACACAACTGGCTGCGGCGGGCCGGCTCACGATGCCTGGCTGCTCGCATTCGCCTCGCGGGACTCTGGGATTATCCCAATGGCTCTATCCCAATGGACCGACGCAAAAGAGAAGAGAAGCCAAAGATCAATGCGCAAGAACCAGCAGCCTACGGCACAAGCTGGAGGTGCCCGGGACCAAGAGGTCTGCCGTCGCCCCATCGTTCGTGTGGAAGCCCGGCATCCGCCTAACCGGGCACCGCCGAGGAACGGACACGGCATAGGAGTGGACAGGGCGACTCGGAAGGTCCGCTACGTTCATCTCGCCTTCGCCCTGACGATGCCTTTCTACAGCCCGTGAACCGGGGCAAGCAGCATTCTAGCTAGACTGGCCCTGGACAAGGCTCGCCAGAACGACGTTGTCCCAACGAAACTTGCACGCCCGTCATCTCCGTATGCCACAGACCGGCCACCGACACGGACGCGAGCTTCAGTGCGTGAATCAGCGGCCCGGACGCCCGGACAGGAAGCGCAGTAGTAGACGACACCACGCCGTCTGTAAGAACGACAGGGTTGCACCCAACCCCTTCGAGCAGGCATCCGTAAACAGCTTCCCATGTCCGGACTAAGCGAGTTGAGGGGAACCGACTTCTCAAAGACCCTAGACAACCCACCACTGGAGCGATACACGAGGCTCGCGACCCAGCTTGAATTTTCTGCGCTTCGGCGCGCCTGGATAAAAGCTGGAGAGGCACCCTACCACCTTGCCAAACAGGGAGGACGAGGCGACCCCCAACTTCCCTGCTAGCGACGCGGCCTCGCCCGGTGCCAGAGTCGTGAGGGAGAACGCCCTCCAGAACGAACACCAACGTACCCTTCCGCGCCCGGCGGTCAAGACAATCAAGTCCAGGTGCCGAAAGCTGGTGTCCCGTGGGGTCGTCCCGTCGCCGCCCAGAGCTCCTGCAGATGACATCGTCCTGCGCCTTCATCCGTCTGCAGCAAATCTTTCAGAGGCCATCATTGGCCAGCTGCCGCACCACCTCCACGAAGACGTCGACGATGCCCAGCTTGACCCTCGCCGCCATGTCGACCGCCATATTGACTGCACGAACGCATGGAGGCTCGTCCGCCATATCTCCTGGTCCGGCGTCAGCCGGGCGACCGGCGACCATAAAGCGCCGCAGAAAAACTCGCTCATAGGCAGCCCCACTTCGACCACGAAGCCTCTGTCCACCTCTTTCTGCACCGACGCCCAGATGGCCTCCTTGTTGGCGACCGGTTCGCCCCTGACGGCCCTCTTGGCCCTCGCGAGCACGTCGGGCTGGCCCCGAATCAGCTCCTCGACTGACACGTCCGGGTCCCGGCGTCGGGCAACCCTTTCAGAGATTCGCCAAGAGGTTGTCAGGCCTCGGCGATGCCCAGCTCCCAGGAATTTCGCCGGCCACATGGCAGGCATCCAGCGGTCCAGACGGACCTCAACCAGGCGAGCTTGCACTGTGTGCGTGGCACGGGTCTACACGTCAACGACCATGCGCTCGACAGGCGCCTGACGGATCTCGGCAAAGCAAGCACAGACCGCAGCAGCAGTGAGTCTACGCGTCAGTGCTCAGGCCAGACGGATTTCAGCCAGGCGAGCTTCGCCGTGCACGCGGCACGGCGGATCTCAGCCAAAAGCGCGCCTACACGTCAGCTGTCAGGCCAGACTGATCGCAGCCAGGAGAGCTTCGTGCCGTGCACGCGGCACGGCGGATCTCGGCCGAAGCGACATCCACAGAGGATTAGAGTCCCGTATTTCCTCGGCGAGCCATGTAACTCCTTGCTAGCACGAGTCGCTCAGTTTGGGAATGCTGAGCTAATCTGCACGTCAGTTACCAGGCCAACTCATCTCAGCCAGGAGAGCTTCATGCCGTGCACGCTCGACTGCTGTTAGGTACACGGGCAGAAGGAACGGCCTTGGCCTACTCATGCATCCGCGTCTTCCGTCAGAAGACGAGGCATTTTCTATCTACCAGAGTTGAAGTACGCGGTTACACAATAGACGCGCAGTCAGTGATAGCTCCATTGCCCGGACCCTGCCAAGGAGCCTGCACGTCAGTGACCAGACCAGATGGATCTCAACCAGGCAAACTTCACGCCGTGCACGAGGCACAGCGAGCCTACACGTCAACGACCATGCGCTCGACAGGCACATGACGGATCCCAGCCAAGCGAGCATGCACGCTGTTGACCGCAGCAGAAGCGAGCCTACACGTCAGTGCTCAGGCCAGGCAGATTTCAGCAAGGCGAGCTTCGCCGTGCACGCGGCACGGCGGATCTCAGCAGAAACGTGTCTAGACGTCAGGGATCAGGCTAGACGGATCTTAACCAGGCGCTTCACGCCGTGCACGGGCATCGCGGATCTCAGCCAAAGCGAGCCTGCACGTCAGTGACCAGGCCAGATGGATCTCAACCAGGCGAGTTTCACGCCGTGCACAGGGCACGGCGGATCTTAGCCGCGAGTCTACACGTCAGTGACCAGGCCAGATGGATCTCAACCAGGCGAGTTTCACGCCGTGCACGGGGCACGGCGGATCTTAGCCGCAGCGACCCTACACGTCAACGACCATGCGCTCGACAGGCGCCTGACGGATCCCAGCAAAGCGAGCATGCACGCTGTGCGCGTGGCACGGCAGACCGCGGCAGAAGCGAGCATACACGCCAGTGCTCAGGCCAGACAGATTTCAGCAAGGCGAGCTTCGCCGCGCACGCGGCACGGTGGCTCTCAGCAGAAGCGTGTCTAGACGTCGGTGATCAGGCTAGACGGATCTCAGCCAGGCGCTTCACGCCGTCTACGGGCATCGCGGATCTCAACCACAGGTAGCCTACACGTCGGTGATCAGGGTAGACGAGGCGAGCTTCACGCCGTGCACGCGGCACGGCGGATCTCAACCACAGGGAGCCTGCACGTCAGTGACCAGGAACGGATCTCAACCAGGCGAGCTTCACGCCGTGCACGCTGCACGGCGGATCTCAACCAAAGCGAGCCTACACGTCGGTGATCAGGGTAGACGGATCTCAACCAGGCGAGCTTCACGCCATGCACGCGGCACGGCGGATCTCAACCGAAGCGAGCCTGGCCGTCTTCGGCCTGGCGCTCGTCAGGCGCCAGACAGATCTCCGCATGGCACTTCGAGTACTAGGTGGGATGAATCTCAGCTGGATCCAGCCGATCGACCGTCTCTCGGCGCGCGACGGCCCCCCTCAGGTGGACCGCGGCTCGTACCTCAGGCATCAGCCTGGCATGCCCCCACGCATGCTCTGCTACTCGGTATTCAGTCCCGGCGAGCAGTGGCAGGGCGCTCTCCAGCCAAACAGTAGACCAGAAACAAATGACTGATCCGGTTTGGTGGAGATCCGCGCTCCTGCCGGGGCTTTGCTCGGGATTAGCTGAATTAAACACCTATTTGTACGCACCAAGTGCGCAGCTCGCGTGTACAGTACGAGAACTTCGGCAACGCCGAAGGTCCTCGCTGAGAATCGTCTGCAAGGCACGAACAGAACCCCTTTCCATTTGCCTTATTCGTTGCATCGGAGAGAGGTCCCTACACTCTCTCTCTCTCTCTCTCTCTCTCTCGGGAAAGGTCAACGCGGTAGCGGTGACCACGAGAACACATACAGGTGGGTGGGGAGAGGCCCTGGGACTGCTAAGGCGTGACTAACCGCCTTACTGCTCTCGGGACTCCGAATGGTAGGGTTGGAATGACGGTGACATGGACGCGCGCGTGGTGGAGATGGACGGGAGGGCCCACAACCCGTCCGGTGGAGCGCGTGGTGCGGGTGGACGGCCGCAGTCGGGCGGACGAGCCGGACGACGAGCGGCAGGCCTTTGGTCGCTGGGTGAGGAAGCGACCAAGGGTGGACGGGGGAAAGCGCCGCGAGGACGGGTGCGGCCGCCGTTCGCTCTCGCCGACGTGGGTGCTTGCCGTTGGGGGCCCGCAGTCGGCGGGTCGGGATGCGTCGCGTCTTGCAGGGCTGCAGAGGCGGCTGCAGGGCATCGCGGGCGGGCTGGCGGTGTACGACGAAGCCCCGGACAACGTGTCCAGCTCGACCTACTCGTCGACGCCCTCACTTCCAGGGTGTCGAGTGGCTCCGGGTAGGCGGGCGGACGCGGGGCTCCCTCTGGCGAGGGTAACGTCGAACCGCATCGACGTGGAGGCGTTGGCGGCGATGGACGGTGTCGGTCGATTCCGCGAGGTGCTGCCGATGTTGATGGATCCGGTAGCGTTTGCGGAGGCTTTCGTGTCTGGGGACGCCGCAGGCGGGTGCCGGGTGCCGTCGCGCGGGATGGAGCGACACCGGGCGACTCTGCGGTCGTGCGGGGTGGCGAGCGACGCACGTTCGCGGCCGGCATTCGCCATGAAGGCCTTCACGACGCCGAAGAAGGACGGACGAACGGCACGTCTCGTTCTGGATGCCCGGCCGCTGAACGACGCGATGCGCCGGCCGCCCAGCATGGACCTGCCCCGGCTGCGCGACTTCATCGCCGAGGTCGAGAGGCACCGGTTCGCCATGCAGTGCGACGGCGTGTCGTACTTCTACCAGTTCCCAGTAGACGCGAGCATTTCGCGATATTTCGGGATTGGTATGAAGGGGTGCGACATGCTGTTGAACGTGCTGTGCATGGGGTGGTCTTGGGCGCCGTGCATTGCGCAGCGCGCGTCGAACGTGCTGGTCCGGGACCTGGGCCTCGCCTGGGTGGACAACTTCCTTGTCTTGGGTGGGACGCTGGACGAGGCAGAGCGGAACGTGGCCGTTTTTCGGAAGCGGGCGCAGGCGGCGCGGGTCGAAGTGCGGGCGGAAGGCGACGACGCGTTGTGGCAGGTTCGCTCGCGGTTCGTGTGTGTGGGTGTGGAGTTCGACCTGGCTGCCGAGACGCAGCGGCACAGGCTCGACCCGGCGTGGGCGGAGCGGTGGGTCGACGGCAGCGGGATGACGGCGGTGCTTTCCGGCAGAGCGACGGCCCGTCAGTTCGCCGAAGTCTTCGGGGGCGCCGTCTGGGCGACGGACATCCTGGCGGTGCCCCGCTGCCATTTCGCGGCGTTGCTGTCGTTCGCGGGGAGGCTCGGCGGTCGCATGGTGGGTGCCGCAGCGCCGGTGTGGGACGAGGTCGTCGACGTTCCTCCGTCGGCGAGACGGGAGCTGGGCGCGCTCCGGAAGATCGTCCGGGAGAACCCGTGGGTCGTGGGCGGCGTCCCTGAGGACACAGGGAGCGTCCTGTGGACGGACGCCAGCTCGCGGGCGTGGGCGGCGCTGCTGGAGGCGGAAGGCCGGTTCGTGGACGGGCGGCAGGGCGTGTTCGCGGGACCGGACGCGGACGCCCACATCAACTTGAAGGAGATGTTGGCGTTCGCGGAAGGTGTGGTTCGGCTGTGCTGGGCGCCGGGGGCGCAGCGGTGCCGCATCGACAACGCGGCGGTTGTGGGCGCCGTGGCGAAGGGGAGTTCTTCCTCGTACGCCGCGAATCGCGTTTTGTCCCGGTCTCTTCGTGTTGCCGGGCGCAGAGGGATTGTCCTCCGCCCTGACTGGGTGCCGTCCGGCGGACAGCTGGCGGACCCGTACACGCGGGGGACCTCGTTGCCTCGGTTCCCGGCGCAACTTCCGCTCCCGCGGTCACGTGCCACACCCTTTGACTTGTTTTGATGTGTTCTCGGGAAAGGTCAACGCGGTAGCGGTGACCACGAGAACACATACAGGTGGGTGGGGAGAGGCCCTGGGACTGCTAAGGCGTGACTAACCCCGTCCCTGTCCCTCCCAGGGAGCCACCCCGGAACTAGCCTAGCCCACCTGACGGTGGGGGCCCACCTGACGGTGGAGGCCCACACCCTTTGACTTGTTTTGATGTGTTCTCTCTCTCTCTCTCTCTCTCTCTCTCTCTCTCTCTCTCTCTCTCTCTCTCTCTCTCTCTCTCTCTCTCTCTCTCTCTCTCTCTCTCTCTCTCTCTCTAAGCAAACTTGTTTGAGCACCTTCGGTGCGTCTTGGGGGGTCGAGCTGAGGACCTATGGAACAAGGATATATGTTGTTGGGCGACAAGCCCTGAGTATTTGAGTCCACTTGCTCCAGGGCAAGGTTGGAAGGGGACGATTCGGAAACTTAAGGATTCGGAATTAGCAAATAACGCAGGCAAATTCCTCCCTCCTCCCGCAGTCCCGAACTCGCACCCCTCGATCGATTTTGCGTTAATCGCCCCGATGGCTTCACGTTTCTTACCGATGAAGAGAGTAAAGGTCCGAACGAGACCCCCCTCTCTCTCTCTCTCTCTCTCTCTCTCTCTCTCTCTAAGCAAACTTGTTTGAGCACCTTCGGTGCGTCTTGGGGGGTCGAGCTGAGGACCTATGGAACAAGGATATATGTTGTTGGGCGACAAGCCCTGAGTATTTGAGTCCACTTGCTCCAGGGCAAGGTTGGAAGGGGACGATTCGGAAACTTAAGGATTCGGAATTAGCAAATAACGCAGGCAAATTCCTCCCTCCTCCCGCAGTCCCGAACTCGCTCCCCTCGATCGATTAAAATGGAAGACGCACTGTCTAAGTTCCGCGAACTACCCTATGGGTCGTTTCAGTTCACCCACAGCAAGGAGCTCGTTCTGATGCTGAAGGACGCACCGGATGAGGTGAAACGAGCGGTGAAGACGGGAAAGGTTCGCGGACACAGTGTCACACGAGTGATCGACTCCCTGTCGGTGGGAGGGCGTCCGATAACTGAGCCTGAGTTCCGGGATCTGACTGCGAGAGTCACGGGGACGGAGACGGAGGACTGGGAGAAAAAGCCTTTACAAAGACTCATACTGCTGCTGACGGTCATTCATGACCGAGTCGAGCTCGACGTGTTTCGCCAGCTCCTAGAGGAGCCGGAGAGGATGCCCCGGACCCCGGGAGTCGCCCCGCAGGAGGCCGCCGTCGACGAGCCCGAAGCATTGGTGGCCGACACACCGAAGCAGCATCCGCGGGTCAGGATAGACCTGACTTCCCTGGCCCCTGAAGGTGGTCAACAGACACCAAGAGGAGGCCAGGACGGTCCCAAAGACCTGAAGCCCCCGCATCTGGGTTTCGATGAGAGCGAGGGGGATGAAGAAGAGGTGAACCCCCCGGCAGAGCAGAGCAGAACGAGGGTGGAAGACGTCCTCTACGACCCGTCAAAGTGGGACAGCCTGTCGGAGATACAGGCAATGCAGCTCATGGACGAGCTGAAAAAACTCGTTCCCGCCGAACGGGGCGACGCCAGGGACGCGGCGTCCTCGGTCATCGGCGTGGTTCAGCTAATGCTGAATCACGGAACCTGGGAAGAGATAGCGTCGCGCCTGCTCGACCTACTGCTGTTCCTCCAGTTCCGGACGAGGCATGGGCTCGACGCCGCGCTGGCGTATCAGTCGAAAATGGCCCGCGAACGCGGGATACCGAAGGCGCGCAAGGCGGCGATGGAAGCCGCGGATGCGACGACGAAGCGGAAGCGCTCCGTCTCGGACACGGAGGGGGCCAAAAGGCCCCGGTGGCAGTTTCGACCAAACCCCGTACGGGGTTTTCGCCCTCGCGCCACGCGAGGTTTTCGAAAGTGAAGACAAGTACGCACAAGACCGGAGAGCCGATACAAGGCCAGGACGGTGTGCGGAAGTTCCCCACAACGAGTACGCACAAGACCGGAGCGCCGATACAAGGCCAGGACGGTGTGCGGAAGTTCCCCACGGCGAGTACGCACAAGACCGGAGAGCCGATACAAGGCCAGGACGGTGTGCGGAAGTTCTCCACGACGAGTACGCACAAGACCGGAGAGCCGATACAAGGCCAGGACGGTGTGCGGAAGTTCTCAACGACGAGTACGCACAAGACCGGAGAGCCGATACAAGGCCAGGACGGTGTGCGGAAGTTCTCAACGACGAGTACGCACAAGACCGGAGAGCCGATACAAGGCCAGGACGGTGTGCGGAAGTTCCCCACGACGAGTACGCACAAGACCGGAGCGCCGATACAAGGCCAGGACGGTGTGCGGAAGTTCTCAACGACGAGTACGCACAAGACCGGAGAGCCGATACAAGGCCAGGACGGTGTGCGGAAGTTCCCCACGGCGAGTACGCACAAGACCGGAGCGCCGATACAAGGCCAGGACGGTGTGCGGAAGTTCTCCACGACGAGTACGCACAAGACCGGAGAGCCAATACAAGGCCAGGGCGGTGTGCGGAAGTTTTCCATGGAGGGTACGAAAAAGGCCAGAGAATGGAGTACACCGCGGAAGGCGAAGCTGGTTCAAGACGGGAAGGAAGTGTCCAAAGGGGAGGCGCCACCGAGCGTAAAACCCGTGCCTCCGCCTTACCTCGGACCGAAGCAAAAGGAGGTAGAGACGGAGATTTTTTCAATCCGCGAGGGAAAACAGCTGGGGGGAAAAATCAAAAAATTGATTCCGTGGCAAGACGCCCCCCAATACGCGGTGGGACCACAATTATCGGCGGAGAGGTGCAGGCTGCTTCGAAATTTCGACCGGTTTTCTACCACGGAACCCAACGGTCCGGTGGACGAAGCGATAGTGAGATTCGTCTGGAGCACTCTAGGGTCAACGTCGCCTTTGACGGCGGCCACGTACATCGAACGCCTTTGCCGGGAGTTGCACAACAGGGGCGTACGTGGTCTGAGAACAGAACGTCTCATCAAGACGAAGAAAGCCCTCAGGAGGATGGGTTCGCTTCTGAGACCTCAGCAGGCAGACGGTCTGAAGCCCGAAGACGCGAAAGAGCTCGTCCGACGTCTTTTGCGGGAGGGACAGGAAACAGCAGCGGCCCTTGCGGCGATTGCATGGATCTCGCGATGCCGAGTCTCCGATCTGAGGTTCATGACGGACGAAGACTGGCACGAACTGGGTCCGGGAGACACCCCAGAGGAAGAGACCGAAGTCGAGTTTTTTGCGAAAGAGAAGAGCAGCAGGAAATGGCGACCACCCATTTTCCTACCCCACGGAAGCCTGACAGCAGTCGCCGTGCGTTTTTGGCGGCAGAGGAGAAAGCAGAAGAAGCTGGGTTTGCCGTTCGGGGGCGACACTGGAGTTTACGAGAAGTTGAAAAGGGAGGTGAAGAAAGGGATGCAAGGATCGAAATGGCTACACGCCTTCAGAAGGGGCTCCATTCAGGAGATCGAGAAGCAAGGGGTTCCCCGAACCGCTCTCCAGGAGCTGCTGCGGCATTCCAGTGCCGAAACGACGATCCGGTACCTGAACTCGACAAATGTGGCGAGGAGGAAGGCAGAAACGGAGATGTTGCGGACGCTGCAATGAGTGAGATATTAGAAGAATTGCTCTGGGCCTCGAGGTACCACGGACAGGAAGCCGGCGAGAGGGGTGAGGGCAAGGAGTATCCACCCTTTCTTCCTAAGGGAATTCCGACGGCGACACCGTTGTCAAGGTCAACCCGTTTGGACGATTTTCCGACAGGCCGGGTTAGGTTCGGAGTGATTCGAGAATTTGCTGCGGCGGAATCGCGTCCCGCTGATTTCCTCGACTGGTGTACGGAGGCAAACCTGTTCGAGCAGAACATGAAAGAGGCGTTTCCACTGCCGGGAAAGCCGTCGGACCTGCGGCCGAGTTTTTTAAAACAGTGCGAAGAGGCCGGAGTCATTCAGCGACTCAAGCGGTGTGACGTAAAGAAGGGTTCGGTCAGCGTTTTCGATATTCCGAAGGCGGATCCACTCGTTCGGCGGTTAATCGTTGACGGGCGCCCCATCAATTCAAGACTGCCAAAACCACCAAGCTTTAGTCTGGTGGGACCTCACGAGCTCGGGCAGCGGCTGAAGGTACAAGGCGCGAAGTGGGCTCAAAAGATAGACATGAAGGGTTATTTCCATCAGTTCGAATTGTCAGAGGCCGTCGCCAATTTCTTCTGTTTGCGATGCGGGTCCACGTGGTACAAATGGAAGCGTCTGCCAATGGGATTCAGCTACGCGCCGTACATTGCGCAGAAGACATCGGAAGCAATTCTCGGAGAACTTTTGCTGAAGGGGGCGGTCGTGTACCTAGACGACATCATAGTTTGGGGATCAACAAGGGAAGAAGTGCAGCAGAGGGTAGCGTATATCCTACGGCGATTGGGACGGGCCGGTATCGAAGTAAACTGGAAAAAATCTATGCCTAGGCCAGAACAGCAATTCGAGTACATCGGAGTTCGGTGGGATCTCCGGGAAAATCGGTTCACGCTCCCAGAGGAGTGGAGATTAAAGGCGATGGGAACAGCGACGGAGCGACTGGGTAGCTCAGAAAAGGCCGCATTGAGGGAGTGGTGGTCGTTGCTGGGCCTCGTTTTTCGGGTGGCGTTCGTTTACGAGGTAAACCTATGTTTCTTGGAGAACGTGCTGTCATTTGCACGGACTTGGGCAAAAGCGGTGACAGAGAATCGGGCAGACTGGAGTACGACGTGCAACATGGCCAAAACCCCTAGGGATGAAGCAGGGTCCTTCTTCAAAAAGTTCACAGCGACCGAAAGGTGGGCCTACACGCGACCGGCTCCGCCTTCAGAGTTCGACATTGCAGTGTGGTCTGACGCCTCAACTACAGGGTGGGCGCATGTTTCTCAGATATGGAAGAGAGTCGGGGCTGTGGCGGTTTACGGGACATGGAGACGTAGGATGGAGTCGGGGGACATGTATGTCTTGGAGATGTTAGCGGCAGAAAAGGGGATTAATGCCGCAATACGAAGCGGGCACAAGCGCATCATGCTGTTCGTTGACAACGAGGCGACCATGATCTCTTTTCAGAAAGGCCACTCGAGGAGTAGACTCGCGAATTCTGTACTGCGGCGCGTGTACAAGATGCTTGAGACAGAACGCGCAGGCCTCGTGGTCAAGTGGATCCCGACTGCTTCGATGCCGGCCGACTACTGGTCGCGCCTACCGGATTGCGGCGTTAAGAATATCGAGACGTGCATGGAGGGTGTATCCGAGATGGAAAGAGGATTGCAAGTTGTTCAGGGCTTGCGCGATCCTGTGCAGTCCCGAACTCGCTCCCCTCGATCGATTTTGCGTTAATCGCCCCGATGGCTTCACGTTTCTTACCGATGAAGAGAGTAAAGGTCCGAACGAGACCCCCCTCTAAGCAAACTTGTTTGAGCACCTTCGGTGCGTCTTGGGGGGTCGAGCTGAGGACCTATGGAACAAGGATATATGTTGTTGGGCGACAAGCCCTGAGTATTTGAGTCCACTTGCTCCAGGGCAAGGTTGGAAGGGGACGATTCGGAAACTTAAGGATTCGGAATTAGCAAATAACGCAGGCAAATTCCTCCCTCCTCCCGCAGTCCCGAACTCGCTCCCCTCGATCGATTTTGCGTTAATCGCCCCGATGGCTTCACGTTTCTTACCGATGAAGAGAGTAAAGGTCCGAACGAGACCCCCTCTCTCTCTCTCTCTCTCTCTCTCTCTCTCTCTCTCTCTTCTCTCTCTCTCTCTCTCTCTCTCTCTCTCTCTCTCTCTCTCTCTCTTCTCTCTCTCTCTTCTCTTCTCTCTCTCGTCTCTCTCTCTCTCTCTCTCTCTCTCTCCTCTCTCTCTCTCTCTCTCTCTCTCTCTCTCTCTCTTCTCTCTCTCTTCTCTCTCTCTCTCTCTCTCTCTCTCTCGATCGAACTTCTCTCTCTCTCTCTCTCTCTCTCTCTCTCTCTCTCTCGGAAAAGGTCGCGTTGGCAGAAACGGTGAAGATGATAATTGTCACAGGGTTGGTGAAATGAAAGCGAGAATGTGGAATAAAAATCCCTGGACGTGAAACTCAAAGAGCTGAGATCCCGCTGCCTCCGGGTCTCGCAAAGAATAGCGCTATCAGGAGCGTAAAAACAAAACTTCCGAGGTAAAGATCCTCATGCAACGCAGAACGGGGTCCGGGGCGGCTGGATGCCCTGCCTGTATGGGTCCCGCGTCCAGACGTCTGCCAGTTGCTCAGCAGTCGGGACCCATACAGTCTCGAGGACGCACTGGTGTTCCTCCAAGACGTCGCGGACCTGGCACAGGATGAAGTTCCCGAGCTGGGTCTTCGACTTCCAGTTCCTCAAGCAGTTGACGGCGGGCAAGTTGTCGACGAAGATCCTGATCGTCGACAGCGGAGAGCGAGAAGCCGCGTACGCAATCGCGAACTTCGCCGCCGTCAGCTCAGCGAAGAAGATGTGCTGCGGGACATCCCTCCACGGGCCCCACATCGCCATGGAACCCACCAGCCAGGCCCATCCCTGCATGCTGGCGTCGGACCACGCCTCCACGAGGGTGTCCCGTTGCTTCGAGTCGAAAACGACCCACCGGTTGCCCGACAGACGCCGTCTCACTCCCGCAAGGAACGGAAAAACGTCGTCGCTCACGCGGACCAGCGACTCCCAGCCCAGGGAACCGGTCAGGACCTGGTGCGCCAGGGTTCCCATCCACGCAAGCACCGGGCTCACCCTGCAGAGCGGCGTGCCCCACACCGTCCACGCCCAAATAGCGGTCCCGACGACCTTCCAAACGCCACGCAAAGTCATCCGCGTCGAATCGACCGAGCAAAAGAGGAGGTGCGCCTTCCTCGCCCACTCTTGCTTCAGCCGGTATCTCTTCGCCGCGAGGTCGAACTCGACTCCCAAGACAACCGGCGTCGAGCTGGGCTCGAGGACGGACTTCTCGTCGTTGACCGTCATGCACACCTTGCGGGCGCGTCGCAGGACTCGGTCGCGCACAGCGCGAAGCGCGTCCGGACAGTCACCGACGAGGGCCCAGTCGTCGTACCAGACTATCCTATCGTCCCCGGCGGTTTCCGTGATGACCAGCGCAGAGTCCTGTGCGATCACGGGCGAGAACGACCAGCCCATCGTAAGCCGGCGCCACCGATACAGAGCCACGCCCCCGTCGGGCCTCCTGGTCCGGAGCCCGAAGAAAGCCGACGTCGACCGTCCCACTGGGAACTGGAAGAAGTAGGACTTCAGGTCGACGACGACTGCGTGCGACTTCGACATCATCTTGGCGATGACCTCGTCGACACGCAAGAGGCTGAACTTCGGCGGGGGCTCCATCAGCTCGTTCAGCGGGCGGCCATCGACGATGGCACGGGAGTGGTGCTCCCCCTTCTCGACAGCGAACGCCGGCAGTACGCACTTCAGCGGCTCCGAGCGGGGAACGCGTTCCACAAAGCCGACGCCCTCCAGCGTCACCGCATGGTGCGCAAACGCGTCGCTCTTCCGACCCGGCACGAGCGGCGTGCCCAGTAGCTTCCGTCGGAAAGCGTGTCCGTCCGTGAGGAGGTCGAGCAGGCTGTGCAACCGGGCTCCGGGCCTGGCGAGATCCCGGAGCGCACGGAGGTCGATCGGAGGTACCGCCGTGACGTCAAGCGGCTTCGCCGACCTCGGAGCACCGACCGCCGGGACGAGACCTCTGGTTTCCGGCGGAAGGTATCCGAGGGGGACTGTGGTGGGAGGGTCGTAAAAGTGTGGGTGAAGCCGTAGAAAAAGCCTCCTTCCCCTGAGCAACCTGGATCTCCGCGATTTCAGGCCCACGACCTGCCGAGGCAAAGAGCCGGCGTCGGGCATGGGGTGTTTCTGTCGCGTCGGGAAACGGCTGTCAAAGAGAGGCGGGTTGGCTAGTCCCGGGAGGCGCCCTGGAGCACCCGCTGTGCCGACTCCAGGGTCTTCAGGGTGTCGACGGCCGGGCCCTCGACGTAGTACCGGAAGACACTCTTCTTCCGGTGGCCCGTGACTGCCATCGCGTCGTCCTCGCTCATCGTCTCCCGCAACGCGGTGGCCGCGCCCCTCCGGAAGCTCTTCGTCGAGTAGGACTTCCCCAACGTCCGCTTCGCCGCCGAGAGCACTTGGTGGTACTCGAGGTCCGGGAACAGCAGGGAGTTCGGACCCGAGATCCCGTCGAGGTGCCGCAGGACGATGCGGGACAGAGGAGCGGCGACGAGTCCGTACCGCCCCTTGTCTGCCTGGCGCGACTTCTCCCTCCAAATGTCGACGAGGATGGTGGGGGACGGGCCGCGGCGGGACACCGTGAGGTCCCTCTTCCGCAGGCTCAGAACGGTTTCCGAGCGAGACGCCAGCGTCCACATCAAAGCCTGGGCGGCGGCCGTCGGGAGGTCCTTCTCCGCCTCTGCGGCCACCGCACGCATGACGGCCTCCTTCGACGCCGCCACCCCTCGCTTCACCGGCAGCGCCACGGCCATTCTTCGGGCGCCCGTCAACAGCCGTTGCAACCACGGAAGGCGACGTTGCTGCACGGGCACCCCTTTCGACTCGAGGTGGGCTTGCAGCAGACCGACGTACCTGCCGACCGTCGAGCCGGAAACCTGACGCACGGTGATGAGCCAAGCCCCCCAGGCAGCGATCTGGTCTGCCAGGCTCTTCGGCGGTGACGGCACCGAGTCCAGAAACAGCTGGAAGCTCGTTAGCACCGTCCGGGTGGCGGTGGAGTGATGGCGACCGCGCCCGAGCTGCGCGATGTACTGCGCCATCTGGAGGGGGTCGTCGGAGTTCACCCCCGTCTGTCGTGCGGTCTTGACCAAGGCCTTCGCCTGATCGCTCGCGGTGCCGCTCTCCCACAGACGAGTGTCGAGGAGCCGCCTCGCTCTCGCCGGGTCCATCAAGGTCTTCGGCCTGGGGGGACCAAATCCCAGCCGACTGTTCCACGCCCAACTTCATTTGCGGCCCCGGCCGCCCTTGCCCCCCTTTCCCGACGGGGAGCGGGAGCGGGCCGAAGCCCCGGAAGAGCCCCGACTGGGGGCGCTCCGTTGGCCGCGCGGTTCGTGGGCGTTCCAGCCTCCGCCCCACCCTCGGGCGTGGCTGTTGGCCGCCTTCTCCGCTTTCTCCCAGTCGGGGTCCTGCTTGCGGCCCCGCATGGTGCGGGCGAACTCGCTCCCCCATCGGGGTCCTCGCCGCGCTCTCCCGTCCAGCTCACGGAGGCGGGTGCCCACTTCGAATACGGCGGCCTCGAGGTCGCCCTTCAGCAACTTGCCCAACAGGGCAAGGAGGCTCTTCGCCTCGTGTCCCATGCTGCCTCTCAGCAGCTCTTCGTGCTCGACCTTCAGTCGAGCCACGAGAAGTTCACGGGCCACCGGGCCCGTCTGACCGAAGTCCAGCCACTTCTTTGGCTGGAGCACGAGCTCGTCGAGCTCGTCGAGGCCTTCGGCCCCGTCGTCGTCGCTCCCCTCCGATGGGGGCGACACGACGGTCGCCCTCGCCGGCCTCCTCGCCTGGCCTGCCTCGAGCCCGGCGACTCTCGAGTTGAGCCGCCGGAGCTCCTTTAACACGGCCGCCAGGCCGGGCTCTACCCCCTCGGTGTGTTCTTCTTCTTCTTCTTTCTCCTCTCTTTCCTCCTCTTCCTCATCTCGTTGCCTTTTCTTGCATGCTTTTTGATGCCCGGTAAGACCTTTCGCATCGAAGGTTCCTCCACAGTGTTCGCAATCAGGCATTGGGAAGAGGGGGTGTGAGTTGTGTATGGAATAAAAGAGAATGGAAATAAAATGAAAGCGAGAATGTGGGGTAAGCCCTGATTATTAGATTCACGGTTAAACGAAGCTAGCGCACAAGGTTTGCCTGATCTCGCACCTACTTTCCGATACCAAATAGATGCTCTATTCAAACTCTCTCTCTCTCTCTCTCTCTCTTTATGTATCGTTCCGAAGCCAGACACAGTCCTCCACTGGTTCTCGAAGAATGGGTGCGATGGAGGGAGGTACAACCGCTTAGTCGACAGTGTTTCCCCGGTCACAGTTTGCCAGAAACAACTCGAGCTCCCGGTGCGGTGCAGAACAAGCGCAAGTACTCGAAGAAGCATGACAGGAGAACTGGCATGGGGTCTAAATTTTGAGCCAACAGAGGAAGGACCAAAACAGCCAAAAACGTGCGAGACCACATCCGCGTGCGGCCTTGTTTGTAGCGGGAGACAGAGTCAACGAACGCGCTTTCACATGCCAAGAAAGCGCGCAATGTCATGGAGTGTGCTGTATGTAGACGGCTGCCCTCTACTTCCACGACTACCATCGGCATTCTGGTCCTGGATGGCTGGTTTGCGGGTTGGCAGTTTTACCGGCGATCATCGGCAGAATGCACGAGGGAACGTAACTGTCTACCACGGTGCCAGTCACACCAATTTCCTTTCACCCTCGGTCACACCCATGGCGACCGCAACTCAATTAAGGTGCGGTCAACGGTGTCGCCTCGTGAAGGCCCCCCTATGACACCTAACCCCATGGACAAAAGAAAGTCGAAGTATACGTACACGGTAGTGTCACCGAAAGGGAGTAATCTGAGTCGCCCACGTGATAAGAAAGTCAAAGTATACGGTAGTGTCACCGAAAGGGAGTAATCTGAGCGCCCACGTGATAAAGCCGTTGACTGCCGGCTTGTCCCGTGACACCTTTCATAAGGACTTGGTTTGACCACTGCGTGGAAAGTGTAGTGTAGGTATTCTTTCCGCCAAGCCCTTTTTATTTGTGCGCGCTGGCGGAACTCACCTGCTTTGGTAAGGTATGATTGTACATGGTGCCTCGGAATCTGATTCCAGGTTACGCGCAATCGGGGGGTTGAAACACGATGATCAAGAGCCCGCACCCACACGGCGGTGACTGTGGCTGGTCTTTGTAAGGGCTGCCTTGATGTTACTTATCAAACTCACACTAAGCTGAAACTGCTACTACTGGATAGGAAGGTCATGGGCGGGGGGGGGGCGGAGGGTAATGGTGGCGAAAAAACAAACTCCTGAGGCAACAGAAACGTCGTCAAAACAGTAGGCTTAGTGTCCTTCGTGTCTATTCGAAGGAGAACGCGTAAGGCCCTTGTTCACTACGCCCGGCACTGAACTCAGCGCTGCACCCCGCTTCGAGCTTTCGCAGCGGCAGTGTTATTCCAGATAAAAACGACGACACACAAAAGGTGTCGGTCACAAACAGTCCCGGACACGGCTAGCCAGAACCCAGAACGAAGGCGTGCGCCAAATACACAACCCGTAACCATATAGCCCTTTCTTGCTCTAAGAGAACCCATTTAACAACGGTCCCACGGAGACCCTAAAACCCCCGGAATCTCAAGCGAACTTCAGAGAACCCATTTAACAATGGTCACACGGAGCCCCCTAAACCCCTAAACCCCCGGGATTTCAAGCGAACTTTAACCCTAAAAAAAGAAATACCATTTTCGCAGGAATGCATCTTGGAAGTGAAGGAGACCCTGCAGCTAGCCGACACCCGCGATAAGCTGGCCAGCCGCCTGGACAGTCTCAACCGGAAAGTCAGGACGATAACCGAAAGTAAGTATAGCTCGTCGAAGGCATCGTCTCCTGAAGGCAGGTTTGTTTTGTCCTGTGATTGCGTGCGGTCTATCATAATGCTCATAATGCTCATAATTCTAATGTGCAGTCCGCCGAAGCAAACGAAGCGCGCCAACGTGGTACTGATGCTTCCGAAAGCAGCTGAGGACGAGGAGCGAACCTCAATCTCGAGAGCGAAGACGAAGAAGCGACGATCAATCTCGGCAACACCACAGAAGACGACACGGTCATCGCCCAAGCGCCGCCGTAAGGAAGCAACCAGCGACGCGCAGCCGATGCACCTGGACGAGCAATCGAAGGGGAAGCGAAGCACCAAACGTGCGCCTGAGCGCGACCATCAAGACGCGCGCCTGAGCGCGACGATCAAGGCGAGCTTAAGAGGCGAAAACATGACACATCACGTGCGAAGAGATAACCGCGCCGTCGGCGATGCAGATTCTCGCCACAGATTCTTTGCATTCTAGCCCAAACTATCATACTCTATCAGTCTCTACGATCGACGCGATGAACCTGGACGAGCAGTCGAAGGAGAAGCGAAGCACCAAACGTGCGCCTGAACGCGACGATCAAGACGAGCTGAAGAGGCGAAAGCATAACGCATCACGTGCGAAGTGAGAACCGCGACGCCAGCGCCACATATTATTGGCAGGCACCTGTTTGGGAGAATGGGAGTACGTCATAAAACATAGGTTAAATTGTCGATGAGCCTCACAACGAGAAGTTAATTTGCATTCTAATCCAGATCATCACAGTATCATCAGTCTATCCCAGGCACACCCACAACAACACGTTTCCCTCCGAACACAGCACCGAGCCTCTCGTGCACCAAAGCCCGCTACGGCCGCCGGGTGCCTCACCCGAAGACAGCATCGGAACCGACGTGGCTGACGCCTTCGCACCGTCGGTTCCCCCTTTGTCGATCGTTTCCATCGCGAATCTCGCGAATCCGGAGATCAAGCCCGACGACTACCCCGCTCATTCTGCACCGGAATTGGACGGTCCCCGGCAGCATCACGGGGGCGCGCAATTCGAAAGGCATGCGTGGGAGGGTGCCGGGGAGAAGCCTGCCGACTCCCCCGCTCAGTATGCACCGGAATTGGACGGTCCCCGGCAGCATCACGGGAGCGTGCAATTCGAAAGGCATGCGTGGGAGGGTGTCGGGGAGAAGCCGCAGGGCGGGTGTCGAGTGGCGTCTCCGCTCCCGCCGAGTTTGTTCGCCACGCCTGAATCCGATGTGCCGCCGGCGGCTGCGGGCTTGCACCCGGCTTCTCAGGTGTCCCTGGCACCCAACCGGCAGTCGTCTCCCGCCGCTGTCACGTCCGCCAGCTGTTGGGCCTGCCCTGCGCCCGACAGTCAAGCCGCGTCACACGACAGGTACCAAGCCCACTCGCGGCCCCGCAGCATCCTCGAAGTTGTGTCGCAGCAGCGGTCGATGGACACCCTGCCCGAGTCTGAGGAAGATCCCAGCACGCCGGAGCCGCTCCCCCGCAACGTGTCGCCGTACTACCGCAGCGAAGTGCCCGCCTTCTTGGACACCGCTCAAAGTGGCACACTGCAGCATATCTCCCGGAAGTGACGGTAAACACGTGCAACTGCTTCACAGTGAGAGCCCTGGGTCTCAGCACATGCATAACTCGAACTGCCGTCAAGTGAGAGCACTGAGTCTCAAACACGTGGCATGGTTGCGAAGCGAGAGCCCTGAGTCCCAAGAGATGTCGCAACAGCTGAGGTAGCCTCTCCCGCAAAGTGTCTTCGTGCTACCCCCAGTTAAGTGCCTGCGCTTCGGACACGGCTCATGGCATGCCACTGCGGCGTTCTCGGGACAAGTAAGCCGACAGTCAAGCGGCGTCACACGACAGGTACCAAGCCCACTCGCGGCCCCAGCATCCTCGAAGTGTGTCGCAGCAGCGGTCGATGGACACCCTGCCCGAGTCTGAGGAAGATCCCAGCACGCCGGAGCCGCTCCCCTGCAACGTGTCGCCGTACTACCGCAGCGAATTACACCTTGCCTGAAGACCGACTGACCCATGTCAATTGCTCTTGAGAAACCTTTTCCACTTCGTCCTCGCTTTGTTGGAAAGTTTCCCCGCCGACCGATGGGAACTCGAGCAAAGATGAGCACCTTTCCGAACAACCGCCAGGAGCGTTTGGGATGAGGCGGGGTTTCAAGTAGACAGAGCCACCCTCGGCGCTATTGAACGACCAAATCTAGCAATCCTAGCCGGGATGAGGCGGGGTTTCAAGTAGACACAGCCAGCCTCGGCACTATTGAAAGACCAAACCTAGCAAACCTAGCCAAGTCGTACTCAACCAACCCCGTTCCCGCCTCTTCCGAGAGCACCGCTAAGGCCATCAAACCTCTGCGTCATCCGATGTGAGCTCCATCCCCTCTTGATAGACCGTGATAGACCGAAGAATACAGCACCGGGCAATTCGATGCAGCTAAAGGCATCTGTCAGACCGTGGTGGACCGTGATTCACTGTGATAAACAGCGGCAGGCACTTCGATACGAGGGACGGACCGGCTCACGACGACGATTTCAACGGCACCCACTTGAACACAATGTCTGCGTGCGCTGCTGTATCCACTTTTTCGAACTATAACTTGCAAGCATCTGCCGTAGCGACGGCCTTCGCGATCGCCTCTTCGCAGAGTGGTTTTCAAGTATCCCGAAGGACCAAATAATGTCAGTCTCACCTTCGTGCAAACCTATACCTAGTGAGTAAACGAGTGAAAGAGTACATACAGTAGTGAGTAGAGAAGAGATCGTTTGTAAAAATTCCGGAGGTAGTCCAAACTACCCAGCCGACGGAGACCACCGCGAGCTTTCTTGCCTCCCCTTATTCCTGTGCCCTTTTCTTGTTCATATTGCTCTCCCAGCTTTTTTTGTTGTTAGACTTCATAGAGCTCTTCCCACGGTGGGATGGCGCTTAAAGCGATGCGACCAGAACGCTGTGTCGCGAGTCGTCGAATTTCTGCCTCGTGGGTTCCTGTTCCCTGTTTTATTTATTTTCTTCCTGTTGATGCTGCACGGTTCTGCTTCAGCAGCCCTGCGTTTTCCGTTTGTTTTGCCGTGTTCCCGGAGGCAAAAAGCGCGCGCTTGATTATTATTAGCTAGATACACCACATGCGGAGGACGTCTAGCCCAGGCCTTACGTTCAGCATGCTGAACGTACTGTTTTCAGCACGTTACTTTTGTTAGTTTCTTTTTGTACACATGCTGAATCAGTACGTGTACACGTGCTGAAATCAGTACGTTATCAGCACGTTTTCTGCAGATTCATCTGGGGAATCAATCGCAGTACCGGGGATTCCGGTCGGCAGATCCTGCTGTTGCTTACCACCGCGACACTGGAGGGTTGAGGCTGGAGAGGAGGAAGAGGCAAGGACATGCAGCACTGGCAGGTGAGCCCCCTATGCTCTATTTCTTTTTTGCCTGACCCTGCGTACTGATTTTCAGTAGGTATTTAGCTCCCAGACTAAAGACCTGCGTAACCCTGACATTCGTTCCTTGGTCCGAAAAATGGCCGTAAAAACTCGACCACCGTGTCAAGTCGACAGTTTTCCTGCTTCTGTTTCCTGTAACCTGGTGCACAAAAACAGAAACCAGTCCTACGTGCTTCACGACTTGTTTCCCCGATCGTGTATGTGACGGCAATAGACGCTGTTTCCAGGTTTGGATCCCGTAGGCCGTGCTTGGCTGACAACCGCGCCGGGTCTAGTCTTGCTTTCCGGACATCAGTAGTCTTACTTTCGACTGTCTGAAATACCTTCTGGTCACATTGTTATTTCCGAGTCTAGAGGTTGGTAAATTTGAAATTCTCAAATTTAGCTCTCTAGCGAGCTATCCCACTTTTCTGGGGCAGGCCGTGGGGTACCCGAACCCCGGACATTTCTCTACCGTTTTTTTTTTTTTTTTTTGGTATTTTTGAGAATTCACAATTCGTCGAAAAATTTTCTCGCGGCGGACAACGGCGTGGCACAGTCGTCAGTTGACGACGTTCCTTACCTACGGGTGGGAGGTTCGGTTCCCGCCGGTGGACTTTTTTCCGGGTCTGCACGCATCGAAGGTTCACCAGGGGCGGTCCGGAGGGGCCCTCCCCCCTGGATAAGGGCCCCCAACTTGCCATCATCCCGAACTTAGCATCAGGGTTTTCCGGGGGGGGGGTCTATCAGGCCAGGATTCAGGGTTCAACGGGTTCGGGTTTTCACAAGCGCCGAACTGGACAAAAAGGTGCGGGTTTGCACAAACGCCGGACTGGGCAAAAAGGTTCGGGTTGCACCAGCGCCGGACTGGACAAAAAGGTTCGGGTTTGCACACAAACGCCGGACTGGGCAAAAAGGTTCGGGTTTGCACCAACGCCGGACTGGACAAAAAGGTTCGGGTTTGCACAAACGCCGGACTGGGCAAAATGTGCGGATTTGCAGACTGAGCAAAACAATTCGGTTTGGACAAACCGGACCGGCAAAAAGGTTCGGGTTTGCACCAACGCCGGACTGGACAAAAAGGTTCGGGTTTGCACCGACGCCGGACTGGGCAAAAGGTGCGGATTTGCAGACTGAGCAAAACAATTCGGTTTGGACAAACCGGACCGGCAAAAAGGTTCGGGTTTGCACCAACGCCGGACTGGACAAAAAGGTTCGGGTTTGCACCAACGCCGGACTGGACAAAAAGGTTCGGGTTGCACCAGCGCCGGACTGGACAAAAAGGTTCGGGTTTGCACACAAACGCCGGACTGGGCAAAAAGGTTCGGGTTTGCACCAACGCCGGACTGGACAAAAAGGTTCGGGTTTGCACAAACGCCGGACTGGGCAAAAGGTGCGGATTTGCAGACTGAGCAAAACAATTCGGTTTGGACAAACCGGACCGGCAAAAAGGTTCGGGTTTGCACCAACGCCGGACTGGACAAAAGGTGCGGATTTGCAGACTGAGCAAAACAATTCGGTTTGGACAAACCGGACCGGCAAAAAGGTTCGGGTTTGCACAAAACGCCGGACTGGGCAAAAAGGCTCGGGTTTGCGCAAACGCCGGACTGGACAAAAAGGTTCGGGTTTGCACCAACGCCGGACTGGACAAAAAGGTTCGGGTTTGCACAAACGCCGGACTGGGCAAAAAGGTTCGGGTTTGCACAAACGCCGGACTGGGCAAAAAGGTTCGGGTTTGCGCAAACGCCGGACTGGACAAAAAGGTTCGGGTTTGCACCAACGCCGGACTGGACAAAAAGGTTCGGGTTTGCACAAACGCCGGACTGGGCAAAAAGGTTCGGGTTTGCACAAACGCCGGACTGGACAAAAAGGTTCGGGTTTGCACAAACGCCGGACTGGACAAAAAGGTTCGGGTTTGCACAAACGCCGGACTGGACAAAAAGGTTCGGGTTTGCGCAAACGCCGGACTGGACAAAAAGGTTCGGGTTTGCACAAACGCCGGACTGGACAAAAAGGTTCGGGTTTGCACAAACGCCGGACTGGGCAAAAAGGTTCGGGTTTGCACAAACGCCGGACTGGGCAAAAAGGTTCGGGTTTGCACAAACGCCGGACTGGACAAAAAGGTTCGGGTTTGCACAAACGCCGGACTGGGCAAAAAGGTTCGGGTTTGCACAAACGCCGGACTGGGCAAAAAGGCTCGGGTTTGCGCAAACGACGGACTGGACAAAAAGGTTCGGGTTTGCACCAACGCCGGACTGGACAAAAAGGTTCGGGTTTGCACAAACGCCGGACAGGGCAAAAAGGTTCGGGTTTGCGCAAACGCCGGACTGAGCAAAAGGTTACCTCTAGACTCGCAAAGGGTGGTCCTAACACCCATGTACTTGCTTTTACATCAAAATTCCACCGGTCATCAGGAGTCTTGCTTCAACTGTTTCCGCAAGAAAAAAAGGGCGGCGAAAATGAGCGGCCGCGCGGTTCTTTCGGAAATCAACTCGTTCGAGGACGCGCAGCGGGCAGCGCGGCAACTGATGGTCAAGTACGGGAAGGGCGTCGACGCCGCCGGCTTCGACAGCAGCGCCGAGGCGGCCGAGATGATCCTGCAAGGCGAGCGCGCGCTGTCCAAGCAGAAGGCCGAGCGAACGGCGCACCAGAACCAGCAGCAGCGGGCAGGCAGCACACCGTGTGACAAGAGAGGCGGCATACAGTGTGACAGGAGCGCTATAGAAGCAACGACGACGGCTGCGGCGAGCTTCTTCCCGGGGCCTCCGTCTCCCGCCCTGCTGCGGCGCGCGGCCTCTGGCGACCCGCAGCACCAGCAGCACCAGCGCCAGCAGCAGCAACAGCAGCCACGGGCAGTCGCCAGGGAAGCACCGACGGCTGCGGCGAGCTTCTTTCCGGGGCCTCCGCCTTCCGTCCTGCTGCGGCGCGCGGCCTCCGGCGACCTGCAGCACCAGCAGCACCAGCAGCACCAGCAGCACCAGCAGCACCAGCAGCACCAGCAGCACCAGCAGCACCAGCAGCACCAGCAGCACCAGCAGCACCAGCAGCACCAGCAGCACCAGCAGCACCAGCAGCACCAGCAGCAGCAGCAGCACCAGCACCAGCAGCAGCAGCAGCAGAAGCAGCCACGGGCAGCCGTTATGGAAGCAACGACGACGGCTGCGATGAGCTTGCTCCCGGGGCCTCCGCCTTCGTCTCCGCTGCGACGCGCGGCCTCCGGCGACCTGCAGCACCAGCAGCACCAGCAGCACCAGCAGCACCACCAGCCACGGGCGGCGGCTACGGAAGCAACGACGACGGCTGCGGCGAGCTTCTTCCCCCGCGGGCCTCCGCCTTCCGCCCTGCCGCAGCTCGGGACCTGCGAACTTTCGCGGTCCGCCTCCAGCAGTCTCAGCGGCGGCGGCGCCGCCGCCGCCGGCCGAGGCGGCGCCAAGAAGCCCGGCCGCCCCGAATACGCGGTGGTGCCGATGTCGCCGCCGGATTCCCACGTGATCACGACCCCGCTAACATCCGAATTGAGCCTGCGGTTCTAGTGTGTAGTCCGCCGAAGCAAACGAAGCGCGCAACAACGTCGTTGGCGCACCAGGCATGGTGCCAGTGCAGCCAAAAGACAGGTTTCCCGCCGCCGACTTCTTGTTGCTTAGAAGTCGGTGGCTTCCGGCCGCGGGGTAGACACGATGCCTACTGGGTTCTGATTGTGCCTCTTTCTGGTCCTACTTACCATTGCGGTACTGGTGCTTCCGAAAGCAGCTGAGGACGAAGACCGAACCTCAATCTCGAGAGCGAAGACGAAGAAGCGACAATCAACCTCGGCAACTTCACGGAAGACGACACGGTCATCGCCCAAGCGCCGCCGCCGCCGCCGGCCGAGGCGGCGCCGGCAAGAAGCCCGGCCGCCCCGAATACGCGGTGGTGCCGATGTCGCCGCCGGCTTCCCACGTGATCACGACCCCGCTAACATCCGAATTGAGCCTGCGGTTCTAGTGTGTAGTCCGCCGAAGCAAACGAAGCGCGCAACAACGTGGTACTGGTGCTTCCGAAAGCAGCTGAGGACGAAGACCGGACCTCAATCTCGAGAGCGAAGACGAAGAAGCGACGATCAACCTCGGCAACACCACGGAAGACGACACGGTCATCGCCCAAGCGCCGCCGTAAGGAAGCAACCATGGAAGCGCGGCACCAAACGCGCGCCTGAGCGCGACGATCAAGACGAGCTAAAGAGGCGAAAGCATGACACATCACGTGCGAAGAGATAACCGCGACGCCGGCGATGCAGATTTTTGCCACAGATTCTTTGCATTCTAACCCAAGCTATTGTGTACTATCACAATGGACCTTTCTCCGTGGGGGGGCTTGCGCTGAAGACTTACAGTGTCACAGACAGATCTAATTTCTGACACTTTCTTGTGTGGCAGTCCGGTTCACGCAAAGTGATTGCACCGGTGGCATGCCTCTGCACGCGTTGCTGTCCGCATCTCCTCACGTGACGTATTGTTGCTTTTATGGGGCGCTTTTGCCAGAAGATCTGATTTTCGGGATAGTTTGTCATGTCTCTCAGCTTGAAGCTTCCACCCGAATCCTCACACCATCTGGTTTGCGGGGTACAATAAAGCAACCTATCGGCTCGCTTTCATTACAGACCAGTACTCTGTTTTGCCCGGAGATCTGATTTTTTGTGGCACGTCAGTTGCTTCGCGGGGTATCGTTCCGCCAGACGAGTGCCATTGGCGCGTCTCTAGGTTTTGGGATTCTCATCCGAATCCTCACACCACCTGAAGCAGCAACCTATCGGCTCGCTGGCATTGCAGCTCAGTTTTTTGCTTTGCTTGGAGATCTGATTTCTGTGGCTTCAGTTTGATTCGCGCGCAACAGCCCTGTATCATTACGTTAGGGGCGCTATGTCTGAGCTTTGAGGTTCCCATTCGAGTTTCCACAACATCTGGCTTGCGGGACAAGGAACCAGCAACCTATCGGCTCGCCTGACATTCATGCGAGCGGGGAATCGTTGCGTTAGGGAAGTGCCTGTTATGTCTGAGCTTTCGGCTTTCCATCCGACATCTCGCGCCATTTGGTTCATGAGATACCAAAAAGCAACTTATCGGCTCGCTGGCATTCCAGATCAGTACTCTGTTGTGCCGGGAGATCTGATTTTTGTGGCGGGGTCAGTTGCTTCGCGGGGTATCGTTCCGCCCGGCGAGTGCCATTGGCACGTCTCTAGGCTTTGGGATTCCCATCCGAATCGTCACACCATCTGCTTCGCGGTATACAAGAAAGCAACAATCTATCGGCTCGCTGGCATTGCAGCTCAGTACTTTGCTTTGCTAGGAGATCTGATTTCTGCGGCTTGTCTTGGGTCAGTTTGTTTCGCGCCAACCAGCCGGATATTACTGCGTCAGGAGGCGCCTTTGCCGTGTCTGAGCTTTGGGGCTACCATTCGAGTTTCCACAAGACCTGGCTTGCGGAACAAGAAAGCAGCTACCTGCATCGGCTCACCTGAAATTGCAGCTTCGCACTCTGCTTTGCCCGGGGGATCTGATTTCTGTGTGGCGTCTTCATGCATGCGAGCGGGGCATCGGAGACCCTGTGGTGTATCTAAGCTTTGGGCTTTCCGTCTGACATCTCGCGTTATTCGGTTCGTGGGATACAAAAAAGCAACAACTCAACGGTTCGCTGGAATTGCAGCCCAGTACTCTGGTTTGCCTCGAGATGTGATTTCTGTGGCAGTCTTGTGTCAGTTTGGCTCGCACGACGCGTCGACGGATCATTGCGGTAGGGGTAATGCCATGGACAATGCACCTGCTCCCTTCATTGGGACCTGTCGTAAATATTGAATCTCGACAGCGCATTGTTGCTGTTGGCTCTTGTTGCCTTGAGAAAGTCGCTGTTTGAGTGAGCGAAACATGAACGGCTCAGTTGGCCTGTCATTGACCGACCAAGTCTTGGCAGGGGTTATTTGTATACAGAATTATAAGAACGAAAGAGACCGCTCACGGGTGAAGGATACCGCAACCCCTGTTCCACTACGGGTGCTGCAGTTCTCCGTGATTGCAGCCAGCATGATATGATGGCATCTGCATGATGCATGCCCACCCGTACATCCGTCACGTCGAGGAGGACCACCCACGGGCGGTGAGCCTCATCGTGGTCTGATTTGGAATGCATTTTGCTACGCGTAGCTACCGACACCTTTTCATTCTCTTTTCCTCTTTACTTTGGCCACAGGTGTCACGGCAGCCGCTTCACAATTTGACGTGGGGGGCTTTAGATTTATATCTGGATTGGCACCTCAACACAAACAAGTTGTCGACAACCAAACACGTAAAACAATATAGCAAAACTACGCCTTTCCTGACCCAGCGAGCTACGAGGGTCGAAAATACAACCTGCCCCCTTTCTTTTTTGTGTTGGTACTAACAATTAGTCGTTAAAAAATTAGTAGTTGGCAGCGAACTACATGAAACTTACCAAAGCAGGTGAGTTCCGCTAGTGCGCACAAACCCACCAAGGAGGATCTGGACTTGACCCAGGTGACCCAGTTCTCCTTTCCTCTTTACTTTGATCATAGGTGTCACGGCAAGTTTTGGCAGCCGCTGCTTAACAAGTGCTCGCCTGCCTTCATGGCTCTTGCACTTTACAGAACTCAATGCTTAACAAGTGCATGTTAATCCACGTGGTTCATGTACTTAAAAGAACTCAATGCTTAACAAAATTTGACGTGGGCGGCTTTGGATTTACATCTGAATGACACCTCAATTGTCGACAACTAACAAGTAAAATAATAAAACAAAACTACGCACCTCTTTACTTTGGCCACAGGTGTCACGGGAGCCGCTTCACAATTTGACGTGGGCAGCTGTAGATTTATATCTGGATGGCACATCAATACAAACAAGTTGTCGACAACTAAACAAGTAATAAAGCAAAACTACGCCTTTCTTTTACATAAGCGCCAGCTTGAAAGGAAATGCTCGACGATGCTGCCCGACAAAGAACAGAAAGGATCCCAGGTGCTGTAACGACCGAACCACGTGTTGAACGGACGTGAGGTCACCTACACGACAAATCACACAAAACACAACAGGTCAAAGTCCTGAGTGAAAACACAACACACGGTGGTGTAAGCGAAGAACAATTCCGATTGTGTTTGTATTGTATTTTCCCCTCTACCTCCATATTTCCTCCCTTCCATTCGGAGTCGAAGCAGCTACGTCGAGTATTTTTGACGGGAGCGTGGCTGCGCCCTGCTTTGCCCTCTGAGCGTGGCACAGGCGCACTAACACGTTCCCTCCCAGTTCCTTTCGTAGTCGCAGGCTGAGAGTCCTCCGCGTGCCAAAGAACTCCGTGAATCGAACGAAAACAATCGTTGGGTACACTTGCGCTCTTGCTACTTCGGACGCAGCCACTGATGCGCACCGCCCACGGCAGTCATTGTGGATCAGGTACTGCGCTTCAACACCCTCAAAAGAGTACGTTTTCTTCCCACAAAAGTGGACACATTCACTTGTAAGAATGACTGCAGTAGCCGACCGACAGCAATCATTTAACTAGTAAGATTTACGACTGGCATATGGAAACGCTCAGAACCGAGAAAGAACAAAAAAAGAAGAATACTACGCACCAAACCTACCACCCTCCCTAACCCGGGCTTCCTTTTTACCCCTGCAAACCCGTGAATAGGTGCTACGGGAGTATCTGGCAACCGCTGCTTAACAGTGCTCACGTGGGCGGTGTCTTCGGACAGCACCTCGTGATGTTCGCATCACAACAAAGAAGACAGTGAAATGGTCGTTACCTTTTCGGGTTTCGCTCGCGACCGTTTCCTGAACAATCCTTCACTAAATCCGCGGTTAAATAACCTGGCCTCAGTGGTGCAAGCACCACGCGCTCTTCAAACCCATGAAACATTTTTCCCCCCAGCGCGGCGGCGCCGACGCACTCAACTGCCAACGCCGCAACTCCGGGCCAGCACCCCCGCCCGACGAACGCCGCCCACTGCGCAGCCCCCGCCTGCGCCGACGCGCGAACCGACGCAAACGCGAAGAAACGAGCGAAGGGCGGTTGGTTGACGACGGTCTGCACCCAATTTGTTGCATTAGTGTGATTGTCAGGCCTTCGACTACCCTGAGCAACGCACTATGCACACTCCGTGTCTACGTCACAGCAGATGGAACGCGTCTGTTGCGCCGCCGCGGAGGCGGCCTACGAGTGGGTGTCATTGTGGCCTCCCGGCCGGAGCCATCGTTGGATGGCCCAGCGGCAGCAACAGCGGCAGCGACATCGACAGCGGCGACGTCGCGAGGACGCACGGAAGGACCCGCGGCACAGCACCAGTCCATTCCCCACGCGGGGGGGGATGGCCGTGAAACCCTCCCCCGGGATGACGAAGGCCGGGGAGAGCCGGGGGCAGTGAAGTAACGAAGCCCGCGAACGGTGGGTGGTGACCCCTCCGAACAGTCTCCCTGGCCCTGGCCCACGCCTGATGCCGCAACCCCTTAACCCGGGCGGCGGCGCTTTGGCATGAGCCAGGAACCTCAAGGGGAGCAGCGCGAGAGGCATCATCCTCGCTTCAAAGGCCCACACACACTACTGCAACAAATTTACAAATGGCATGACTAGTGCACCGTGCGGGTGCAGATGGCCAAGGATCCGTACCTGTATCAATGACAGTTTTTCGAATCGGAGGGAGTTTCCTTCACGGGTGGCGCACGTTGTCTGCGACACTGTTCCCCCCCTCCCCTTCTCGTACGAACAGCCGCCTGACAAACCAGACTCACACCGCCATCCTGTCTGCAGACACTCAGGTTCCGCGCTGATGATGGTCCGCCTTATGTGTCCGTGGCTTAAAGGGCCGAAACACACGGTGCAGACGGGACCAGTGCGGTGTTGAGCACATAATCATTCCAAGCACGTTCTTGCAATCTCCCCTTCTCGTACTCTCTCTTGTTCTCCGCATCTTTTAACCAAGGCACCTTCTGCGCCGACTAGCTTACACTGCACTGCAGCTTGTCTGGTCACACGATTGGTGGGTGTACTCTTGCTTGCGTTCCTTTTGATTAGAAACTACACCAGGAACCAGCGAATACGGCTGAAAGCCGTTCTTCGTCGAGAATACCAGGATTTGTACAGAGTCAAGACGCGGCGAAGATATGAAGCTCGCCAATATCGCCGCAATGCGAAAAAGTTGGTCCTTCATGCCTTTCCGCGTATTGTTAACACAAGAAAAAGGAGAATAGTTCGAGTCGCCCGAAGCTTCTTCCAAAGCCTCACGAGTTGACGTCGACCACACCCAGGCCTTGGCTACAGACCAAGAGACACCTGCGTGACATGATCTTGCGGACCCGTCCGGGTCACCTGGGCACGGGTGCAGCAGCCACAAGCCGAAGCACATGGCAGAAGCGGCGTGCGAACCTCTGTTTGAGGAACGGTTCAGTGAATACTCGGAAGCATCTGCACAGATCCTGCACTTCGGCGACAGTCGTCGCTTCAGTTCGTCGGGAACGGCTGATGCAAACAAGGATAAAAGCTTCGTTCGGGGACTGTCATCGAGCGTGCTTCTTGCAACGACACGTCGAAAGAAGAAACGCGGTCGACCTCCGCTTTCTTGTCTCGATGTGCTCCAACGCGACGAACACTGAGGAGATCCGGGAGCTGATGGCAGACAGGGTAGCATGGGACACGAAGGTCCAGCGGGTGGTGGAGGCCACCAGGCAGAGAACCGTGCGGCCGCCGCGGAAGACGCGGACAGGCATGAAGGCACGTGGGACCGGATCTGGACGACCCCCGGAAGCGCGTGATCTCGCAGGCTGCGCGGCGCATGCGCAAAGTTAATGCGCTGAAGTACATCGACCAACTCATTTGTGCGGCACCGACCTGCCACGTTCAAGCTTGCTCCGATCTGTTCCGCCCTCAGGCAGTGCCCAGCGAAGCGGAGCCGCAGCGAAGCGGATGTGCTTCCGGGGGTCGTCCAGATCCGGTCCCACGTGCGACTCAAAGTCTGCCGCACCAGTCTCGACCACTGCACCCTCTGCCGACTCTGCTGGCCGTCGACGCTCATGACGGCAGCCCCATCCTGAAGTGCAAATACTGCCGACGCGTCACTGCTGCTATGTGCGCTCGGATAGGCGCCGCTCAAGCGGCCACCTTATGTCACTCGTTTGTTTGTAAAGATTGCTCCGTTCTTCTCCCTGACTTGTTCCCGGATTAGGATGACACATACTACTACTACTACTGTGTTAACAATGCATTGTTGATACTAAAATTTAGTAGTTGGCAGCGTACTACATGAGCTTACCAAAAGCAGGTGAGTTCCGCTAGTGCGCACAAACAAAGTATGCTAGCACTGCAGGGAACACCACTTGAGTTTGTGCTATCCACGAATTGAGGAGTCGGGAGAACCTGCATAGCCAACAGCAGGACCGACCCCCCCGTTCGTGCGAAAAAGTGAAGAATAAAAACACCTTTTACTGCCTGTCACCTGACTTTTCTGCATCCTTGAGAGCTACTTTTCTTACACGCATAGCTACTTTTCTTGCACGCATAACTACTTTTCTTACACGCATAACTACTTTTCTTACACGCATAACTACTTTTCTTACACGCATAACTACTTTTCTTGCACGCATAACTACTTTTCTTGCACGCATAGCAGTTTTGGTTTCCAGGTGCATTTGTGGGCAATACAGGTGCATTCGTGGGCAATCCGGTGTCTTCGTGGGCAATTCAGGTGCACTCCTGTGGAAGTCACAGTGCCAAAGAACAGCAAGGGACAAGGTTGACGCGCATGATCTGACACTACTGAGCGAACGGAAGAATGATTCGAATGGCAGGACCAGCTCATTCGTTGCAGGATGCGGAGCAGGAGTCGGAGACCGCCAGTGCCATGGAAACTTGGGAAGCTGACGTGCAGCGTACATTGTGTGAGCCGACTGTGCTGTTGTACACGACAGGAACTTGGCCAGTAGCTGGTGTGTGGCACGCCATCTTTCTTGGCCTTCGGCGTCCCCCACACCCTGTGTGTAGCTCTCTCGGACGCAGAAAAGTCAGGTGATGCGGCAGTAAAGCAATCTTCTTACCTCGAGACGTCGTTTTCTTGCACTCGGTTTTCCAGATTGCCACTCGAGCCCTGCGGGCTCTCGTGGCAATCTGGAAAACCTCGTGCAAGAAACCGACTTTTCTCTCGGTGAATAAATAGCTATTACTGCCGGGCAACTTACTTTTCTGCATCACCGTGAGCTACTTTTCTACACTCCAAGCTACGTTTCTTACTCCAAGCTACTTTTCTTACACTCCAAGCAAAACTGGTTTCCAGTGGTAAATAGCCTGTCATACTGACATCTTAAGGGGGAAAAAGCGGGCAATCCGCGAAGAATCTACCTCAGCGAGAGCATTTTTTGCCACACCATGCTCCCCGCCTGCAGACCTGCCGGGCCCGCAAACATGGACCAAATGCGAAGAATGAGTGATAAGTTTGACAATCGGAAGAGAAAACAGGCCAAGTCCACGAGGTTGCTACTTGAAATTGGAAAGCACATCTGTACATCAACCTGGCAAGCAGATTTGCAAAAGCTAGGAGTCAAACCTGCACCTACTACGATGTTGTCGACACAGCGTTGGCGGGCTGTGGCTGGCCGTGTAGCTCACTCGTGGTGCAGAAAAGTAAGTTGCCCCTGGCAGTAAAGCTATCTTCTTACCTCGAGAACGTTGTTTTCTTGCACTCGGGTTTTCCAGATTGCCACGAGAGCCCTACGGGCTCTCGTGGCAATCTGGAAAACCCTCTTTTCTGCACCACGAGTGAGCTACACGGCCAGCCACAGCCCGCCAACGCTGTGTCGACAACATCGTAGTAGGTGCAGGTTTGACTCCTAGCTTTTGCAAATCTGCTTGCCAGGTTGATGTACAGATGTGCTTTCCAATTTCAAGTAGCAACCTCGTGGACTTGGCCTGTTTTCTCTTCCGATTGTCAAACTTATCACTCATTCTTCGCATTTGGCCCATGTTTGCGGGCCCGGCAGGGGAGCATGGTGTGGCAAAAAATGCTCTCGTTGAGGTAGATTCTTCGCGGATTGCCCGCTTTTTTCCCCTTAAGATGTCAGTATGACAGGCTATTTACCACTGGAAACCAGTTTTGCTTGGAGTGTAAGAAAAGTAGCTTGGAGTGTAAGAAAAGTAAGCTTGGAGTGTAGAAAAGTAGCTCACGGTGATGCAGAAAAGTAAGTTGCCCGGCAGTAAAGTAAGTTGCCCCTGGCAGTAAAGCTATCTTCTTACCTCGAGAACGTTGTTTTCTTGCACTCGGGTTTTCCAGATTGCCACTCGAGCCCTACGGGCTCTCGTGGCAATCTGGAAAACCCTCGTGCAAGAAAACAACTTTTCTCTCGGTGAATAAATAGCTATTTTCCATCTGTCTTTGCCAAGAGCTGCAACTCAACTATTCTGTCCTATAAGATGATCGCAGATCTTTGAAGATTAGTATACCCGACGGTGCATGGCAACCCCTGCTCAACTATTCTGTCCTATAAGATGGTCGCAGATCTTAGAAGATTAGTATACCCGACGGTGCATGGCAACCCCTGCTCAACTATTCTGTCCTATAAGATGGTCGCAGATCTTAGAAGATTAGTATACCCGACGGTGTATGGCAACCCCTGCTCAACTATTCTGTCCTATAAGATGGTCGCAGATCTTAGAAGATTAGTATACCCGACGGTGTATGGCAACCCCTGCTCAACTATTCTGTCCTATAAGATGGTCGCAGATCTTAGAAGATTAGTATACCCGACGGTGCATGGCAACCCCTGCTCAACTATTCTGTCCTATAAGATGGTCGCAGATCTTAGAAGATTAGTATACCCGACGGTGCATGGCAACCCCTGCTCAACTATTCTGTCCTATAAGATGGTCGCAGATCTTAGAAGATTAGTATACCCGACGGTGCATGGCAACCCCTGCTCAACTATTCTGTCCTATAAGATGGTCGCAGATCTTAGAAGATTAGTATACCCGACGGTGTATGGCAACCCCTGCTCAACTATTCTGTCCTATAAGATGGTCGCAGATCTTAGAAGATTAGTATACCCGACGGTGTATGGCAACCCCTGCTCAACTATTCTGTCCTATAAGATGGTCGCAGATCTTAGAAGATTAGTATACCCGACGGTGTATGGCAACCCCTGCTCAACTATTCTGTCCTATAAGATGGTCGCAGATCTTAGAAGATTAGTATACCCGACGGTGTATGGCAACCCCTGCTCAACTATTCTGTCCTATAAGATGGTCGCAGATCTTAGAAGATTAGTATACCCGACGGTGTATGGCAACCCCTGCTCAACTATTCTGTCCTATAAGATGGTCGCAGATCTTAGAAGATTAGTATACCCGACGGTGCATGGCAACCCCTGCTCAACTATTCTGTCCTATAAGATGGTCGCAGATCTTAGAAGATTAGTATACCCGACGGTGCATGGCAACCCCTGCTCAACTATTCTGTCCTATAAGATGATCGCAGATCTTAGAAGATTAGTATACCCGACGGTGCATGGCAACCCCTGCTCAACTATTCTGTCCTATAAGATGGTCGCAGATCTTAGAAGATTAGTATACCCGACGGTGTATGGCAACCCCTGCTCAACTATTCTGTCCTATAAGATGGTCGCAGATCTTAGAAGATTAGTATACCCGACGGTGTATGGCAACCCCTGCTCAACTATTCTGTCCTATAAGATGGTCGCAGATCTTAGAAGATTAGTATACCCGACGGTGTATGGCAACCCCTGCTCAACTATTCTGTCCTATAAGATGGTCGCAGATCTTAGAAGATTAGTATACCCGACGGTGTATGGCAACCCCTGCTCAACTATTCTGTCCTATAAGATGGTCGCAGATCTTAGAAGATTAGTATACCCGACGGTGCATGGCAACCCCTGCTCAACTATTCTGTCCTATAAGATGATCGCAGATCTTAGAAGATTAGTATACCCGACGGTGCATGGCAACCCCTGCTCAACTATTCTGTCCTATAAGATGGTCGCAGATCTTAGAAGATTAGTATACCCGACGGTGTATGGCAACCCCTGCTCAACTATTCTGTCCTATAAGATGGTCGCAGATCTTAGAAGATTAGTATACCCGACGGTGTATGGCAACCCCTGCTCAACTATTCTGTCCTATAAGATGGTCGCAGATCTTAGAAGATTAGTATACCCGACGGTGCATGGCAACCCCTGCTCAACTATTCTGTCCTATAAGATGGTCGCAGATCTTAGAAGATTAGTATACCCGACGGTGCATGGCAACCCCTGCTCAACTATTCTGTCCTATAAGATGGTCGCAGATCTTAGAAGATTAGTATACCCGACGGTGCATGGCAACCCCTGCTCAACTATTCTGTCCTATAAGATGGTCGCAGATCTTAGAAGATTAGTATACCCGACGGTGTATGGCAACCCCTGCTCAACTATTCTGTCCTATAAGATGGTCGCAGATCTTAGAAGATTAGTATACCCGACGGTGTATGGCAACCCCTGCTCAACTATTCTGTCCTATAAGATGGTCGCAGATCTTAGAAGATTAGTATACCCGACGGTGTATGGCAACCCCTGCTCAACTATTCTGTCCTATAAGATGGTCGCAGATCTTAGAAGATTAGTATACCCGACGGTGTATGGCAACCCCTGCTCAACTATTCTGTCCTATAAGATGGTCGCAGATCTTAGAAGATTAGTATACCCGACGGTGTATGGCAACCCCTGCTCAACTATTCTGTCCTATAAGATGGTCGCAGATCTTAGAAGATTAGTATACCCGACGGTGTATGGCAACCCCTGCTCAACTATTCTGTCCTATAAGATGGTCGCAGATCTTAGAAGATTAGTATACCCGACGGTGCATGGCAACCCCTGCTCAACTATTCTGTCCTATAAGATGGTCGCAGATCTTAGAAGATTAGTATACCCGACGGTGCATGGCAACCCCTGCTCAACTATTCTGTCCTATAAGATGGTCGCAGATCTTAGAAGATTAGTATACCCGACGGTGCATGGCAACCCCTGCTCAACTATTCTGTCCTATAAGATGGTCGCAGATCTTAGAAGATTAGTATACCCGACGGTGTATGGCAACCCCTGCTCAACTATTCTGTCCTATAAGATGGTCGCAGATCTTAGAAGATTAGTATACCCGACGGTGTATGGCAACCCCTGCTCAACTATTCTGTCCTATAAGATGGTCGCAGATCTTAGAAGATTAGTATACCCGACGGTGTATGGCAACCCCTGCTCAACTATTCTGTCCTATAAGATGGTCGCAGATCTTAGAAGATTAGTATACCCGACGGTGCATGGCAACCCCTGCTCAACTATTCTGTCCTATAAGATGGTCGCAGATCTTAGAAGATTAGTATACCCGACGGTGCATGGCAACCCCTGCTCAACTATTCTGTCCTATAAGATGATCGCAGATCTTAGAAGATTAGTATACCCGACGGTGCATGGCAACCCCTGCTCAACTATTCTGTCCTATAAGATGGTCGCAGATCTTAGAAGATTAGTATACCCGACGGTGTATGGCAACCCCTGCTCAACTATTCTGTCCTATAAGATGGTCGCAGATCTTAGAAGATTAGTATACCCGACGGTGTATGGCAACCCCTGCTCAACTATTCTGTCCTATAAGATGGTCGCAGATCTTAGAAGATTAGTATACCCGACGGTGTATGGCAACCCCTGCTCAACTATTCTGTCCTATAAGATGGTCGCAGATCTTAGAAGATTAGTATACCCGACGGTGCATGGCAACCCCTGCTCAACTATTCTGTCCTATAAGATGGTCGCAGATCTTAGAAGATTAGTATACCCGACGGTGCATGGCAACCCCTGCTCAACTATTCTGTCCTATAAGATGGTCGCAGATCTTAGAAGATTAGTATACCCGACGGTGTATGGCAACCCCTGCTCAACTATTCTGTCCTATAAGATGGTCGCAGATCTTAGAAGATTAGTATACCCGACGGTGTATGGCAACCCCTGCTCAACTATTCTGTCCTATAAGATGGTCGCAGATCTTAGAAGATTAGTATACCCGACGGTGTATGGCAACCCCTGCTCAACTATTCTGTCCTATAAGATGGTCGCAGATCTTAGAAGATTAGTATACCCGACGGTGCATGGCAACCCCTGCTCAACTATTCTGTCCTATAAGATGGTCGCAGATCTTAGAAGATTAGTATACCCGACGGTGCATGGCAACCCCTGCTCAACTATTCTGTCCTATAAGATGGTCGCAGATCTTAGAAGATTAGTATACCCGACGGTGCATGGCAACCCCTGCTCAACTATTCTGTCCTATAAGATGATCGCAGATCTTAGAAGATTAGTACCCGACGGTGCATGGCAACCCCTGCTCAACTATCCTGTCCTATAAGATGGTCGCAGATCTTAGAAGATTAGTACACCCGACGGTGCATGGCAACCCCTGCTCAACATGCATGCGACGTTATCAAGTAACCCTAGCCTATGACAATGCAAGCCTGCCCCTTGTGGTACCTGCATTTCATGTACACACTGCTCAACATTGCATGCGCGTGGGGGGCCCAAGACGAAATTCAAAGCGAATTTCTTCTTGGTGTCGGTCGCAACACTTACAAACATGGCTAGCCGTAGTTAAAGTGTATAATCATACCTACATCCCACCATACTATCCGCCTCACAGCATCAATGGTCAACCGGAGACGCTAAAACACCGAACCTCTAAACCACAATAAACGCTAGAATTAGCCTCGACACGTACTCACTAACGTACTACTCAGTACGTTAGCTGGCGAAATCGTCTCGCATGCGCGACGCGCGGGCGGAATGCCTCAGCATGGATCCGGTCGGAAGGCGGGGTGCAAACGAAAGGGAGCAGCCGGAAAAGCCGAAGACGGTGACAGCCTTGATGTCGGGGGTACCTCGAGTAACCGCGGAGGAAGGAGTTCCTGATTTCGTACCTCTATATGTCCTCCCTTCCATTCGGAGTCGAAGCAGGTACGTCGAGTATTTTGGCATAAGCGCCAGCTTGGAAGGAAGTGCTCGACGATGCTACCCGACAAAGAACCGAAGGGTCCCAAGTGCTGTATCTACCGAACCACGTGTTTGAACGGACGTGAGGTCATGCGGGTCTACCCCTACACGACAAATCACACAAGCACAACCGGTCTCCCTCCTTTTTCGGGCGCCCGCACTCTCTTCGGTCCTTTGCTTTCCCGAACCGGACGCCATCCTTCATCAGGAACTCGTGAGCATCAGCCGGTGGAGTACCGGTCTTCGATATCAGCGTCTCTTTGCTGATTGTCTCCACTTCCACCCGGCTTCTGAGCTCGCATACTCATCAGCAAATCTCGCTGTGCTGATTGTCTCCACCGGTTTCTACTCATCAGCAAATCTCGCTGCTGATTATCTCCACCTCCACCGGTTTCTCCTCATCAGCAAATCTCGCTGTGCTGATTTGTCTCCACCTCCACCCGGTTTCTGAGCTCGCTAACTCATCAGCAAATCTCGCCGTGCTGATTGTCGCCACCTCCACCGGGTTCTACTCATCAGCAAATCTCGCTGTGCTGATTGTCTCCACCGGTTTCTACTCATCAGCAAATCTCGCTGCTGATTATCTCCACCTCCACCGGTTTCTCCTCATCAGCAAATCTCGCTGTGCTGATTTGTCTCCACCTCCACCCGGTTTCTGAGCTCGCTAACTCATCAGCACATCTCGCCGTGCTGATTGTCGCCACCTCCACCGGGTTCTACTCATCAGCAAATCTCGCTGTGCTGATTGTCGCCACCTCCACCGGTTTCTACTCATCAGCAAATCTCGCTGTGCTGATTGTCTCCACCTCCACCCGGTTTCTGAGCTCGCTAACTCATCAGCAAACCTCGCTGAAGTCGCGTTCTACGCCGCAGCGGCTCGACGAGGCCGCCTTGTTTCGTCCCTCATCGTCGTCGTCGTCAGTCTGGCAGGCTTGCTTGCTCAGACTTTTCACCCCAGTTCTAACCCTGAACCAAGGACTAGGGAAAACAGAAAGCACGTCGTCGGCGTTTTTCCTTGTTCGAGACGCAAGGATACTCTGCTTATCCGGTGATACATAATGAGAGGGAGTCCCAACGATCTCGCTCGGAGGGATAGCGGCAAATGATTGTCTTTTGAGGACGTAGCCTTCGCTCAATGGAAGCTGAAGTTTCCCATCAAGGTGTTAGCCGCCGCCGTAGGCAGCGCAGTCGCGAGAAAGAAGAGGGCCCGCAGCGTTACAAGGCGGCGATCCCCCGCGAGACGAGCTCACCCGCCGGCCAGAGCGCCCGCTGCAGCACCAACTCCGGTGCCGCCACTGACTGTAGCAGAGCCGCAACCTGCAGCGCACCTCCGGAGCGACTTACGCCCGCCGTAGCAGTGCGAAGAGAAGTGAGGAGACCGGAAACTCCCCGGAGAGATGGTCCCTGCACTCTAACTCGTCTCTCTCTCTCTCTCACTCTTTTGAAAGTACCGCTAGCCAAATATAGGCCACATGTACAGGTGAACCTACAACAGCCTTAGGTTAGGCTTGTATCCCCGTATTAACAATTCTTTCTGCAGGGGGGTACCAGGGAAAGCCTGCCACACACGGGAGCCAAGCTTCACGTGTTCGGCGGTACTGCAGAGCCACGGGCCTACGGGTCAAGTGGCTACCGATTTCCAAACTAAAGCATCAAGGCTTGGCGCACCTTGGGGCTTGGCGCTCGCGCTGAACACAAACTCGTTGAGACGGTCAGCCGCAGGGCAGAGCGGACGGAGTTGTGGCACTGTGCTGCCTCCGACTCAAGCTTTGCAAGCTGTGGTTGACCGTCACGTTTCTGGACCAGGAGCGGCCTTTTTCTTTTTCTTCTCTTCTTCTTCTTCTTCTGCAGGGGGGCTAAAGGAAGCGATGGATTTCTGCAACATAGAAACGTTCGAACAAGCGCAAGCCCTGGCTGGGCAGCTGGTGCGGCGGTACCGGCGCGGGGGCGACCTGGCGGGGGCGGCGAGCAGCCAAGACGCGGCGTCGAAGATTCTCAGCCGCGAGCTGTGCCGGTACCGCGAGGACACGCCTCCGCCGCCCCCGCGCGCCGGCTGCGCAGCCGCAAAGCCACGGGCTCGCGCCGCAGTTCGTCGACTGGCAGTCGACGCCCCCGCACCAGACCGGCCGCGCTCCCGCCTACCACCCAACGCTCCCGCCTACCACCCAACGCTCCCCTTCGTCCCCCGTGCAACTCGTTTCGGAAAGCATCGAACTCCGGCGACAAGGCGAAACTACCGAAGCTGACGAAGCTGCTCATGCGCAAGTAAATAGATGCTGTCGACAACGACGACAAGCAAGAGATCCCAAAAAAAAGAACCTCAACCCGCCTCTACTGTAGTCCAGAGACAGACGTAAAAGGTGTCGGTCACAAACAGACCCGGACATGGCAACGAAAGTGTACACCAAATAAACAACCCGCACCCACATAGCCTTTTCTTGCTCTAAAAGAACCCTTTTTTAACAACGGTCACACGGAGACCCTAAGCCCCCGGAATTCCAAGCGAATTTCAACTCTAAAAGAAGCACCGGATCCTTACGATTCTCATCGTCAAGGCAGTCTAGAATCTAAGCAAACTTCTGGCTGAATCCCGTTTCACCGAAATCTTTCTGCAGGGGGGGGGCTAAGGAAGCGATGGATTTCTACAACATAGAAACGTTCGAACAAGCGCAAGCCCTGGCTGGGCAGCTGGTGCGGCGGTACCGGCGCGGGGGCGACCTGGCGGGGGCGGCGAGCAGCCAAGACGCGGCGTCGAAGATTCTCAGCCGCGAGCTGTGCCGGTACCGCGAGGACACGCCTCCGCCGGCGGCGGCGGCCGCCGCGCGCCCGCCGGCTGCGCAGCCGCAAAGCCACGGGCTCGCGCCGCAGTTCGTCGACTGGCAGTCGACGCCCCCGCACCAGACCGGCCGCGCGCCCGCCTACCACCCAACGCTCACCGACTACCCTTCGTCCCCCATGCAACTCGCTTCGGAAAACATCGAGCTCCGCCGGCAAGTCGAGGAGCTCACGATGCTGCTGATGCACCACCCCGAGGTCTCTGCCCACCGTCAGCGGCAGGGTTACCCCGGAATCATCTCCATGCCGCCGTCATACGCGCCGCTGCGCGTCCCCCCTCCGTTCCACGCGCCGCCGCTGGATCTGGTCCCCAGCGCCGTGTCCGTGGTCCAGGCAAGACCGTCCCTCCACTCCCCCTTGCACGGACTGTCCCCGGAAGGGTTCGCGCCGTTGTCGAACACCACCGCCCAGCGGGCGCCGCCGCAGCGGCACTCCAACGCGGAGGTGTCGAAGCCGCCGCCGAACGACGAAACCGAAGACCAGGCGCAGAGCCGGCGGAGGGAAGTCGACCGATACCTGCTGCAGCAAGGCGCGCCGCTAGACGACGAAAGCGTGACAGACGCAGACCCGGCGGAGGGCCCCCCGCAAGCCGGATTCCCTGGATACGCGCAAAATGCGTATCAACCCGCGCGTGCCGGGAGCCCGGGTTTCGTGCCCGGCGGCAGCCCTGTCCTTCGTGCCGCGGCGGCGTCGTCTCCTCGGCATAGCGTGCCTCCGGGTGCGGAGCCGAAATTCACGCCTGCGAGGTTGAGCGAGCGGACGAAGGAGCAGACGAGAGACGACATCCGGCGCGCGATCGACGACTTGTTGGACCGGCAGCCGAACCCCGCGACGCCGTCGACCCAGGCGGCGACCGCGCCGATCACGCCACTCACCGCAGTCCGCCCCGATCGGGCCGGCCCGCGGCAGCCGAAAACGGCGCAAAACGAGTCGCCGCCGCGCAGCGCGCCGCTGATGTCGCCGAAGGGCGTTCCCCCGGCGGTCTTCGGGCAAGCCGCCGGCTTGGCGGGGTTCCCGTCCGTCCCCGCGCTCCCGGCCTTCACGAGCCCGCCGCCGCCCTTCGGCTCGGGCGGCACCGTGCAAACCCCCCTCAGCGCCGTTTACCCAGCCGGCCTTGCGTCGCCTTTGTCCGGGCTTTCCGCCCCGGGGAACTCGTTCTGGACGCAGTACGATCGGTATGCGACCCGCCTGTGTCCGAAACACGAAACAACGATGTCCTGCTAACACGATAATCCGAGTCTAGAGCTTAGGTCTAGAGTTTAGAGTTCTCAAATTTGCTCTCTAGCAAGAAGCAACACTTACAAACATGGCTAGCCGTAGTTAAAGTGTATAAGCATACCTACTACCCTCATACCACTCGCCTCACAGCCTCAATGGTCAACCGATACCCTAAAACACCGAACCTCTAAACCACGATAAACGCAAGAAGACGGCACCGACGCGAGCGAAGAAGCCGACGAACTCTGCGTCGGAGCCGAGTAGAAGATCGCCCATCGAAGCGCGGCCATCGCCCAAGCGGCGTGAAGATGCAGACGTCGGTGCGCAACCGATGACCCCGGACGAGCAGTCGAAGGCGAAGCGAGGCAACAAACGCGCGCCTGAGCGCAACGATGCAGACGAGCTGAAGATGCGAAAGCATGGCGAAGAGATAGCCGCGCCGCCGGCGATGCAAGATTATCGCTACAGATTCTTTGCATTCTAACCCAAAACTCTAGCGAGCTATCCCACTTTTCTGGGGCAGGCCATTCCCCGTGCCACCCAGATACTCTACAGCATACTCCTGCTCCTAAAAATAGGTTATGCATAGCAGGATGCACGTAGCATCCGTGCATCTAGCATGTCGCTCTTTGACCACACACACCCTACGTTGCAGAGATCTGTCGAAGGCAATGCTAGACATGCAGTTGGCGACTGGAAGTGCAGGCGCTGCAGCATCGAATGGTTTCCAAGCATCTCCAGTGGACTCGCGGACCAACTCCCCCTATCGGCACCGGGTATGCTTGCAACCTTCGACTCGTGCGTGAATCGGCATCCACGTGCCGTGGTTAAACGCTCGCAGGCTCATGTCAGACACAGCGATCTTCTACTACCCGACTTGAAACACGGACCAAGGAGTCTAACACGGTGCGAGGCTTAGGGTGTCAACCCACAAGCCGCACTGAAAGGGAGATGTGCCAATCCTTGAGGACGCAGCACAGCCCGATCCTGATTTACTGGAAAGGGCAAAGCCGCGGCATAAGAGAAGTCAGGACCATTGTACGGCACCAAAACGACCGTGTTCGAGGGCGCTGCCGGCAAAGATTCTGCAATCTGCTGCTTCACCTTTACATACTATCGGAGGATGGTGTGCAACCGTTGGACATGCTGCTACCAAATGGCGCGCAAACTGCTGGCACCGGCGTGCCACAGTTAACGCACATCTAACCGCGAGGCCTGTGGCGGGGTTCGACGCACTACTGGCTTGCCCCACGCTCACGTGTGCCGCAACTGTGCCTGTGCCGCAACTGTGCCTGTGCCGCAACATGTGCCGCAACTGTGCCTGTGCCGCAACATGTGCCGCAACTGTGCCTGTGCCGCAACATGTGCCGCAACTGTGCCTGTGCCGCAACATGTGCCGCAACTGTGCCTGTGCCGCAACTGTGCCTGTGCCGCAACATGTGCCGCAACTGTGCCTGTGCCGCAACTGTGCCTGTGCCGCAACATGTGCCGCAACTGTGCCTGTGCCGCATCCCACCTTCTGGATCCCTCGTTTCGTGCTTGGTTTACAGCCGAATGTCTCCTTGTCGTCAGCTCAGCCGTCAAACATGCATGAGAGGCAGTGCCCTGTCCTAACAATAACCACATAAAGACGAACTACGCCATATGGCGTAGTTAATTCATTAATTCGCGGGTATCTGCAAGACGCCACGGGTGCCCGTCCTGGGTCACTTCCATGTGCATTCATTCAGCGCCGAGGGTGCGCATTTGAAAGATCTGCCACGAAATCTTTCAAATGCGCCCTCGGTTCCCATTTTTGACCTACGAAAACCCCTTTTGAGTAGGACCCAAGGTGTGCCTTGAGAAGTCCATTTCCCCAAAATTAACCGCCCTCCCCGTCCGTATGTGGTTAAGCTAATATTCTTGACGTGGCCACTCATTTCCGAGCGAGAACTTGGTCGCCGACCTTGACACCAGACACTGAGAGATGATGGAGGGGGCGGCGTGTTCTTTAAATACTGCCTAAGTGTTCCTTCCGTGTGGAGGCACACGGAAGAGGGCCTCCGCAGGGGTCCCTACCCCCCGCGAGTAATAAGTTGCCTCTTCCAATGCAGGTTTTACCTAGCAAGGTGGCCGGTGCTTCCTCACGGGCCCCGACGCACGCCGCGTCCTCCTCCAAACCCTCACTGTCGTTCTCTCCACTCTCTCCACTCTCTCTCTCTCTCTCTCCGCATGTGATACGAAGAAGCTAGATTCGTCACGGCAGCCGTCCCAGTGAAGGGAATAAAAACCCCTCTCTCCCCGAATCTCTCCTTGTCGTCGGCTCAGCCGCGCTGCTGTCAAACATGCACGAGAGGCACTTCCCTGCCACACATTAAGCTAGTATCTTTCTTGAAAGTATGCCAATACTGCAGGGAATAGTTGACTAGACCTCTTGAGTTTGTGCCAGGGAGTCGGGAGAACCTACCAAGCCAAAAGCAGGACCGACCCCCGTCCGTGAGAAAAAGCGAAGAATAAAAACACCTTCTTTTTTCCGTCTATCTTTGTCAAGAGCTGCAACTCAACTATTCCCCCACAGGCTGCGATGCTCTCGCCGCCGTTGGTATAAATTTGTTGCATTAGTGTGATTGTCAGGCCTTCGACTACCCTGAGCAACGCACTATACTACTACCGTTGGTAGATACGCGGTTGTAGAAGGCGGCACCGAGCAGCAATCACGCTTCGGTCAGCAAGAGAGAGGTGGGCCAGATCGGTCACGATCTCAGAAGCCCTGCGACGTTGGGCACACGGGGGCTGTGTGCGGCTCTGCGCCTTCCTGAGGGGCTAGGAAGTGCTCTGTAGCCTTCTATAGGTATTCGAGGGCTGGGGGCCCTACACCGAGACCTTCAAACCCTTAGGGAGTCCCCCACAACTCAACGTGTGGCACCGGCGCATACGAAACAGCCGCACGAGGCAAGCAATCCCTTTTACCCGGGTTCACCTGTTTCGCAGTTCGCTGGGATGCCCGTCTTTCAAACGAGAAAGTCCCCGTGCGATCAGCAAGCTCGCCTCAATTCGCCTCACTGCCGAGCGCGCTGTTCCCTTCTGCTGTCCTGCCTAACACGGGCCACTGCGTACTCCTCGTGTGGGCTGGATGCAACATCACCGAACATCGACGTCAGCACGGGTTTCACGTGCGGACGGTTTTCACTGCTTTCCCACACAGAGTCTGTGGACATGGTCCACGGTTCTTGCAAGACGCTGAGGCTCTCGTACGGTTTGTCCCTCAGTGCTATCATCACAGTATGGGGGCAGGCCAAGCAAAGCCGCATAACGAACACGCGGGTGCTGCAGTACTCGAGCGTCCCATAGCTAAAACGTGAGGAAGGTACACAAGGAAGTGGCGTGCGAGTTGTGGATGTTGTTCAATGCGGGACTGTTTGCCCGTTGAGGGGGGCGGCAATCACTGCAACCAGATGCCCGAGGTTTAAATAAACCCAAAATACCGTCACTAAAAGGCATGGAAAGACGCTGAAAGTAAATAATGTTGTCGGCAACGAAAAGCAAAATAATAAACCAAAACTACGCATTTCCTCACCCTGGGCAACCGCCTTCCCGTCTATAAGGGGTTAACTCCCCTGCAAGCTTTTGCATGCTGCGGTTGGTCGTCGAACACGGGGAGCTTGGCTCCCGGTGTTGCAAGCCTTAGGTGCTCGCAAAAAGGAAAAAAAGGAAGAGTCAAGCCTAATCCCACTGCGTGACAGGGATTGGCATGTTTTGTCAACGTCTAGTCAACCTCTACGACCGCCTCGGAACCTTCTTCCAAAGAAGAAGCGTACATAAGTACAAAGGTTCTCCGACGACCGAGTTACCCATCGCAGATGAGCGGTCCACGTAAGCTCATCCTTTCGTTCTAGAGAGTTGACCCCGAAAACAAAAGGGAAGGTGTGTGAGACCACAATGTGGTCAGAATAGCCGCAACATTTACCCACAATACATTTATGACGGAATGGAGTTCAACCCTGGAATTGATTATTGCCCATTTTCGATGGGCCACAATACATTGTGGCTATTGCGGCTATTGAGTCCTTTTCTTGTGGGTATATGTTGTGGCTGTTCTGACCACATTGTGGAAAGGTTGTGGGTGCACATTGCTGCCTGACAAACCAGACTCACACTGCTGTCCTCTGTCTGCAGACACCAGAACTTAGCTCCGCCCGAACTTTTGCTTCGCCGGGGGGCGGCGGGGGGGGCGCCCACCCGGGTACCAGCGCCAAACTTTTCCCGCACTCGGTGGGTCGGGGGGGGGTCCGGGGGGGGTGTCCCCCCGGGTACGAGCACCGACCTTGGCTTCACCCGGACTTTACACCCTGGCCGAACTTCGCTTCGTGCCCGAACTCCTTTTCTTTTTCTTTTTATAGCCATAGGGCGGGCTATTGCCAAAAGGAGGAGAGCCCGCGAAACAACGTGTCAACACACGCCTGCCAGGCGGTCTCGTCCGCCAGTCAGAACGCCCCCGGCTGCGCCACCATCGGTGCAACAATCATCTTTGACAGGGCCACGGCTCGCTCCGCGCCCACGGCGCAACGACTTGCGCCCGCCGTAGTAGTACGGGATAGTAGTGGGGCGACCGGATACTCCTCGGAGAGATGGTCCCTGCACTCTAACTCGTCTCTACCTCTCTCTCTTTTTTCTTTTTCTCTTCTTCTTCTTTATAAGGCGGAGCCCCCTGTCCTCGGAAGCTGGTGTCAAAACAAGGGGTGTACAGACCCGCAAAAAGGGGGTGTGGCACCCGCTTTCTAGAACTTCAGCTTTTAGCTCCAGTTTCTGAGGCCGGCCTCTGTCGTGTAGCTCAGCCCCCCCCCCCCCCCCCTTTTTCACTTGCTGCCCTCAGCACGCAGGATGACTTCCTCGCACTCTTTTCCTTTTGGTACTTCAACCATTGGTGCTGCACACGGCAACCCCATGTCCACTGTGCTCTGCGGAGTTTACTTCGCAGATTGCCACCGTAAAAAGAAGACAAGTCAGTGCTGCCTAGCGAGTCGCAGTCACAATCAGGGCGAGTGCCCTGAGTTTTTTAACTGATTGCTCAGACACGGTTGTAGGGGCCTTCTCCCCGTGACGGATTCGCCTGTGCTTTAGTAGCACGGGTGGTCCTGGCTGTGACGAGCTACGAACAGCCGCCTAACAAACCAGACTCACACCGCAGTCCTGTCTGCAGACACTCAGGTTCCGCGCTGATGATGGTCCGCCTTATGTGTCCGTGGCTTAAAGGACCGAAACACGGCGCAGACGGGACCAGTGCGGTGTTGAGCACATACCCATTCCAAGCACGTTCTTGCAATCCCCCCCCTCTTCGTAAAAAGAAGACAAGTCAGTGCTGCCTAGGGAGTCGCAGTCACAATCGGGGCTGGGACCCTGAGTTTTATAACTGATTGCTCAGACACGGTTGTAGGGCCGCTCCTCCCCGTGACGGATTCACTTGTGCTCTGGTAGCACGGGTGGTCCTGGCTGTGACGAGCTACGAACAGCCGCCTGACAAACCTGTCTGCAGACACTCAGGTTCCGCGCTGATGATGGACCGCCTTGTGTGTCCGTGGCTTAAAGGACCGAAACACGGCGCAGACGGGACCAGTGCCGTGTTGAGCGCATATCCATTCCAAGCACGTTCTTGCAATCCCCTCACTCTCCGACAATCCCCCTCCCCCTCCGACAAGGCGCTTTGCCGCCCTTGCTGTACCTTGTACGTCGACGTTGTTGTTAAAAGACAGCTTTTTGTTCCTGCCTGTTTGCTTGAGTCTGGCATCTTTTCTTTTGCACCCTCCCTTGTGTCTGTTCTTCGGCGACGGTGGAGTTCCAGTCTGGGCTCAGAAGCTTGGAGTTGCAGTCGTAGCTAAAAAAAAGCGCTTTTCGGGTGCGGATTTGCACGCGTTTTGGTTGTAGCACACCCGCTTTTCGGGTGCGACTCGGGCACGGCCTGTTTACCTACAGCATCTGAGGTTGGACCGTGTCAACCAAAAAATTTACAGGCACGGTACAAGCCTCCACTCCTGACACAAGGAGTTTTCCGAGGTACTGACTGCGCTGTCGACTTGGGAGTTTCTGCTCTTCGTATTGTCTGACGAGGACTGCCATGAAGAAAGGGAGAAGCAAGAACACGTCTTTGTAACTGATAGCCCTAGCGCAAAGGGAATGTTGAATGCTGCCTTAACCCGGGGGAACGAGCTTTGGGCGAGGTCACCGGGGGGCAATCTGTGTGTGTGTGTGTGTAATGACCTCAACGGTCAATCACGTGGATCGCTCTCTCAAAACCTGGGGAATCTCATTGCAGGTCTATACCGCCTCACATTTGAACTCTCGGGAAACCCCAGCAGCAAACCGGAGTTGAAGCCCATCAACGTCACTGTCGGCGACATCAGTCAGGAGTATGCACAAGCTTGTTGCCGCTTGGCGGCAGAAACTCCTGCACCGCATGCAGCGGCCCGCTGAGCCATGTTGGACTTCTCTCTTGGTTTGTGCGTGCCGGGTTGATCCATTTCCCACTTGTACTAGGATATTACAATCAGCCTGTTTGTGCGTGCCGGGTTGATCCATTTCCCACTTGTACTAGGATATTACAATCAGCCTGTTTGTGCGTGCCGGGTTGATCTATTTCCCACTTGTACTAGGATATTACAATTAGCCAACACCACCAAAACACGCTGGCCCTTCTTTTTAGCCTGCACGACACGCAATACTGTTAGTACCGATCTCGGGTGCGACTAGCTTCACTAGGAAATGAGCGTGCTCTAAAGTCTCAAAAAGTCGAACAGTCGGCAACAGGCAAAACAGGCACACACAAGTACGTACTACCGCAAGCAACCAGTATACGACCCTACAAAGGGGCCTTGCCTCACCCGTAGCTTTGAATCTAAAACCACAAAGGTTCCTTGCAGTCCGGGCAAGGAGGGAGGGATAGTCAGAGGAATGCGGCGGGCATGGCCGCGGCTATGCGCGGCATCAGGGCAGGCAGATGCTGGGCTCGCGCTCGTGCGCATGGCCACCGCGGCGGAGCTGGCGATGGCGGAGCCCGGTGAGCGGCTGCCGTCCGAGTACGAGGCGTGGAACGCGGCAACACAGCAGTGGGTCCTGCGCTACGGCTTCGTCGCGGACCGCCTCTCCGACAGCCTGCGGCACATCACCCGCGTGCCGGCCTCCGTCAGCGGCGAAACCGAAACTTTCGTGCTGGATTGCATGCGCGAGCCCGTGGCAGCTTGGCGGCAGAAACTGCTCCTGCTCCTGTACCGCATGCAGCGGGCGGTGTACTTCTACGACGCGCAGGTGGCCCTTGACATTCCGAAGCTGCATCTGCTCGGAACCGCGGAATGGGAAGAATTGCTGCCAAGCGCCGTCAAGAACGGCCGAGCCCTCGACGTCGGCACCGGAAAAGGCGACTTGGCTCTGCGGTACAAGCACCTGTTCGAAACTGTCGTGGCCACGGAAGTCAGCGCGGCGCTCTGCCGCCGGTTGAAGCACCTGGGGTTCCGCGTCTTCCAAACACCCACGGTGGAGCTCCCCGCGTCCGAGCAGCGTTTTGACTGCGTCCTGTGTCTAAACACGCTGGATCGGTGCCCGAACCCCCACTCCTTACTCAAAAACATGCGGGCGGTCGCCACCATCGGATCCCCCGTCGTCATCGCCGTGCCGCTGCCGTTCTACCACCTCGACTTCTTCACCAAGAGCAGCATGGCCGGGCTTTCCCTCGAAGGCGACAACACCTTCGAAGGCTCGGCGTCCGCAGTGGCCGACGAGCTGCTTCTCCCGGTCGGCTTGAAACCCGTCGCATTGTACCGTGCCCCGTACATGTCGTCTGGCCCGTACGACCACCCTCTTTCGCAGGTACTGGACACAGCAATATTTGTCTGCCGCGTGATGTACTGAGCCAGCTATGTTCGTCTGCCGCGTGACGCGTGACGAGCTAGCTATCTTCGTCTGCCGCGTGACGTGCTATCCGTCTGCAGCAAGATGTACTGAGCCAGCTATCTTCGTCTGCCGCGTGATGTGCTATCCATCTGCAGTAAGATGTGCTGAGCCAGCTATTTCCGTCTGCCGCGTGATGTACTGAGCCAGCTATTCCCGTCTGCCGCGTGATGTACTAAGCCAGCTATTTTTGTCTGCCGCGTGATGTACTGAGCCAGCTATTTCCGTCTGCCGCGTGATGTACTAAGCCAGCTATTTTTTGTCTGCCGCGTGATGCTGAGCCGGCGCGTGCCTCCTTCGCGAAGCCCGTTTGCTGCTAGAGCGCATCAACACGCAGCATGCAGCCTAGCAACAGCAGCACGATGCAGTGCATCTACTAGCAGCGACGTGCATACGTCACCAGCAGCAGGAGCACTGCAGTGGTATCCCCGTGGTGGTGTACGTAGCAGTAGCACGTAGCTTGTACACAGCACCATAATGTAGGTACGCACTGCGTAGCTGTTGGTGTGCTGGGGGACGGACATTTAACCCCACCCAACGGAGCAGCGCTGCCTTCCCGCCTCGTTTGGATACGCAAAAGCGGCAACACCGGTGGTGGTGCATCATTGGCCCTTTTCCACACATTCTCGTGTCACTGCACGAAAGTCAGAGCAGAGTCGAACTCAACAGGGTCTTCGTTCCCCGCTGACAGTTTCAAGTCCGTCCCCTGCTAGGAGGTAGGGAAAGAAGGAATCTCGTTGGTGGCCCATTTTGCGCGTCTTTAACCAGAAGACGAGGCATTTGGCTATCCTTAAGAGAGTCGGAGCCGCTCCGGTTGTCAAACCATTCGACTCGCCACCGCTGTGAGATGAAGTGAAATGAAGTGTAGGTCTTGGCTTAGGTTGACTTGCCCTTCGACTCGCTCTCACTCGTCCGAGACTCGCCATTTCCTCGTGTGTGCGCTTGGCTTACTTATGAAGAAACCCCCAACCCCCGCCCTCTGAAGTCCACTAATGCAAAAAGCCCGAGTGGAATGCGAGCCTGCCGATCACAACGCAAATCCCGGGGCCTGTGGCCATGCCGCCAACGACTGCGACGCGCGTGCGAAATGTCGGACGCTAGCGTCTGTCAAGAGCATGCGTGACTCAGCCGTGTTTTAAAGGTGAGATGAGAGGCATCGGCTCACTCTGTCAAAGGACCATACCACTAATGCAACAAGAAGTCCGATGAAACCCCTTGTCAATACCACCCAACGACTGCGACGCGCGTACGAAATGTCGGACGCTAGCGTCTGTCAAGAGCATGCGTGACTCAGCCGTGTTTTAAAGGTGAGATGAGAGGCATCGGCTCACTCTGTCAAAGGACCATACCACTAATGCAACAAGAAGTCCGATGAAACCCCTTGTCAATACCACCAAACGACTGCGACGCGCGTACGAAATGTCGGACGCTAGCGTCTGTCAAGAGCATGCGTGACTCAGCCGTGTTTTAAAGGTGAGATGAGAGGCATCGGCTCACTCTGTCAAAGGACCATACCACTAATGCAACAAGAAGTCCGATGAAACCCCTTGTCAATACCACCAAACGACTGCGACGCGCGTACGAAATGTCGGACGCTAGCGTCTGTCAAGAGCATGCGTGACTCAGCCGTGTTTTAAAGGTGAGATGAGAGGCATCGGCTCACTCTGTCAAAGGACCATACCACTAATGCAACAAGAAGTCCGATGAAACCCCTTGTCAATACCACCCAACGACTGCGACGCGCGTACGAAATGTCGGACGCTAGCGTCTGTCAAGAGCATGCGTGACTCAGCCGTGTTTTAAAGGTGAGATGAGAGGCATCGGCTCACTCTGTCAAAGGACCATACCACTAATGCAACAAGAAGTCCGATGAAACCCCTTGTCAATACCACCCAACGACTGCGACGCGCGTGCGAAATGTCGGACGCTAGCGTCTGTCAAGAGCATGCGTGACTCAGCCGTGTTTTAAAGGTGAGATGAGAGGCATCGGCTCACTCTGTCAAAGGACCATACCACTAATGCAACAAGAAGTCCGATGAAACCCCTTGTCAATACCACCCAACGACTGCGACGCGCGTGCGAAATGTCGGACGCTAGCGTCTGTCAAGAGCATGCGTGACTCAGCCGTGTTTTAAAGGTGAGATGAGAGGCATCGGCTCACTCTGTCAAAGGACCATACCACTAATGCAACAAGAAGACCGATGAAACCCCTCGTCAATACCACCCAACGACTGCGACGCGCGTGCGAAATGTCGGACGCTAGCGTCTGTCAAGAGCATGCGTGACTCAGCCGTGTTTTAAAGGTGAGATGAGAGGCATCGGCTCACTCTGTCAAAGGACCATACCACTAATGCAACAAGAAGTCCGATGAAACCCCTTGTCAATACCACCCAACGACTGCGACGCGCGTGCGAAATGTCGGACGCTAGCGTCTGTCAAGAGCATGCGTGACTCAGCCGTGTTTTAAAGGTGAGATGAGAGGCATCGGCTCACTCTGTCAAAGGACCATACCACTGTGCCGATAAGAGAGCGCGCAGAATTTTCGAGCAGCTCGAGTCGACTATGAGCTCATCCGGAGTCCTAGATGCCAGCAAAGCGCAGAAACAGAGCTGGCTGGAATGCCTCAGAGTCGAGAGATCAACCTCTGTGCCTGAGGTCCCTCAGGCTTTGCCTTCTGCAGAGAATTCCTTGCCCCGTTTGGTGCAGTTCCCTTCAGGAAACCCCGTCTGCTGTGAATTCCTACAACAATTGGTTCTCGTAAATTCAAACACGGGCCCGGTAGTATGCACGCTCTCCTCGGTACTCCTAGATCCAGCTGCCTCCAGCCTGAGGCACAGAGTGACGGAAAGGTGCAGAAGTGGTGTGATCAGCTTCAAGTTTCGCCGGCTTCGCGCCTGGCTCTTGCCGGGTTTGTCTCGTGTTCTTGCAGGGTCCCGGATCCTGGGAGGGACAGGTGAGGAGGATGTTGCCCTGGCTGGCCTTGCTGGGGGGCAAATCAGAAACGAGGCGCTGAGACAGAAATGCTCTTGGATTGGGGAGTCGCTTCGCCAGGTAAACTTTTATGTTCGAATGATCATGAGTGCATATGATGTGCAAAGGTCACTTGGCGAAGAAAGCGCAGTTATCATCCACCTCATGCAAGGGCACGGGTCACACCAAAAAGAGCTGCGACGAAACGAGCGGGCGAAAAAACGTCCCGCTACCAGAACCAACCGATCGTAAGTTGAGCAGCGCTACTTCGGCCGCCTCCTTGCCTGCATCAAACGCCCCTTCGGTGATCCCAATTCAAGAAGCAAAAAATGGAAAGAAAAGAACAAGATAGGATTGCTCCCGTCTTTTTCAGCGTTTGGCATCGACAATTCGCAGTTCAGCTTTCGCTGTTTACGGGTACACCAAATTTCCAGGCCCGAAGAAATGGGTTTGCACCTATTCTACACCTCTCGTGTCACTGCACAAAGTCAGACTAGAGTCAAACTCAACAGGGTCTTCTTTCCCCGCTGACAGTTTCAAGTCCGTTCCCTTGACTGCTGTTTCGCCAGCCCTCCTCCACCACCCTGTCGCAAGGGCAGTGCGAACAGAAGTTGCCTCACACCCGCCGACCCAGTCGATACATTGTATTCGCTGAACTCTTCGAAAGACCTGCAGCCCAGGAATAGGCACATTGGAGGAAATGAGAAGCTCGTCGCCGCAAACCGTGGCGTTTTCACTTGCGTCCTGAATCCAGCTTTACGTAAAAAACGATCAGGCACTGCGTTCAACGAAATCTTATTTCTGTATTGCCACCAAATGAGAGCTTCCTATCCAACCCCCCCCCGCCCACCGACCACACGCACGAAGCTGAACCTCACAAAACAAACAAAGGTCGAAAGACACCAATCTGTACGTCCCACGGGATCGTCGGAAAACACAAAACAAGCCCACAAAAAGGGAAGGCGGGAAAGAAACAAGAAGAGCGCCGACGCGACGATGCTGCGGCGGTGGGCGGCGTCCGAGCTGCGGGGCAGCCCGCTGGCCGCCGGCACGCGCTTCGCGAGCGTCTGCAGGGGCCACCGCCGCCACCGGACCTTGCCGACGACTGGCGGGGTATCCCGCTACGATCTGTCCGATCCGGTGTGCTTCTCATTCTGTAGTGGGGCGACCGGATACTCCTCGGAGAGATGGTCCCTGCACTCTAACTCGTCTCTCTCTCTCTCTCTCTCATTCTTATTATTGCTCCAAAGACATTCGGGGCAGCAGTCAGTTGCGAGACTGGCAGGTGAGCAGCGTCACCTTCCCTAGCGAGCTCTCGGATCAAGCTGCGTCTGATGCAGCTGTTGTATGGATCGCCTACATACACTCAGCCGCGCGTGCCTTCATTGCGAAGGTTATCGCTGCGACCTTCTGGGTGGCAGCTGTGTCAGGTCAAGTAGCGAGATCTGGGGCCCTGTGATGGCTGAGTGCACACCTAAGCAGGGCTGCATCCTCGTGTTGTAGCCGTGTTGTGTATAAGGCTTCGTGGGGGCCTGGTCAACCACCTCATCACTATAGGGCACAAACCTTTCTCGACAGTGATTGGACAGTTTGGATTGCCGGGGGCGGGTCTCCATGAAGAAGAGAATTGTAAAGCAAGACCTGCCCCCTGCGCCTGCTGTCTCCGGCTGCTTCGGCCGACGACACATACTACTACTACTACTGCTCCAAAGACAGCTGCGGAACGACGCCAAACCCGTGTACCCTCAGGACGTAGTCTTCGCTCAATGGAAGCTGAAGTTTCCCATCAAAGCGTTAGCCGCCGCCGTAGGCCGCGCTTGCTCAGACTTTTCACCCTGGGGGTTCTAACCCTGAACCAAGGACTAGGGAAAACTGAAAGCACGTCGTCGGTGTTTTTCCTTGTTCGAGACGCAAGGATACTCTGCTTATCCGGTGATACATAATGCCCAATTAGAGGGAGTCCCGGCGATCTCGCTCGGAGGGGTAGCGGCAAATGGTTGTCTTTTGAGGACGTAGCCTTCGCTCAATGGAAGCTGAAGTTTCCCATCAAAGCGTTAGCCGCCGCCGTAGGCCGCGCTTGCTCAGACTTTTCACCCTGGGGGGTTCTAACCCTGAACCAAGGACTAGGGAAAACAGAAAGCACGTCGTCGGTGTTTTTCCTTGTTCGAGACGCAAGGATACTCTGCTTACCCGGTGATACATAATGCCCAATTAGAGGGAGTCCCGGCGATCTCGCTCGGAGGGGTAGCGGCAAATGGTTGTCTTTTGAGGACGTAGCCTTCGCGCTCAATGGAAGCTGAAGTTTCCCATCAAGGTGTTAGCCGCCGCCGTAGGCCGCGCAGTCGCGAGGAAGAAGAGGGCCCGCAGCGTTACAAGGCGGTGATCCCCCGCGAGACGAGCTCACCCGCCGGCCAGAGCGCCCGCTGCAGCACCAACTCCGGCGCCGCCACTCACTGTAGCAGAGCCGCAACCTGCAGCGCGCCTCCGGAGCGACTTACGCCCGCCGTAAGAGAAGCGAGGAGACCGGAAACTCCCCGGAGAGATGGTCCCTGCACTCTAACTCGTCTCTCTCTCTCTCTCTCTCTCTCTCTCTCTCTCTCTCTCTCTCTCTCTCTCTCTCTCTCTCTCTCTCTCTCTCTCTCTCTCTCTCTCTCTCTCTCTCTCTCTCTCTCTCTCTCTCTCTCTCTCTCGCATCTCAACTCAATTGTTCATCACCGACCTGCCACGTTCAAGTTTGCTCCGACCACTGCACCCTCTGCCGACACTCGCTGGCCGTCGACGCTCATGACGGCAGCCCCATCCTGAAGTGCAAATACTGCGTCGCTGCTGCTGTGCGCGGGATTGGCGCCGCTCAAGCGGCCACCTTTAGTCACTCGTTTGTTTGTAAAGATTGCTCCGTTCTTCTCCCTGACTTGTTCCCGGATTAGGATGACACACCCTACTACCAGCGGAAGCGCGGACGCGACGATGAGCAAACAGGTGGGAGCGCCCACAAGAAGCCGAAGCCGCAGCAGCCGCCTCTGAACCAGCAGCGCACCCCCAAAGAGGACAGCCCACAAACCCAACCGAAGCGGAGCCGCGAAGACGAGCAGGCTAAGGAGTCGAGATCTCGGCCGCGGAAACAACCTGCGAGGGAGAAAAGGAAGTGCGCCGAATCATCTGATTCCTCGTCATTGGGTGAAGAGGGTGGTCGGGACTGATGTCCCGTCCCTTCTTTCATTCACCGCAAACAGTGAGGCGTAAGCGTTCAACAAAAAAGACCCATTTTGTAGTTGTATTGTTTCTCCCACAAGCACAAGGCAGCCCCTCGAGTATTTCTCTCAGTGTTCTTGTGTTCTTTTCACTGCAAATGCCAAGAAATATGCGGATGAAACCCCCAAGCCTCGGTCGAGCCAAGAGATTCTTACAGCCCCGGGCCACAAAAACGCTATAATAGCCCGCCCGTCCCGCGGCCAACTGTCAACAACACTCCCCCGCAGCTGCAACTGCACCGCAGGCGCCGGAAGATTCCTGCCTGTCCGCCTCCTTACCTCGGCAAGCCCCCTCGGATAGCAGTTGAGCTCATGCTTGCCCATCATGACGTCGAGAAGCTGGCGCCGGCTTTGCGCGAGTTTGACGTCACCGTCAGCATCCAGCAGGTATGTCTTTCATCATTTGCGCACTTAACCATGGTCAAGAAGACGAACGAAAGCATAGAGCTCAAAGCACATGCAGAACAACAACGAAAAGCCTCCAGGCAAAACCCCCGTTTTCACATTTCTTCCCTTTTCGCTGGGGGATCTCTGGAAACAGCCTCCCTCGAGAGGAGAGAGAGCAGCGCGCGAGAGTCACCCAACAACGCGCCCACCTGATACCCTTGCTCCTCAGCGCAACACCTCCATCTCCAAGCGCCGGCCCAGAGCTCAACCTTTTTTCAAAGGGAACCGAGGGCCAGAACAGGAACTTTGACGCGAAAAAAAATGGCGAGGGGGTGAGGGCCTGAGAGGGGGTGAGGGCCTGAGAGGGGGTGAGGGCCTGAGAGGGGGTGAGGGCCTGAGAGGGGGTGAGGGCCTGAGAGGGGGTGAGGGCCTGAGAGGGGGTGAGGGCCTGAGAGGGGGTGAGGGCCTGAGAGGGGGTGAGGGCCTGAGAGGGGGTGAGGGCCTGAGAGGGGGTGAGGGCCTGAGAGGGGGTGAGGGCCTGAGAGGGTGAGGGCCTGAGAGGGGGTGAGGGCCTGAGAGGGGGTGAGGGCCTGAGAGGGGGTGAGGGCCTGAGAGGGGGTGAGGGCCTGAGAGGGGGTGAGGGCCTGAGAGGGGGTGAGGGCCTGAGAGGGGAGAGAGGGTGAGGGCCTGAGAGGGGGTGAGGGCCTGAGAGGGGGTGAGGGCCTGAGAGGGGGTGAGGGCCTGAGAGGGGGTGAGGGCCTGAGAGGGGGTGAGGGCCTGAGAGGGGGTGAGGGCCTGAGAGGGGGTGAGGGCCTGAGAGGGGGTGAGGGCCTGAGAGGGGGTGAGGGCCTGAGAGGGGGTGAGGGCCTGAGAGGGGGTGAGGGGTGAGGGCCTGAGAGGGGGTGAGGGCCTGAGAGGGGGTGAGGGCCCGAGAGGGGGTATTTTAGCGGGTGAGGGGTCACCTCGCGACGAAATCTCAAAGCTTGTCTCTCGACCTTGATCTCGGGCGGGACCCTCCCTCCTCGAGGTTTCATACCCTCCCTGTGACCCCTTTACCCGTTTCCCTTTTCTATTGTACACTCTCTTCGAAGAAGACTTGATGCTAGCATCAAACATGCATGAGAGGCAGTGTCCTGCCTAAACATTAAACTAAGATTTTCCCCGGGCCCCAATCCCTCTCCTGTGTCATCATCCCCGAGAGCTCAAGCCGAAGCGAACATCTCCGGGAATCATACGAACGTGGAGAAAGAGGCGGGTTTGGTAAGGTGCGGCCAAAGATCAAGGGATATTCCCCCTGGAGATTCCGTCGCCAACGATTCTCAAATGCTAGTCTCTCTCTCATCTCTGGCGGGACACCCATACCCCTGAACCGAAACTAAGTCGTATCCTGGTTGTCATCATCCCCGAGAGCTCAAGCCGAAGCGAACATCTCCGGGAATCATACGAACGTGGAGAGAGAAAGAGGCGGGTTTGGTAAGGTGCGGCCAAAGATCAAGGGAGATTCCCCCTGGAGATTCCGTCGCCAACGATTCTCAAATGTTAGTCTCTCTCTCTCATCTCTGGCGGGACACCCATACCCCTGAACCGAAACTAAGTCGTATCCTGCTTGTCATCATCCCCGAGAGCTCAAGCCGAAGCGAACATCTCCGGGAATCATACGAACGTGGAGAGAGAAAGAGGCGGGTTTGGTAAGGTGTGGCCAAAGATCAAGGGAGATTCCCCCTGGAGATTCCGTCGCCAACGATTCTCAAATGCTAGTCTCTCTCTCATATCTCTGGCGGGACACCCATACCCCTGAACCGAAACTAAGTCGTATCCTGGGTGTCATCATCCCCGAGAGCTCAAGCCGCAGCGAACTTTTGGGGGGGGTGTTCAAATCAATGAAGGGCGCTTCGCTTCGTGTCAAGTGCAAGAGAGCAAAGCCAGCCACACACAATCGTCAGTTGCGGGAAACGCGGTTGACCGGGGTGGCGCCGCTGGGGACCGAGGAGCACGAGAAGCAGTGGAGAGACAGCATGCACGAGAACTTCGGCAACTGGCTTCGCGCGAGGAGGGCGTACCTGTCGTTTATACCATACATGGGCGAAGCAACGGAGAGGCAGCAAGCCATCATGTGCGACAAGAAGCTGACGCCGAAGCAGATCGCTGCTGAGCTGAAGGCGAACGGCATGACGGCATCCGTTGAACAGGTGTGCACCACCAAACCTTGACCAGTCTGCATCGCGCTTGTGATGCCCTTTTCCGACAAGCTACGAGGGAACCTTACAGAAATATTGTCCCCAAAACCTTTTTTCAACCTTTCCAATTCCCTTCAAGCTAAACCATTAAACAACGGTCCCCCACCCATTCCAAGCACGTTCTTGCAATCCCCCCATTCCAGTAGGGTACTTCGCGTAACGCGACTTGCTGCCCTCAGCACGCAGGAGTACTTCCTCGCACTCTTTTTCCTTTTGGTACTTCAACCATTGGTGCTGCACTGTGCTCTGCGGAGTTTACTTCGCCGATTGCCACCGTAAAAAGAAGAGAAGTCAGTGCTGCCTAGCGAGTCGCAGTCGCAATCAGGGCGGGTGCTCTGAGTTTTTGTGTCTATCCATGCAATTTGTCAAGAACAAAAACAGATCGATGGCAGCGTACTGTCCTCACTCCCGTTAGATGAACAAAACAGGTTTGAAGGAAGTGCGCACAAACAAACTGATTGCTCAGGCACGGTTGTAGGGGCTTTCTCCCCGTGACGGATGCGCCTGTGCTCTAGTAGCACGGGTGGTCCTGGATGTGACGAGCTACGAACAGCCGCCTGACAAACCAGACTCACACCGCAGTCCTGTCTGCAGGCACTCAGGTTCCGCGCTGATGATGGTCCGCCTTCTGTGTCCGTGGCTTAAAGCACCGAAACACGGCGCAGACGGGACCAGTGCGGTGTTGAGCACATACCCATTCCAAGCACGTTCGTGCAACCCCCCTCCCCCCGGGCGGCATAGCCAAAGCTTACACTGTTGGAGATGTTTTTGTGCGAGTCTGCCGGTAAAAAAAAGGGTCGAACTTTAATCAGCCAGCAAGCCGGCTGATCGCGCGCACACTGACTTTAACTCTAAAAAAACTTCCCAGATTGTCGAAGCCCACACAAGTGGCGAAGTTGCAGACGCTCCGTACGACGGGTTCCTTGTATGGTTTCTGCGGTGTTGCAAGCTGGTCGACTACCAAAGTCTGATCGAACGTATGCACCTGGCTCCTTCTGCGCACTACTTTTTGCCACTTTGCTACTTTTTGTATCTTTCCAATGCCGCGGGAGCCAAGCTTCACGTGTTCGGTGGTGCTGCAGAGCCACGGGCCTACGGGTCAAGTGGCTACCGATTTCCGAAACTAAAGGATCAAGGCGTGGCGCATCTTGGGGCTTGGCGCTCGCGCTGTACACAAGCTCGTCGAGACGGTCAGCCGCAGGGCAGAGCGGACGGGGTTGTGGCACTATGCTGCCTCCGACTCAAGCTTTGCAAGCTGTGGTTGACCGTCACGTTCCTGGACCAGGAGCGGCCTTTATCTTCTTCTTCTTTCTGCAATGCCGCTCTCGGAGGCCCCTATTGTCACCTATGACGGTTAGAAAATTGCCCCCCAAGGTATCAGTGGATATGCCCCCGTGTCGACCCTGCTACAGAAAACCCCACGAATTAATTTGTCGTCACAGCCGTCGGGATCAACTTCCCACAGCCCTTGCAAGCACTCTACGCGATCACTCACCGCAGTGGACGAAATTTTCATCCCACTCGGACTTCCCGTTGGCATCGTCGCCATCGTACACTCGCGGCCAAGAAACCACTGAGAAACGACTGAACGCTTCGAGAAACGCATCGAGCTCCATAGGGTTACACCATGAACTTTAACCAGCCGTCGTGGACACACAAGGCAGACCGTCATCAGCACGGAACAGACAGCGGCGTGAATCTGGTTTGCCTGGCGGCGATTCGCGGCTGGCTACAACCAGGACCACCCGTGCCACGAAGGCACAGGGCGAATCCAGAAGGTTTCCCAACACCCACAGAAGACGACGTTGCGAAGTTCGAGAAGGTCGTCTCGAATTCCGACGAGGAGGTAACACCTGCCGCAGTGAAGAGGATAGCAAGCAACGCGAACGCCAAGACGGTGTAGAGATCCTCTCTCCGGTTCCACCACACTTTCGCCACCACGTTGTGTACGCGACCGGGTCCGAACTCAATGGGGCGGTGGCGACTGACGCCGATGCAACAGACACCTACAACGACAGGCCCACCTATTCAAGGTCGAAATCTCGTTCGTTAACGGAATCAACATGTCTCCCTCAACCAGGATCGGCCACACCCCACACAATACATCGAGAAAGAGCTCTCAATTCTGTCAATCCTTGAGGTCGTTTCGGCTCAAGTCTTCCCGTGTTGAGCCAAATCAAACCGCATCGTCTACGCCTGGTGCCATTCGTCAATTCCTTGTACTCCCCCCTGCACACGTTGCCGTGGGAGCCGAAATGGCTTCCCTCGATCCTGAGACGGCATCATTTACAGCAGTGGACTGCGAGGGTACCCGGTCATCTTGGATTCCCACGCTCTTGTCGTCGATTGATGAAGACATTCTTGTAGATGCTTTCGCGTAAAGGTGGGGGTTGAATAATAACACCTGTGTTCTTATTCGATTCGTCGAATACTAAAAAAAGTTCCGGGTAGCCGAACAGTAGCAGGATCAAGTAGTGGTAGTGTTTTCAGGCAACCAGACGTGTGTCACATAAATGTTATTATTCGACCCCCCCCCCCCCTTTAGAACTTTGCGTCGGTGGGACTTCCTGTGTTCTCGTAGCATCGTCCTGGCTGTGACATGCCACGAACAGCCGCCTGACAAAACAGTCCGAGTCCCGTCTGCAGACACTCGTTTTCTGTTTGAGACTGGCCACACAGTGCGGGACTAGTGTGGTGTAGAGCAATCCACAACGATCTGAGGAGTTCAGATAACCGGCCGCACGTAAGGTGGCTGGGGTTGCTGTACGACCCCGGCACTCCTTCTTGATCCCGCGCAACGAAGCCTCGGACGAAACTCAAAAGAGAACCGCTAAGCACTTCGTTTTGATTATTCCTTCACGGGCCAAAAAAAACGAGTCGAGAGAATCGATCTTTTGTTATCCCATGCTTTATCATTCACGGCGAACGCCTGCTTTGGGCACGCTGTTTTGTTCGCAGGAACCCTAATGCTGTCACGTATAAGCGTGGACCCCAGGGCGCCCTTCGAGCGCCTTCTGGCTGAAAGACCCTTCGTGAAGTACAATGGCCGCCCCCAACCTGTCCTGGAAGCTGAAGATGACTTCCCCCGATCACCACCCACCGAAGCACCGACCCGACAGGCTGACACGACCGCCCCCCGTGAGTCCACGCGGAAAGGCCACAAGCGAAAGGCTGAAGAGGACGAACAACGGGCTTCAAAGCGACGCCGCTCGAATGTCCACAAACCGGTTCTTACAGTTGCCCCTCCATCCACGTGCTACCGATCAGTCGTTTGTACACACGTGAGGCATGATCCGACGCTGTTTTGCCCCACCGGCCTCCCGAATCTGGGGAACACGTGCTTCTTTGGTGCGGTGCTGCAGCTCCTGCTACGGGTTGAGCCGTTCAGAGAGATGTACTGGAGCCTTGCGCAGGACCTCCCCAACTGCCGTGGATTTCTCGGGGACTTCCTGGCTTACTTTGCCATGCTGTCAAGCTCTCGCGACAGTGGTGACCAGCGTAGCCGGGATTGTCGGAGAATGGGTGTCCAAGCCATCCTGAGCATGTTCGCAAACTTCTGCGATGCACGGCAGCACGATGCGCACGAAGCTCTGGTAGCGATACTCAGCGCGACTAGTGCGACGCTGGGTCCGGACGAAACGGGGACCCCCTGCCCGGGCTACCAACTCTTCGTAACATGCTTGGAGAACGGCTGGACCAGCTCAGTACGATGTAATGCATGTGGACGCACTTCTTCCAGCAGTCAGGTAATGCAATGTTTGCAAATTCCTTGCGGAAGGAAGCTGGAAGATTCTCTCCACGTGCACGGGTTTGTGAATCCGGAGAGAGTATGCGACTGCAAGGCTGTAGGTACGGTTGTTGAAAGTATGGATCTCCGTCTGACAGCTGAATGTGTTCTGATGCAGTTTGGCATCTACACGAGAAACGGTGCCAGGCGCCAGAATGACGTGAAACTGCCCCCCTTCTTCGGACCGCCGGACCATCTGCTACGCCTCGCAGCCGTCGTGGTGCACATGGGGGAGGATACGGCTAGCGGACACTACGTCACGTACGTTGCGCAAGACACGGGGTGGATCCTCTTCGACGACCTGCACGTCACCTCTGTCGACGACATTCCGTGGGGTGACGTTTACCTCGCGGCCTTTGTCCGGATCCCCCGGAATGCCCACGACATGACTGTCCGTGCCCCGTCACCCTCCATGGTGCTTCCTACTCAGGATCGGCTACCCGACTTGCCTGCACCCCCAGGTTCAGCCGGTAATTTGATGAGCCGGCAGTCGGAAGGATCACCTGACTCCTTCTGCCCCTTTGGTAATTCGCCACCCTGCCCGCCCTTGCCGGACTCCCAATGTCTGACACCGCATGGTCAGTTGTTTGAACAGCAGTTAACGGGTTCCCCGGTGCTGCGATGTCAACACTGCTCCATCGAGTGCACGAAGGATGGCCAGACGTTCCAAGGTCTGAGGGGACTCCGCGCGCATGAGAGACGTTGCCACCTCGCGGGTGTGAGATTCTGATCCGCGTCGTTTGAGCCTCATCGGGTTCTTGATTGCTGGCTGGTCTATGTTTCACTCCGCACCCGTTTACCCTGACTAACGGGAAAAACTCGAAGTGTCTGTACGAGTGAACGCACACTAACATGAGAGGATGAAGGCACGTATATGCCGCCTGGCCCTGTGCTAGGCGTAGTTTGAGGTTGTACTTATTTCCGAACAACCTACCACGAGCTTATCCACCCACACCCCCATTTTTCCCCTTTCTTTTTATTTACTTTTTCCCGCCCGATGTCGCTGATGACTAACGGACCGGCGGACCCGTCCCAACGGGGGTGCTTATGGAAGCTGCAATGAAGGCTTAGACCGGTACGGGCGACATGGCAACCCCTGCTCAACTCAATGCTCAACATGTAGAACGTGGGGGGCCCTTGATCACATTCATTACGGGTGTGGTCGTGGTGTCGGTCGCATTAGTCGCTTTGCTAGCCAAAGAGAGAGATAGAGAGAAAAAGAGCGCCAGAGAGAAAAGATAAAATTATCTTCCGGAAAAGAAGGGTTACGCGAACCCCCGAAAAATAGTTACCCCCAAAAAAATATAAGGACAGACTATTTTTCTTGTTTTTTGATCCGCGTCCTAGCGCGCGGAAAATTTTGGGGAACCGTGGAAAAAAAAATAGTTGAAAAAAAAATATTTTTTCTTTTTTGCTGTGGAAGGGTACAGCAGGGTGCCATGGGACTCCAGATGGTCACATAGCAGGAGTGTGTGGAGAGATGTTTCTCTCGGGATGATGCAGACCATGGACTCCATGCAGTACCGGGAGGTTCGGTACGTTGTGAAGCAAAAGTTCCCGTAGCGAACACCTGTCAACGCCTTCGACCTGTGAAAAAGAGCCAAGCCCGCGTGAAGCCGCTGCAAATGGGTGAAACGAAGAATTTGACAGGGCCCTCCTGGTCGATGAAAAAGGGCATCCGTTCTATCAGGAAGTGGCCAAGACCCTTCGCAAACTTGATGGGCTCCCACTTTCTGTGCAGCTGTTGCAGTAGTATGAGGGCACCAACAAGGTGATTGCCCAGCGCCGTACCGCCGACATCCCCCGGTGCACGCTTCATAACCTGCAAGAACAAGAAAGTAGCCTGAGAAATGTGTTGGCCTTGCCGTGGGTTGCAGAGCTGAGGTATTCTCAGCATCCACTGCACGAAACTGCAGGAAGTGAGAGATGTGGTGTATACCCGTATCGTCACGCAGCAAGCGCAAAACCAACAGCGCACTGAGCAACGCAGTGCGGGAGTTCCATCCAGAAACCCTGTTTGCGACTGGGAGCAGTCCATCGTGAAAGCGGAGGGGTCTTCTTCTTGGGGAGAGCTGGAAGGGCAATTCGCCGAGGCAACTCGAGCCGTTTTCACTGGACACCGTGCCCAGCCTCTCTGACGATCGCCGTGCTCGGTTCAAGCAGATCCACGGGGTAAAGACGAGCTTCCCCTTCGGTGTCCACAAATACAACGCTGGGGGGCAAGCGCTTGGTATTCAAGCTGCCACCGAGCGACCGCCGCCTACAGGATGATGTCGCAAAGGCGTTCAAGTCGTGCATCGGGACGGGGAAAAGGTTCCACACCCGGGCCATGAGGATGAAATTCGTCGAGGTCTGGAAGTCATCTGGGGTTCCGCGTACCATCCTCAAGACGATGTACATGTTCGTGACTGGAGATGTGAACCCCCTGCGCACACCAACCGAAAGCCACCTGGCTGAACTCCTCACAACTGATTTCACCCCAGTGAGGTTGCATTCCGAAGCTCGTCAAAAGAGTCCAAACACGACGGCTACTGGGACGCCATGGGCCGCGTTCTTGAGAAGTGCGGTACTGTCGTGGACGAGAGGCGTCATGGAGAAGTTTCACGCCTCACGGTTGAGGCCCCCGCAAGCATCCGGCTTCTCATGGAAGAAGTGCAGAAGCGGCTTCCGGCCGATGCCCACGTCCCGTCCGAAACGTGGGTACGATACCAATTCTGGCCGAGTACGCCGAACAACACGGTTGCTCCCAGGCAGTCGCAAGGCCCACGACTAGACGCCTACTACTGTCGGTGGCAGCAGCTCTACGCTGAAGGCTCACCTGGTCCCTCCGTACAACAAAAAGCCTGAGCACATGCAGACGACAGTTATTTCCCAGTGCAAAAAGTCGCCGAAGAATCAAAGTGAGGGGCGCGTACCCCCCACCCCCCGACCGCTTGCCACCAAGACCCCCCCCCTCCACACAGGAACCCACAGGCCAGGTGACTTGCCAAACTATTTTTTTTTGCGCGCGCGCGCGGAAAATTTTCAAGGGTCGGGGGACGCGGACCAAAAAATAAAAATAGTCTGCCCTAAACAGAAAAAAATAAAAACACAAACCGACGGTGACCCCCAAAACCTTTTTCAACCTTTCCAATTCCCTTCAAGCTAGACCATTATACAACGACCCCCCCCGCCGAGGTGGTATTCTGACGATTTCGTGACCGATCTTTCCATTCCGTGTCTTCTCGGGAGCAACATGCACATATCACACGTATCACACGCGCTCCCGGTATGATCTACATAAAATATCCGGTTGAACGCGTCCAAGGGGGGTCATCTTTTCTTACATAAGCGCCAGCTTGAAAGGAAATGCTCGACGATGCTGCCCGACAAAGAACAGAAGGGATCCCAAGTGCTGTAACTACCGAACCACGTGTTGAACGGACGTGAGGTCATGCGGGTCTACCCCTACACGACAAATCACACAAACACAACAGGTCAAAAGTCCTGAGTGAGAAAACAACACACGGTGGTGTAAGCGAAGAGCAAATCAGATTGTGTTTGTTTTGTATTTGCCCCTTACCTCTATAATTCCCCCCTTCCATTCGGAGTCGAAGCAGCTACGTCGAGTATTTCTTCTTCCTCTGGTGCTCCAGCCACTGCATGTCCACTCTGCTCTGCGGACTTTATACCAAAACTACGCATTACTTTGCAGATTTCTGCCACCGTAAAAAGAAGACAAGTCGGCGCGTTCTAGCGTGTTGCAGTCGGTATGCGGCGTAAATGGACCAAACACAGTGCAGCTGAGAACAGTGCCGTGGTGAGCACGCGACCATTTTAAGCATGTTTTTGCAACCCCTTTCAAAGAAAGAGACAAAGGCGGCTTGAAAACCCTGGCAGAGGCATCGCGGGCAAACGGGAGACGCGCAACCAAACCAAGGAACGCCAGAAACAAAAAAGAGCCGTCCTCGTTTCAACTGAGATTGATCGAAAAGGCAACCCCCATCCATGTCTCTTGGCGGTCTACACCCGCTCGCGTTCTTGTTGCCACACAGAAAGAGTGCCCTTTGCAAAAAGCTTTTTTTATGGTAACACCCGCGGTTGTCATTATCAAAAAGTGACGGTTGGCAGCGTACTGTGGAAATTACCATAACAGGTGATAGCACATACGCACAAACAAAAATGTCGGCTGTACCATCACGTGCGGACATGACCTCACCGATGTCGATTGGGATGCGATCCCGGTCCGAAACGACCTCAAGGATTGACAGAATTGAGAGCTCTTTCTCGATGTATTGTGTGGGGTGTGGCCGATCCTGGTTGAGGGAGTCATGTTGATTCCGTTAACGAACGAGATTTCGACCTTGAATAGGTGGGCGTGTCGTTGTAGGTGTCTGTTGCATCGGCGTCAGTCGCCACCGCCCCCCATTGAGTTCGGACCCGGTCGCATACACAACGTGGTCGAGTTCCCGCCTAACGCCAGGCCGGTGGCAGGGCATTCGAGGTGCGTGTTCTTCCCTTCGTGTGACAGCACACACGATCTTAACCGCAATCGATGTGCCCGCTGTGGAGCCATCGGCCTGGCCCACTGCCTAAAATCTAGGCTGCGAACTAAAGAGAATAACAGTTTTTCGAACTGCCGGAGGCATAAGCACCTGCTTTGTAGGAAATACTTGAGGAGGCTGCCAGCTGCAAAAAATCAGGAAAATGTGCTGTAGCTCACACGAAACACAGGTGAATCTGGGTTCAGTGGTGGGCGTAAGCGTTCAACAAAAAAGACCCACTTTGTAGTTGGATTGTTTCTCCCCCTCTAGCCTCCTTCGAAGTAAGCACAAGGCAGCCCCTCGAGTATTTTGGAGATGGAAATCAAACAGTGCTGGATCGCTCATCTGCAATGAGCATCTACCGTGCATAGTGGTGTGCACATCCTGCCTTGCGCTTTGCTCCAGTTCCTACCGTAGTAGTACGGCTGTCACAGTAGGAGTTGCATGTACTGCCCGTACTGGTGTACAAGCAGCGTATCCGAAAGGAGGAAACCTTGGGGAGACCCTGGTAACTTGCTCACTAGCGAATGGAATAGAGTGTGCCTGTTGACCATGGCCAACCAGGCGAGATCACATTCCATCCTCAGTAAAAGCAGAAAGATTCAGTCTCAGAAGACCCGCCTCAACCCACCCGAATTCTCCTGTTGTAGGCATGGGTGGTGTGCAAATCCTGCCATGCGCTTTGCTCCAGCTCCTACCGTAGTAGTACTGCTGTCACAGTAGTAGTTGCATGTACTTGTACAAGCAGCATATCAGAATGGGGAGAGGAGGAGTGGCGGGGCGTCAACCTCGGTCCCGCCTCAGGATTGAAGAAGTGCGAATGACTGCAGACAGGTAGCTCTCTTGTGCTGCAGAGCCACGTACTGGTGTGATGCACCTTCGCACAAAACCAACCCGGTGCTTTTGCTCAAACCGAGGATTTGGCTCGGATCCAAAACCTTTTAAAGTCCCCCGATCCAAAGGCACCATTCGACGTGAAAGGTGCCACCTAGCCCCGCGCTTGGCGCGCTGCCCCATCTCAAGTAGCAAGCCGGAATACCGAGTCTTTGGCACCACACACAGAGTTCGCCTAGCTCCACGCTCACATGCGCAACGCGGGGAGGTCCCCGTCCCCGCTTGCGTTGCATTGTTGCTTTTCCCCCCCCCGTTTCTTTTTTTTTTTTGCCTTTTCTTTTGTATAAGCACCTGCTGTTTGTAGGAAATGCTTGCGGAGACTGCCAGTTGCGATAGACAAAGGAGGTAAATGTGCTGCAGCCCACACGAAACACAGGAAAATCAGGGTTTCGTGGCGGGCGGAAGCATTCAACGAACAAATGCCGAAGCAGCTCGATAGGTCGGATGCGGTGAGCTGGGTGAAGAGGGTGATCGGGACTGATATCCCGTCCCTTTTTTCATTCACCGCCAACAACCGCCGTCTCTCGACGGTGTTGAAGGTCGCCCGCGAAGCCCCCCCCCCTCTAGCCTCCTTCGAAATGAGCACAAGGCAGTCCCTCGAGTATTCGTCGTTCCTCGCGTTCTCGGGCGGCAAAAGGCAAAAGGTGAGCGCCGGCCCAGGCCCCGCCCGTGACGCCGTCACCAGCGAGGAAGATGCCGGCGAAGACGATGCTCCGAATGAGCGCAAGCGCCTGAAGCATGGCACCGTACGATCGAAGAGGTAGTCACCTAGTGACTAATGCAGTCCATCGCCACAGATACTCTGCATGCTAACCTTAACTATCATAGGCCATCACAGGCAAGCAACGCAAGAAGCACGACACGGTACGATCGAAGAGGTAGGCACCTAGTGGCTAGTGCAGGCCATCGCTACTGACATTCTGCATTCTAACCGTAAAAGTATTACGGTGCTCCACGGTATTCTACGCTCTATCCGTGCTCGGGGTTCTGGAGGATCAAGACTTACGATAGCGTAGCCAGTAAGAGGTTGCACTCTAAACGATTCAGTAGTATTCTTAGTTGAAGAGCGTAGGACCCTTCCAACAACAACTGACACCCTTGCACAAAGGTTATTACCCGTCGCCGACCCGAGAAAAAACACGCAGTCTTTTATCCCCGAGGTTTCAGTATCCCGCAAACGAACCAATACCAGGTGTCACACCCAACCACATACATATTCCTGCTTCTCCAGTAGCTCCCGGTTCAGCCAACTTCCCGCGGTTGTACAACCCCAGCCGATCAGCTGATGCACTTCGATGAGCTGCGGCACCCGACGGTGCGCGGGATGTCACTTGGAGTTCGCGCGTTCGTCGCCTGTGCGGACCGTGTGCGCGTGAACGATGAAGTCGTGTGCTGCTAGGGTGTAGTAGTTGTATACGATCGAAGATCTCAGAAGATTAGTACCCTTCGGACGACACTTGCACATGTTCGTCGCTAACCCAAGAAGAAACACAGTATATTCACCCCGTCGCCAACCCGAGAAAAACACGCAGTTTTTTATACCCGAGGTTTCATTATCCCGCAAACGAACCAGTACCAGGTGTAACACCCAAGCACATACACATCCCCGCTTCTCCGGTAGCTCCCGGTTCAGCCAACTCAGCTGATGCTCTTCATATGAGCTGCGGCACCCGACGGTGCGCGGGATGTCACTTGGAGCTCGCGCGTTCGTCGCCTGTGCGGACCGTGTGCGCGTGAACGATGAAGTCGTGTGCTGCTAGGGTGTATTAGTAAGATCGAATCTCAGAAGATTAGTACCCTTCAGACGAGAACTGACACTTGCACATATCCGTCGCTAACCCAAGAAAAAACACCGTATATTCACCCCGTCGCCAACCCGAGAAAAAACACGCAGTCTTTTATACCCGAGGTTTCATTATCCCGCAAACGAGCCAGTACCAGGTGTAACACCCAAGCCCATACATATCCCCGCTTCTCCGGTAGCTCCCGGTTCAGCCAACTCAGCTGATGCTCTTCATATGAGCTGCGGCACCCGACGGTGCGCGGGATGTCACTTGGAGCTCGCGCGTTCGTCGCCTGTGCGGACCGTGTGCGCGTGAACGATGAAGTCGTGTGCTGCTAGGGTGTATTAGTAAGATCGAATCTCAGAAGATTAGTACCCTTCAGACGAGAACTGACACTTGCACATATCCGTCGCTAACCCAAGAAAAAACACCGTATATTCACCCCGTCGCCAACCCGAGAAAAAACACGCAGTCTTTTATACCCGAGGTTTCATTATCCCGCAAACGAGCCAGTACCAGGTGTAACACCCAAGCCCATACATATCCCCGCTTCTCCGGTAGCTCCCGGTTCAGCCAACTCAGCTGATGCTCTTCAGATGAGCTGCGGCACCCGACGGTGCGCGGGATGTCACTTGGAGCTCGCGCGTTCGTCGCCTGTGCGGACCGTGCGCGTGAACGATGAAGTCGTGTGCTGGGACTGCCACGCGGAGCGGGTGAACCTCCTGCGCCGCCTGCAGAAGGGCAGCGCTGGGGGTTCCCTGGGCCTGGGGTTGGTGCCCGCCGTGGTGCACAGCCATACCCGGCAGCTCCTCGACCTTGGCGACGCGCCTGTCGTCCACCGGCTGATGGCCGCTCCCGCCGAACCGCGCGGCGGGTCGGACAACCCGGGTTCCACCGCCTCCGAGGACTCCCTGCACGAAGAGCTGGTCCGCCTGCAGACAGCCAAAAAACACCCCGCAGTGGAGGATGCCACCGATCCCGGGTTTCATGGGTCGGAAGAGGATTCCGCCCCGCAAACCCCGGTGCCGACGGACTGGTTGACGGGGGCCGGGGCCCTGGCGAAGCCCCCCGCGGCGGCAGATCGACGGCTGCGGCACGGCGGCGTGGGGAGCGCCGACCTCAAGTTTTACGAGTCGAAGGGGGATTCCGCCGCGCAGACCCCGTTGCCGACGGACTGGTTGAAGGGCGCCGGGGCTCGGCCCGCGGCGGAAAACCGCCGGCTGCGGCACGACGGCGGGGGGGGTGCCGATCCAGCCGGACGGCCGTTGTCGCCAGCGGCGCCTGCGGCGGCGCGGTGGCGCGAAGTCGAGAGAGAGGTGGCCGCAGCGCCACGCAAGCAAAGCCGGTCGGCATCCGGTGGGCGTGTTGGCGCCGTGGGCATTCCCGCTCGGACGCGGGACCCCCGGCTGCACCGCAGGGACGATCTGGCCTTCCAGAACAGGCCAGCAGACAGCACTCAGTCGCCCGTGGCCGGAGTGCATTGGGTCGACGAACACGCCGCCAGCCAACCGGTACCGGTCGATCGCGCGCCGCAACCCCACCGGCGCCCATCCCGGCCCGATCACAGCTGGAACGCGGCCCAGCCCCCTCGGAAGCACGGGGGTGACGGCGGTGTTAGACACCCGCTTGCACCTGCAGGCAGTCGCGGCCGAAGCCTGTCTTGGCTGGATGGCCACGCGGACGCGCCGCGGGCCCCCGCGGCCAAGGACGCGAAGCTTGCCTCGGCTATCCGCCGGAGCCCTGCGGCCACTCGGGATCCAAGAGAGTCATCAGGCGCCGCAGAACCCTCGACGCAGCAGTCTGCACGCGCCGGCCGACATCGAGCAGGTATCCCGGAGCGGGCCCGCTGGCAGCATACGGTCGCCCGTGATCGGAGCGCATCGCAGAGACGATCTGGCATTCCAGAACAGGCCAGCAGACAGCGCACAGTCGCTCGTGACCGTAGTGCATCGCAAAGACGATCTGGCATTCCGGAGCAGAGGCAGCATACAGTCGCCCGTGAGCGGAGCGCATCGCAGGGACGATCTGGCATTCCGGAACAGGCCAGCCGACAGCACTCAGACGCTCGTGACCGTAGTGCATCGCAGAGACAATCTGGCATTCCGGAGCAGAGACACCATACAGTCGCCCGTGACCGGAGTGCATCGCAGGGACGATCTGGCGTCCCGGAACAGGCCAGGAGACAACACGCAGTCGCCCGTGACCGGAGTGCATCGCAGGGGCACTCACTCCCCGCAGCCCCGCACCTGACGCAGCGCTCGGGTGTGTCCGACCGCGGCTCGGCCGCAAAGAAACCTGCGGCCGCCCGCGTCCGGAGCCCGGGCCGTGGGACCCTGCCGCCCGACGTCTCCGAGCGCAGGAGACCTGCGCCAAACGGGGCCAATCGGCACCAACCCGTAAACGCTGCGGGAGGCTCCTCCACCCCTATGGACGGGGCGATCGACGGCCTCCCGACGACGGCGCCGTTCGCGCGAAACCAGCTGCTCTACTGCAGCTCCTCGTCCCCCGAACGGCTTGGCTCCCGCGGGGCGTCTCCGGGGCGCACCGAGCAGCGCGTCAAGCAGTTGACCACAGCGGGGTGCCCTCCCTTTTTGTGGGAGGACGAGGCGCCAGCGCGTGCCGAGAATCCGTCTTCTTGGAGAGGTCTCAACGGGAACACGCGCGTCGACACGCACATAGCTCGGAGCAGTCAGCGTTCGGTTGTCGCGCGTTTCCTGAACCCCGCTTGGGATGCGAACACACGCGTGGCGACGCAGGGTGAGCCGAACAGGCACCGGCTGGGCGTCCCCCGTGTCGAGAACTCATCTTCTTGGAATGGGAACACGCGTCTCGATGCGCAAAGTGCTCCGGGCAGTCAGCGTTCTGTTGTGACCTGCGTCCAGAACTTCTCTTGGGATGGGAACACGCGCGTGGTGGCGCAAGGCGAGCTAAACACGCATCACGTTGAGAACCCGTCGTCTTGGGACGAACACAGCATGCACCTTGCAGGTGCCCCGGATAGTGTCATCCGAAATCAAACCCCGGACTTCTGGGAGGGGAGCACACGCATGGCGACGCAAGGCGAGCCAAACCGGCATCGATCAGGTGTCACCCGTGTCGAGAGCCCGTCTTCTTGGGACGGGTGCATCGCGGATCTTGCAGGTGCCCCGGGGAGTATCATCCGGGATCAAAACTCGGCTTGTTGGGAAGGGAGCGCACGCGTGGCGGCGCAAGACGAGCCAAACCGGCACCGGTTAGGTGGCGCCCGTGTCGAGAGCCCGCCTTCTTGGGACGGGAACATCGCGGATCTCGCAGGTGCCCCGGGGAGTATCATCATCCGGAGTCCACACTCGGCTTCTTGGGAAGGGAGCACACGCGCGGCGGCGCAAGGCGGCGCCGGGGCCCACGCCACGCCGCCCCCGGTCGTCGTGACGCAGTCGATCTCGTCCCCGTTCGAGTTCGGCCACTCGCGCAGCCCCGACCGCCGGCGGCGCGCGACGCGGAAGGCCGGCAAGGCGAAGGATGCTCCCTCCTTCGACAGCTCGGCACCCCGGACCCCCAACCTCGCCGATTTCGAGGGTAAACCCGCCGGTTTCGAGGGCCATGCCACTGAGTTCGAAAGTAAACACGCTGGATTCGAGGGTAAACACGCTGGTTTCGAGGGTAATGCCACCGGGTTCGAAAGTAAACACGCTGGATTCAAGGGTAAACTTGCCAGATTCGAGGGTAATGCCATCAGATTCGAGGGCAAACACGCTGGATTCGAGGGTGAACATGCTGGATCTGAGGGTAGTCCCCCCGGATCCGACAGCAAATTCGGCGGACTCGAGCGCAGACCGGCCACCTCCCCTTCTGGACCGCACCCTGGCGACGCCGGACGGCCTGCGAGGGCGGACCCCGTCCGCCATTCACTGCACAACGGCAGCCTTGCCGCCGCCAGCGAACCTCGGGGGGGAGCACGCGGCGTTGCGGACAGCGCCAGGTTCGAGGGCAACCACGCCGGATCTGAGGGTAAACCCGCCACCTCCCCTCCGGGCCCGCACCCTGGCGACGCCGTCCGCTGCTCGCTGCACGACAGCAGCCTTGCCGCCGCCAGCGACTCTCGGGGAGGGGCCCCGGGTATAGCGGACAGCGCCGTGCAGCTGTCCGAGCCGTGGTCTGCCGGGAGCTCGTGCGGCGGCGTGTGGGTGAGCGACCACGAGCTGTCGCCGGTGCGGAGCGACCGGCGGAGCCGGAGTGTGTCCCTCGGGACGTCCACTGTCGCGAAGAGCGACACCACGACGCAGACCTTCGAGGACACCTCGGCGGCCACCTTTCGGCGGGCCTCGCCGACTGTGTCCTACCGTGAGCGCTGGAAGCGGCACCGGACCCTTTCCCTCGGGGCGAACTACCCGTACACCCGCGCCTCGTCCGCACCGTCGTCCGTCTCCCCGAAGACGACGCCGAGGGGGAGGCCGCTGCCCCAGGTCACCTTCGCGGCAGCGGCGGGAGACGAGCCACCTGGCACGCTCCCCTGGCACAACCGGCCGGCCCGCGCCGAAGTCGTGCCGCCGCACCGAACAACGTCGCCCCCCGGCCGCGGGGCCGAAGGGGCGAGCGGGTTGCGGCAGCTGCAACCGCAGCAGGGGTCTCCGCCGGCGGGAGACGAGCCGCCTGGCGCACGTCCCGCCGGGCAAGTTGCCCCGCACAACCGGCCGGCCCGCGCCGAAATCGCGCCGCCGCACCGAACAACGTCGCCGGGAGACGAGCCGCCTGGCACACTCCCCGCCGGGTACACCGCCTGGCCGCACCGAACCGCGTCGCCCCGGGCCGAAGGGGGTTCGCGGCCGCTGCACCCGCAGCCGCAGCGCTCGCCTGGCGGCGGGTCTCCGCCGGAAGAAGCGCGCGGCGCCCGGGCGTCGCCGTTTCCCCCGGAAACCGGCGCTTCGACCGCTTTGCGCTCGCAGCCGAGCGCCAGCCCGTCGCCGGGGGCCCGGAGCGCACGTCCGGGGGGCTCGAGCCTGCCCGCCGTGTTTGTAGGGGCGGCAGCGGCAGATCCCCGCCACCGAACGACGGCGCTAGCGAGCACAGGTTCTCGGACACCCCCCCGAACCCACTCCACGGCCAGCCCAGGGGACGCCGCGGCGCTGTCGCAGCGCAGCTTCGCCGGCGGCGGGGCCCGTGGCGAGGCTCTGCCCGCGAGCAGCGGGTCGGAAACCACGATCCCGCAGGTTGCGGGTTCGTCTCTCCAGGGGGGTGAATCGGACCACAGGACCCCTGGCTCGCCGTTCGGCGGCGCCGAGTCGAGTCCGGAGGTGGAGGCGTACGCGCAGTTTGGGGAAATCGGGCCGGGTTCGAGGGTGACCGCCTCGCCGTGCACTTGGTCGGACACCATGTCTCCATCGCCGTCGCCTCGTTCGTCTGTCCCCGTGCAGCCGCACGGTCGTGGGGATACTAGTAGGCACGGGTCCGATCCGTCGTCCACGTCACAACACCCGCTGACCCCGCCGAGCTCGAGTCACCCTGGGATTGAATACGGGTACGGATTGACACGCGGCGCGTTGCCTTCGGTGTCTGTCGTGTCGTCCCTTCCGCTTTGGACATCGCCCGCCAGCTGCTTGCCCGCGTCGATGTCGCCCGAAAGCCTGCAGCCGTCGGTTTGGAGCACGCTCGAACTGCCCGCTTCCTCGTCGGAGTTCACGTTCTTCCGGAACAACATGGCCGATCTAACTGGCAGCAGCCAATCCCGGTTCAGGACCGAGCTTCTCGGCGTGCACAAGGTCGTGGCCCCGTACCTCGAGAGCCGGTACCTGTCCGCCCTCTCCCGCGTCTATCCGGACACCAACCGCGGCGTGTTCACCTCCGACGACTCGCGCGACGGCTTGTGGAACGCGTGCACCCGCGTAGCCTTCCACGGAACGCACAAAAACCTCTTCCCCTCCATCTTCTCGAACGGTATGCCTTTTGCCCATCTGCGTGCCGTGCCTGAGGAGCCTTGTTCCTTCGGGGTTGTGCCTCAGGGCCGCTTCCTACGGTTATCTCCTGATTCGCTCCATTCGAAAAGAGTGGGGAAAGGGTTGCAGGAGAAATGCGGATGTGGAATCCTGTTGTGGATTTGGAAAGATGAAAAAAAAATGATGAATCGAATGGACTTCTCGATGCTTGATCTTGGAATGGAATGCGTGGTTGTTCATCATAAGGCAAGGCAACTTTTCTGACACTCGAAGCTCTCGGGGGCGCGCCTGCAAGGCCGCCCCTGAAATAGCCACGACAGCAGATACGATACGCATACGAGCATACGATAGTTTTCGAAACCGCAAAAGGAACCTTTTCGGCAATAGTCACCCGGAGACTTTGAAAGTCCGGATCGTGGCGAAGCGAACGTACACTTGAAGCGGATCCTGAAAAGGACCACGAGGCAGTGTTCCGTCTAAGCTACGAAAACTGGGGGTTCACAAAGCGGAACTTCACACCGAACACGCAGGTCTCCTCCCCGCGTCGCACCCGGACAACCTCACGGGAGCAGCTGCGTCGACGGCAGATGGCAGCGTGGCGCATCTATCTGCCGACTGCGGCCTCGCGGCCGTGTACTCGAGCCGCGAGCGGCAGTCCTTCTCGCAGTGGCGCGGCGAACGAGCCGCGCCCGCCGATCCGTGGCCGGGGGCTCCCGCCGCACCGCACGAGAAGTCCGTCATCCTTTTCCGGTTCGTTGCGGGCCCAGACGTTTCGGACGTCGTCCGGTGGGACGAAGCCGGCAGCGAGTGGACTGTGGCCTCGGCAGACCTGCTGTACCCCCTGTTCGTCTTCCGGCTGCTGCTTGAACCATATTAGGCCTCCTGCTAGCACTTCCCAGAGGGACGGAACGCTTTTCGTGATAGTTCACACACTGGCGGTTGCATTGCATGTGCGTATCATAAACCCGTGGTTGTTTAGATTCAGCCGGCGAACAAGCTTGCTTGCTACGGTTTCGAGCTGGCTTATGCCTTGGCGGCAAGGGGTTCCTGTTTCCACTTCCGCTGTGCGGAGAGGGACGGCACGACGCCCCGTGGCCTTGGCAGACCTGCTGTCCTGCTGTACCCGTCGAATCATACTAACCACGGCAGCGCGGCAGCGTAGTTTCCTGCTTAGTTGTAGTGCATAGTGCGTTGCTCAGGGTAGTCGAAGGCCTGACAATCACACTAATGCAACAAATTGGGTATTTCGAGCTCGCTGTCGATTTTGAGCTGCACAGCGGCCTGACCCTCACGCCGGCCGGCACACAGCGGAGGCAGGAGAACATCGCGCAGCGGCAGCCGAAGGAGCGCTGGACCGTGGCGGACACGCTGCCGGGAGAGGAGACGGCGGCGTTCTTCGACGGCGGCAGTCGGGGGAACGGGACCAACGGCGCGGTCGCGGGAGCCGGGGCGGTCTTCTACGACAAAGGCGTCAAGCAGTGGGAAGTTGAGAAGCCCATTGCCGGGAGAGCGACGAACAACGTGGCGGAATACGTCGGGTTCGTCAGCGTGTTGGCGAGGTTGCTGCGGGACCCCGTGCCGCCGACACCCCGCACCATCGTCGTCAAGGGCGACAGCGAACTGGTCATTGGTCAGATAAAGGGCACGAAGAGGTGCAACGAAACACTCCGGCGATACTACGACCAGGCGCAGAACCTGTTGGCGAAGCTGCACGACCGACGGACGACGATCGAGCCGGTGCACATTCCTCGCGAGCTCAACAAGGATGCGGACGAACTGTCGAACCGCGCCATGGACACCGCACAGCGACAGGCGGCACAGGCCTACAGCGACTCGGCGACCGCGAAAGGGTGGGCGATGAGGACCGCGCTGAGCAGGTTGGGCAAGATTGCGCGCGTGAAAGCCGTCCACCCGGCCCTCGAGATGCGCGTCAACCACCTCACCAGCCTCGGGGGACCCATCCTCCATGGCCTCAACAAACGGCCGCAGATCAACAACCGGGAGGCCTTCGAAGCGGTGATGCGGGCGTTCGAAGTCGCCGCCGTACGGCACGTGCCCAAAAAGATGGCGAACAAAGGACGGGGCGACCAGGGCGGCCACTGGGAGAAGGCGGGTGTCCTGACCGGCAGCTTCCGACCCCAGGCCCATTACCCACGGGGGTGGCAACACAGCGGCGAGAAGTGGAAGGCACGGGCAAGACACGACCGGGCGACGCACCGTCGCGCACGCGGCGGCGGCAGCCGCCACCTTTGGGACGTCCTAGCGAACGCCGAGAAGAAGAAAGCCGACGCGCAACGGGCGGGGTGCAGACCGGGATCGTCAACCAACCGCCCGACAGCGGCTGCAGCGGCAGCAACAGCGGCAGTGACATCGACAGCGGCGACGTCGCGAGGACGCACGGAAGGACCCGCGGCACAGCACCAGTCCATTCCCCACGCGGGGGGAGATGGCCGTGGAACCCTCCCCCGGGATGACGAAGGCCGGGGAGAGCCGGGGGCAGTGAAGTAACGAAGCCCGCGAACGGTGGGTGGTGACCCCTCCGAACAGTCTCCCTGGCCCTGGCCCACGCCTGATGCCGCAACCCCTTAACCCGGGCGGCGGCGCTTTGGCATGAGCCAGGAACCTCAAGGGGAGCAGCGCGAGAGGCATCATCCACGCTTCAAAGGCCCACACACTAATGCAACAAATTTACAGTTGTAGTTGGTCAGTAACAGTTCCAAGCTGACACTTCGTTGCAGGCTCAACGCGCAAGAAGGCCGGAAGAGAAGTTAGGAAATTAGGAGCCGTGAGAGCGCCACTCTCAGCAAATCTGAGCCCGGACCTTATCTGCACTGACAATCCCGCATGTGTCCTCAGAGCCGATCCTTTCCTCGAAGTTACGGATCCAGTTTGCCGACTTCCCTTACCTACATTGTTCTGTCGGGTAGAGGCTTTTAGCCTGCGTTGTATGCGTATCAAATCCGGAGTTGCTTTGATTCAGCCCGCGTCTGCCGGCGGAAGAGCGCTACGATTTTAAGCTGGTTCGTATCCGAATGGCGGCCTCCTGCTTGCACTCGAGCAGAGAGACGAGCCGATGCAGGAGAATGCCGTAGCAACCGGCTATGAGGCTCAAACCCTCGGAACAACAAGGCTCCTCAGTGCGTTACGCCCGCGGTCCGTCCGGACTCATATAGACCCGGTTGGAGACACGGGATCTGGCGGGTGATGGGAATTTGGAAGTTGCCGTTCGCCGAAGCTAGTCGTCGCCCGATAAATCCGATGTGCCCTTAGTAACTCACGCATTCCTCTAGACTTGGGTTCTGGCTTAGACGTGCAGCCATAATCCATCCAGTGGTAGCGTCACGGCACTGTCCGATCGAACTAACCGTAGATACCAGGGACTAAAAACGGGAGTTCTCGTACTACCCCATTGCTGTCGGAATGCGCGGGACGCCGTAGCTGCACACACTGGCCAGTGGCAGCTGCTCGTCCGTTGCTTCGCTTATCAGGGCGAGCCCCACCTCCGGGAGTGTTCCTTGCTTTCCTCGTGTACACACCGTAAATAGCGCAATGTCCTCCCCCCCCCCCCTTTTTTTTTTCTTTCACCAAACACTTGTTTTAGAGAAAATGGGAAGTTTAAGTGCTGGGAGGGGGTCTGATAAAAAGTCTTTTCGCCTCCCTTTACAGTCGGCAGTCAACACCATAGAGTCTTCCTTGTTTCCTTTGCTTGAATAAGTACCTACGCATGGTCAGCCTTCTTTCTTCTTCGTTTGCCGCTATTTCCCTACACCAAGAGAGCGACGGGGCTGGACCTATTTCCTTACATCAATACATCAAGAGAGCGACAGAGGACTGGACTTATTTCCCAACATCACAGGACGACAGGGGCTGAACATATGGGTCGATGCCAAACCCCCCCCCCCCTTTGCACTTATTCAGCTCAAAAAAATTCTAAGTCAAACCCGGGTATTTCTGGGCCCAGGATCACCCCAAAAAACAACTTCTGAGTGTTATTTCCCACCAGATGGGCCCCGTGCCATGCATAGGAGCTCACAAACCCACCCAGATGGGGGGTATGGTACCCCCACCCCCCCCTCCCGCATGATCCAAAATAGGGCCAAAAACAGGCATTTTTTCAAGACTTTCCACTGTGGTGTGGGAATGGGCGGCAAGGGTCAGCACCTGGAGAAAGAAATGTGTATTCCGCTCCGGGTAACCATGCGCGCACCAAATTAGCCTCGGAGACTCCTGTTTTTACGTGCAGATTCCGCTTTGCCAACCCCCAAGACTCCTGCCTGTTCACCGCACCAGCCACTGTCTGTCCGGTGTGATAATAAGGGGGTTTGAGACGCATTTAGGGGCTTGACCACCAGTTTAAGGCGGTATGTGTCGTTTTTTTTCTGCAGCTTGTATTTTGGCACAGAAGTTCCGAAAATAAACACCATAAACTAGTGGTCAAGCCCCCAAATGCGTCCCAAACCCCCTTATTAGCACACCGGACAGACAGTGGCTGGTGCGGTGAACAGGCAGGAGTCTTGGGGGTTGGCAAAGCGGAATCTGCACGTAAAAACAGGAGTCTCCGAGGCTAATTTGGTGCGCGCATGGTTACCCGGAGCGGAATACACATTTCTTTCTCCAGGTGCTGACCCTTGCCGCCCATTCCCACACCACAGTGGAAAGTCTTAAAAAAATGCCTGTTTTTGGCCCTATTTTGGATCATGCGGGAGGGGGGGGTGGGGGTACCATACCCCCCATCTGGGTGGGTTTGTGAGCTCCTATGCATGGCACGGGGCCCATCTGGTGGGAAATAACACTCAGAAGTTGTTTTTGGGGTGATCCTGGGCCCAGAAATACCCGGGTTTGACTTAGAATTTTTTTGAGCTGAATAAGTGCAAAGGGGGGGGGGGGGGTTTGGCATCGACCCATATTTCCCTACATCAAGAGAGCGACAGTCACGAAAGGGGACCTGTTTTCCTACTTCAAGAGAGCGACAGTCACGATAGGGTGCTAGACCTATTTCCCAACATCAAGAGAGCAACAGTCGCGATAGGGGGCTAGACCTATTTCCTTACATCAATACAACAAGAGAGCGACAGGGGGCTGGGCCTATTTCCCAACATCACAGGAGCGACAGGGGCTGGACATATTTCCCAACATCAAGATCGTTTCCGTCGAGTTCTGAGTGCGTACCCGGACTCAAGCTCACCCCAAGAGGGCCTGCTAGCCCACTTGCTGTGGTCCTCCTCCGCATCTGTGTCTGTGAACACAACCCCCCTTCCCCTCGGGTCTGCCCTGGCAAACTTCCAGTGACCTTCGGCTATGTCCCCCTGCTTGGGCCCCAGGAGTGCTGACTGACCCTCCGGGCGGAACCCTCTGGCTGGTTTGTTCGCCAGGGCAATTCCGCACTGGTCAAGGGCGGCCCTCTTCAATGTGTTCGTCGTGAAGCGCCCGCGCCCCGAGGCTCGTTCTTCGTCAGGTGCCTCGACGTTCTGGATTCGAGGCGCTCCAAGTACAGCCGAGCTTGAATCTTGAACAGTGCGGAAAATGCTACCTTCGGAGGAAAGGCGCGCCGCACTTCCGGCGTCCTAGGCTGCTCAGGGAGACACCGCTTGCCGACTCCCTTCGCTCTCTGTTCTTCCTGTTGTCGGCACCGTTGTCCGCGCCATCTTTTGCAACCGAGCGATAGTCTTCGACTCAGGGGCAATCTTGAACAGTGCGGAGAGTGCTACCTTCGGAGGAAAGGCGCGCCGCACTTCCGGCGTCCTTTGGCTGCTCAGAGAGACACCGCTTGCCGACTCCCTTCGCTCTCTATTCTTCCTGTTGTCGGCACCGTTGTCCGCGCCATCTTTTGCAACCGAGCGATAGCCTTCGACTCAGGGGCAATCTTGAGCAGTGCGGAGAATGCTACCTTCGGAGGAAAGGCGCGCCGCACTTCCGGCGTCCTTGGCTGCTCAGAGAGACGCCGCTTGCCGACTCCCTTCGCTCTCTGTTCTTCCTGTTGTCGGCACCGTTGTCCGCGCCATCTTTTGCAACCGAGCGATAGTCTTCGACTCAGGGGCAATCTTGAACAGTGCGGAGAGTGCTACCTTCGGAGGAAAGGCGCGCCGCACTTCCGGCGTCCTTTGGCTGCTCAGAGAGACGCCGCTTGCCGACTCCCTTCGCTCTCTATTCTTCCTGTTGTCGGCACCGTTGTCCGCGCCATCTTTTGCAACCGAGCGATAGTCTTCGACTCAGAGGCTTTCCTTCCTGGCTCTGGTTTTGAACGCAATAACACTGAAGACGTGGAGTCAGGGAATTAGCTTCTATATCCACATTTGGGCTGCCAGTCCAAATTTGGAAAGGCCGACGGGGGAAAAGAAGAAATTAAATGGCACTACACACCATCACCCAGGCCCCGGCAGAGGTGGCCAATGTGCAATCCGAGGCTCTCAGGGCCCAGCATCGTCGTGAAGATACGTCGCGCCGCGCTGTGTTGAGTCCTTTCCTGAGTATGGACGCAAAAAGCCGTCAGCGGTCCAAATTTGGAAAATGAGCAGGAGACCAAGCTAATGCCCGGTGGAGTGCAGTCAGAAAACGGTGAACCAAATACGTCATTCCATGCTGCGTGCTTCGTATTGCCGTCGCTTCCAAGACGAAAGAACCAATTTGTCGATGGGCTTCGATTGCTTTTCGGAGTTCCGTCTTGGTCAGTCTTTGGTCGGAAAGTGTTTGTCTTCGCTTTGCGGATCGGTTTACGTCCAAGAACGAAGAAACAGGCCGGTCCGTGTCCAGGAACGTGTGCGTGCGTCAGCCACAGCTTGCAAAGCTTGAGTCGAAGGCAGGACAGTGCCACCACCCATCCGCTCTGCCCTCGTCTTTACGAGCTTGTGTTTAGAGCGCGAAGCCCCAAAGTGGGTCACGCTTGATGGGAATCGGCCGTCACTTGACCCGTAGGCCCGTGGCTTTGCAGTACCGCCGAACAGGCAGGCTTTCCCCGGAACACTCGTGCACGCAATAAGGGAAGCTGCCTACCTGCCAGATCCGTCCCGAAGTGGCGCTGCCTACCTGCCAGATCCGTCCCGAAGTGGCCTCTCAGCCAGACCCAGCTGCCTGCTCTGGCCGGTGTGCGATGATGCACGAGGCAAACACGCAGTCAACTTCCCGTCGTCAAACTCCGCGCAGCGCAGTGGCTTGCAAACGGGCACTGTGCTCATATCAGTCCGAGTAAGTGCCATTTTTGTTTGTACGTGGCGGGGGAGGATTAGCCTGCACCGTGAGTGAATAAGCTCCGTTAGGCTAATCTTCTCTCAAACACGTTGCGAGCGTTCTCTTTCGTGTATACAATGCATTGTTGTTACTACGAAAAAAAACAGTAGACACGGGCCAAAGGAACCTTGCGAAACCGTCATGCGCGTGCTATGCTACGGAGACAGCCTAACCAGCGGCTGGATGGCCGGCGGGTGGGAGAGCGCACCGTACTGTGAGTACGTTGACGGCAAGAACGGTATCCAGTCAGTCTCCACAGGATACCCGGGGTACACCGTCCCGCAGCTAGCACGGGAATTCGACAAGGCTCTGGCGAAGGACGGAGGCCCGTGGGACGTGGTCGTCGTACTGGGCGGGACCAATGACCTGGCGTTCGAGAGTTCAGCCGGCGAAATCTTTGCGCAGCTGTCCAAGATGTACGACAAAGCGATGTCTGGGGGGGCGGAGGTGGTCGCGGTCACGGTGCCGCCTTTGAAGACCGAGCCGGAAGGGGGCCTCCCGCTTCGAAGGGGGAAGCTGAACGGCATGATCCGGGCGTGGGGGACGGCGGGCGGGAGGCGGGTCGTAGACTTCTTCCGGGAACTGGACGAAGCACCCAACCGAAACGACCTCTTTGACGACAACATCCACATGAACCGCGCCGGCTATGCATTGCTCGGCCGGAGTGTGCTCGCGGCCTTGTCAGCTCCGTCATGAGATCTGCATGCATAGCAAGCTTGATACCCCTCAGCACCCGTCCCTTCTAGCCCGCATTCCGGGTAGTACGGGTCCCGTGTCCATTACCCTTTCTCTTCATCCGATGGTGCGGCAGCGGGATACAGGCGGGACGTCCGTACAGGAACCTGTACAAATTTTGAAACCGAAGGTCGTTGTGTACTGGGCGGGACCAATGACCTGGCGTTCGAGAGTTCAGCTGGTGAAATATTTGCGCAGTTGTCCAGGTGGTTGCAGTCACGGTGCCGCCTTTGAGGACCGAGCCGGAAGGGGACCTCCCGCTTCGAAGGGGGAGCTGAACAGCATTACCCGGGCGTGGGGGACGGCGGGCGGGAGGCGGGTCGTGGACTTCTTTCGGGAACTGGACGAAGCACCAAACCGAAACGACCTCTTTGACGACAACATCCACATGAACCGCGCCGTCTATGCTCTGCTCGACCGCAGTGTGCTCGCGGCCTTGTCAGCTCCGTCATGAGATCTGCATGCACAGCAAGCTTAATACCCCTCGGCACCCGTCCCTTCTAGCCTGCATCCCTTCCTCGCCACGCAGCTTGCGGGTGATACGGGTCTCCGTGCTCATGACCACTTCTCTTCATCCGATGGTGCGGCAGCGGGATACAGGAACCTGTACCAATTTTCAAACCGAAGGTCAGTTGTGTACTGGGCGGGACCATGGCCTGGCGTTCGAGAGTTCGCGAGCGTGTGAATCTTTGCGCAGTTGTCCAAGATGTACGACGAAGCGATGTCCAGGGGGGCGGAGATGTTTGCGGTCACGGTGCCGCCTTTGAGGACCGAGCCGGAAGGGGACCTCCCGCTTCGAAGGGGGAAGCTGAACAGCATGATCGAAACGACCTATTTGACGACAACATCCACATGAACCGCGCCGGCTATTCTGCTGCCGAAGTGTGCTCGCGGCCTTGTCAGCTCCGTCATGAGATCTGCATGCATAGCAAGCTTGATACCCCTCGGCATCCGTCCCTTCTAGCCCGCATCCCTTCCTCGCCACGCAGCTTGCGGGTGGTACGGGTCTCCGTGTTCATTACCACTTCTCTTCATCCGATGGTGCGGCAGCGGGAAGCAGGCGGGACGTCCGTACAGGAGCCTGTACCAAATTTTGAACCGAAGGTCGGTTGTGTACTGGGCGGGACCCATGACCTGGCGTTCGAGAGTTCAGCCGGTGTAAATCTTTGCGCAGTTGTCCAAGATGTACGACAAAGCGATGTCCGGAAGGGCGGGGGTGGTCGCTGTCACGGTGCCACCTTTGAGGACCGAGCCGGAAGGGGACCTCCCGCTTCGGAGGGGGGAGCTGAACAACATGATCCGGGCGTGGGGGACGGCGGGCGGGAGGCGGGTCGTAGACTTCTTCGGGAACTGAACGAAGTACCAACCGAAACGACTTCTTTGGCAACAGCATCCATGCACCGCGGGCTACGCACTGCTCGGCCGAAGTGTGCTCGCGGCCTTGTCAGCTCCGTCATGAGATCTGCGTGCACAGCAAGCTTGAGACCCCTCGGCACCCGTCCCTTCGCGTATTTCTAGCCTGCATCCCTTCCTCGCCACGCAGCTTGCGGACGATACGGGTCTCCGTGTTCATTACCATTTCTCTTCGGTGCGGCAGCGGGAAACAGGCGGGACGTGTTTGATAGGTTCGATGTTGTAGGGTCTCCGGTTGACCATTGAGGCTTTCAAACCGAAGATACGCTCTGTGCTGAAAATTGCCAAACTGAAGATCCTTTCATCGGAATTTCAAGTTTGCAGGAATCTTCAGTTCAGCAATCTTCACTTCGGAAATCTTAAACTTTGCGGCACCTCTCTGGCAAGTCGGCACGTTAAAAAGAGAGAACGCATTCCTACTGAACGTGAACTCGGTGTCGGTCGCAAGAACTCCGTTAGTAAAGATGAGTCGAATAGTCGGAAAAGGCAACGAAGACACACGCACACACACACGTACTGCCACCCCACCGCAGATCGATACGCACACTAGTGTACGGTACCTTAAAGGAACCTTTACGACAACGGTCACACCGAGACTTTAACTCCCCGGTCGAAGCGAACTTGCACTCTGAAAAGTACGGTCGACCGTAGTGGCCCTGGTGGACGGAAAGGTCCGGGGAAAGAGCTGCAGAACGAGGACAGGAGCCCGAAAAGCGGGTGTCCCGCACCGAAAACGCGAGTTTGTTCCCTTGCGGTGGTCCTTGGCACGTGCGCGATGCGGGCCGGGGGGTACTAGAAATTCCAAAGAATTATAAGTTGAACGACTTGTGACGCATCTTTCCATTGCCGCCATAACAACCTTCTTTAGGAGGCAAGCTGCCTTGCACTACACACGTTTTAAACCACACGCCGACAATCAACAAGAACCCAAAATGGCGCGGTTTGTTCAGACCGCGCTGAAGGCCTTCGTGTCGCGTCCGGCCCAGCGGAAGATGCTGGCCGAGTGCAACGAGCTCCTCGGGGCGGCCGAGAAGCCGTTCTACAGCAAAGAACACCACAACGCGTACCTGGCGCCCCCCGGCGACGCGGGATCCCCGCCGGCTGAGGGCGACCCGAGGACTCGCTTGCTGCGCAGCAAGAAGCGGCTCATTGCCGGCGACCTGCTTCTGGGGCACTCGCTTCTGCCGGACCTGTACACCGAGCTCCTGCCCGTGGTCGGCTCCGCCGTCGGGAAGCCGTTGTACCCGCACGGAGACGTGATGAACCGGTTTTACTACAACGTGTACGACCCCGACGACCAGTTAGCGTGGCACTTCGACAACAGCTCTTTCGGGGTCGTCTTGCTTCTGCAGGCGGCCGACGGGGGAGGTTTGCTGCAGTTCGGACCGGACACCGAAGGCTTGAAGGACAGCGACGCCCCAGAGGCACGGGGCGTGGTGGCGGATTACTTGGACGGGCAGCGGGGTGGGTCCACCGTCGAGATGCAGCCCGGAGACGTGATCGTGTTCAACGGGGCGTCGTACCTGCACCGGGTGACGCCGGTCAAGGCGGGGCGGAGGATCAACGTCATTTTCTGCTACGGAGGAGCCCCCGACGAGCGCATTGAAGACGACACTAAGCGGCAGTTCTTTGGGAGGGCGTGACCCAGCGCGGCACACAGGCCCCCGCTCTCAAAATACACAGATTCTTCCCCAAAACCGGAAACTAACCCCAGGTGGTCCTAAGACGCTTCGAAAATCCAGAAGATGTCGGATGCTCGTCTAGGCTCGAAAAATGGCCGCAGAGTGCATCCCGAGCAAGCTCTCCAGTTCGGAGACCTTAACGAACCAACTTTCTAAAATTCGAGGACACCGAGCTCCTGCCCGTGGTCGGCTCCGCCGTCGGGAAGCCGTTGTACCCGCACGGAGACGTGATGAACCGGTTTTACTACAACGTGTACGACCCCGACGACCAGTTAGCGTGGCCCTTCGACAACAGCTCTCTCGGGGGCGTCTTGCTTCTGCAGGCGGCCGACGGGGGAGGTTTGCTGCAGTTCGGACCGGACACCGAAGCGGCGTCTGCACCGGGTGACGCCGGTCAAGGCGGGGCGGAGGATCAACGTCATTTTCTGCTACGGAGGAGCCCCCGACGAGCGCATTGAAGACGACACCAAGCGGCAGTTCTTTGGGAGGGCGTGACCCAGCGCGGCACACAGACCCCGCTCTCAAAATACACAGATGCTTCCCCAAAACCGGAAACTAACCCCAGGTGGTCCTAAGACGCTTCGAAAATCCAGAAGAGGTCGGATGCTCGTCTAGGCTCAAAAAATGGCCGCAGAGTGCATCCCGAGCAAGCTCTCCAGTTCGGAGACCTTGACGAACCGACTTTCTATAATTCGAGGAACGGCTGGCTTGGGGGGTTTCTGATTCGAAAACCAGTTCTGGCTGGAGAAACAGTCTGAAAAAGTAAAAGTTGTTACAGGCCGCAGGGACCGGTTCAGTCGCAGTCCACTGGTAGTGCAGTGGCTAACCTAACCCACACAAGGCCAACGACACCAGTTACAGTTACAATTGTAGTTCGAGCAACGAGCTGTGCTTCGGGAAGGAATCCGCTAAACCGACATCTTGACTTCACTACCGCGATGGAATTTCAGAGGCGCACGTGACGGCATCGAACGAGTATTGGTCGTCCGAACACACGGCGCGTTCTCCTCATGAGAACCCCGAACTGGATCTCCCCCTTTCCGCCTCGACAGACGGCTACTGTCTCGACCCCTTCCTTGCTAAAAGCCACTGCCCGCACAAACAACGATTTTGATTGCCGCGCTCTTCCTTCCTCACAACGTTTGAAACCCGGGTATTTGCACTCAGGCGCAAGGCGCATCTCTACTCCGCGATGGGATTAGTCCACAGGCGACTTTACCATAAATGAGACTAAGATGCCATACTATTTTAGTCAGCCCATTGTGTTGGGTTTAGAGGACCGCAACGCGCGCACATAGGACACACTTCGGCGTTACTTGGGCAACCGCTCTCTTCTTCCACGCTAGTCATTGCTTCTCGTGCACGTACTTGCAGTCCTTGAAAGTGCACTTTTGGCAAAACTCCGACACACCTGCGCCTTCGACGTGCGCACCCGGCCTCAAGCTCGTTGAGGATGCCCTGCGCCCTCCTGGTCCAAACCTCCTTGTTTTTGGGCGCCCTCAACACCCCATAGTCACGGATGTCCTGGATCACTCGAGAGCGCCTCTCCTTGAGGGCCGCGTTGCCAGCGAAGGCGTACGCCCTTTCCACGTCGTTGTTACGACCAGAGCCTCCACTTCACGTGGGCCGCCGAAAGACTCGAGTACCGTGCTCCATTTGTCGGCCGAGAATGTTTCCGTCGCGAAGCTTTCGAGCACGCTGAGGATCTCTTCGTCTCTGCCCGCTTCGGTTGTCTCAGCAATCTGCTGCATCACTTTGTTTAAAGGGTAGTCGAACCCGACGGCGTTGAAAAGCACCTGCACCTCTCTCGACACACCACCGCCCCCGTTGCGCAGTGTCGCGGCTAGGCACGTGCGTACCAAGTCCATCGAAGCTTTTGTGAAACTCTGCTTGATCGCTTGCAGCTCTCCAACGAAAGCGGAGATGTGTTGTCGTCTGTTCTGCAATGCGTACTGTGCAAGCAGGGCCAGTCGCTCGTCGGCGAAAGTCGACACGTTGTGGAGTTTCAAGTGTATATTTAAGAACTACCGGGAAAGTGCCTCACCTGAGGGAATCGCAGGCCATGACACGCCCACTGAGTACATGTTTGCCTTGGCCTGACTATCCCATCTACACTGCACGCGCCATCATGTTTGGGGCGCAGCTCCGACCGCCGTTCATGCTTCGGTGGCGGTCTCTTGCCTGGTGTCGCACAGCAAAACATTAATCCACGCGGTTCATGTATTCAAAAGATCTCGATGCTTCCCGTTTTAAGTGTTGCCCCCACAGGCAAGGGGGCGTACCTGCCACAGCACTCCAGGTGCGTCGTGTGGGTTCTGAACTCGAAGAGCCACCCAGGAGACACCTCATAAGGCCAGGTCTCCGGCTCCAGCATCCTGTCGTCCGGCTCCTTCTCCTGGCGACCGTAAATCTCCGTCGCGAACCGGCATATGCCTCCCTCTCCCCAGTGGCCCCAGCGAGTTCATCACACGTCTCCGCATCCAGCAAGTCAAACATGTGCGGGTAGCATCATAGGCCGCGATGAGCTTATCCACGGCCCTGGATGACAGCTGGGGAAACAGCAGCGACGGGTCTTCCCTCTTCCGCTTCCTTCCCAGCTTAGGGGCGACCTTGGGTGCGACCTTCGCTGGAGGCGCAATCGAGCTGCTGGAGCTGGAATCGCTTCCACTCTCGTCCTCCTGGACCTTGGCCTTGAGGTCGCGAACCTCAGCGCGTTCTTCTTCCTCAGTTCCTGCTCGGCGCCGTTGCAGCCGCGACTTTAGCGCTTGGCTTCGGCGGCCATTTAGAGAATTTTTTGCGCGAGATATACAACGAGAGAGCAGGCCTGGTTGTTTGGACAAAAAAGACCATCTCACAAAAAGCTCGCTACGCTCGGTTTTTGCTATCTCAGGAAGTAAAGTTTGTCCGTCAACACCTCCTTTCTGCTTAAAACCCTTCGCACGTCTGATATCTCCTTCCCCGCATGCCAGCATTCCACCTTCGCCATGCCTACTGTCGGGGCCTCAATCTCTTCCATAGGACCATCTGATCCTCCACCCCCCACCTCTCCAGGGTAGGGTGCCAAATCGGGTACCCAGAATCTGCCACGATCCTGAGCACCACCTCCACTTCGACTTTCGTCCCCGCCTCCTGGCTGAGCCGGTCCATCCCCTCTTGACTGTGATAGACCGAAGGATACAGCACCGGGCCATTCAATGCAGCTCTAGGCCTTATAGACCATGGTGGACCGTGATTCACGGTGGCAGGCACTTCGATGCGGTTTCAAGAGATAGCGACGGACCGGCTCACTGGCGCTGCGCATACCCGTACCGCTCCTGGACTTTCTAGGCGATCCCGGGTGCCCGCGCGCCTCGTCGTCATCCCCTATTGCAACTCCTGCAACCGCTGTACGACGTCCTCCACGCCTGCTCCTCTTTCTCGTTCCCGTGAGCCGCTGTTGCCTCACATCGTCCACTCCCATGTCGTCGATGGCATGGGCGTACCCCTCTGCTGCAACGTCAGCAGCATGCTTCCCTCTGCACGACCTTCAGGTCTTCCAGCCGCGACATGCTGCTCCGGTCTCCTGACTTCTCTTCACTTAGAAGTTGGAAGGGTCGGCATTTTCAAGTCTCCACGAATGGGTGTCTAAAAAGAGTGTATGCCATATTACTAGTTCTGAAGTCTTCAAAAGAACACCCTAAGTGGAAAATCTGTCGGACAGCCGCCACGCGCAAAGAAAAGTTTGCGCATGCCAAAAACTCTACACACCGTCTTCTCAACAGCAGGGTTTTCTCACTCTCGTTTCGCAAGCAAGGCGAATATGGCTACCCGATGGATAACTGCCGTACCCCTCGTCGTTGCGGCCTTCGTCGTCTGCACGGTCGATGCTGCGGTTTCCAACTCGGAAATTGTTAAAGATGGTCGCTTTGAAGAAGTCCCCGTTGTGAGCTCTGTCGGTTTCACGCAATGGAACAAAGGTAGTTTCATCGGTCCGTGGGAAGTTGTCGACGGATCAGTAGACCTTGTAGCAGGCTCGATTTGGCAGGCACCGGGTAACGTCGGTCAATCTATTGACCTCAACGGTCGCTCACGTGGATCGCTCTCTCAAAACCTGGGGATTCTGACTGCAGGTCAATACCGCCTCACATTTGAGAAATCCTTCTACCGAACCGGAGGTGAAACCCATCAGAATCACGGTCGGCGACACCAGTCGGGAGTTCTCATACCAGACGGGGATGAACGGTCAAAGCAGATCTCAGATGAACTACATAGCGCAGATGATGACTTTCTTAGTGGACGGCGCTGCTGAAACTATTTTGACTTTTGCGAGCCTCGGCGGGGACAAAGAATGCGGCGCTGTAATTGGTAACGTCGTTGTGGAGGTGCTTACTAAATCAGCCCCACCAACGCCAACAGTCGTCAAAGACGGTCGCTTTGAAGAAGTCCCCGCTGTGAGTTCTGTCGGTTTCACGCAATGGAACAAAGGTAGTTTCATAGGTCCGTGGGAAGTTGTCGACGGCTCAGTAGACCTTGTAGCGGGCTCGATTTGGCAGGCACCGGGTAACGTCGGCCAATCTATTGACCTCAACGGTCGCTCACATGGTTCGCTCTCTCAAAACCTGGGGATTCTGACTGCAGGTCAATACCGCCTCACATTTGACATCTCGGGAAATCCTTCTACCGAACCGGAGTTGAAACCCATCAGAGTCACGGTCGGCGACACCAGTCAGGGGTTCAAGCGCAAAGGAGACGCCTAGGAAGGGGTGACATTCACGTACCCGGATCGAAGATGCACAAGGTAACCTGCAAGTTCTGCGATATGGCCTTCTCCACCGCCTCTGCTGAGCACCTGCTCGGCCAAGGCAGCGGCATTGGCGGCTGCGCCCCAAAAGATCCCATGGCGGTAGCACACACACGCCTTCGTCGGCAAGTTGAAGGCAGTAGAAGAAAAACGAGAAAGCCAAGACGAAGCAGCTGGAGATGGTACCATTCCTCACTCGAGCGACCACTGCAGTGGACGCAGTGAAGGCAGAGGAGGAAAGGAATGTCCCTGCGGACCGTTGCCATCCAGAGAGCCTGCAACCTAATAATGCACCTGCAAAGGCGGCCCCGAGGCAATATTCAAAATGCCGGTGCTTCCTAAGCATAGGTGGCGGGCGAGTCACGACTCGCCCCAGCAGAAACAGTCGGCTGACGAATGTCTGCGGATCCATGGTGGCAGCGTTTCTTCTCCGTGGCGTTTGTCACCGAGAAGACGCTGTCGACCCCCGTCTCGCTTAGCTGTGCGGTCAGCACCGCCGTAATGTGGGTCGACAGCGCGGAAAACTTCTCTGCTGCCGTTCCCCCCCAATACGTGTTTCTCCACCAAAATGGATTTTTTTTTGGCGACGGGGGCAGCAGTCAGTTGAGAGACTGGCAGGTGAGCAGCGTCACCTCCCCTAGCGAGCTCTCGGATCAAGCTGCGTCTGATGCAGCTGTTTGTATGGATCGCCTACATACACTCAGCCGCGCGTGCGTTCATTGCGAAGGTTACGCTGTGTCAGGTCAAGTAGCGAGATCTGAGGCCCTGTGATGGCTGAGTGCACACCTAAGCAGGGCTGCATCCTCGTGTTGTAGCCGTGTTGTGTATAAGGCTTCGTGGGGGCCTGGTCAACCACCTCATCACTATAGGGCACAAACCTTTCTCGACAGTGATTGGACAGTCGGGAGTCTCCATGAAGAAGAGAATTGTAAAGCAAGACCTGCCCCCTGCGCCTGCTGTCTCCGGCTGCTTCGGCAGACGACACATACTACTACTACTACTGCTCCAAAGACAGCTGCGGAACGACGCCAAACCCGTGTACCCTCAGGACGTAGCCTTCGCTCCGTGGAAGCTGAAGTTTCCCATCAAAGCGTTAGCCGCCGCCGTCGGCCGCGCTTGCTCAGACTTTTCACCCTGGTTCTAACCCTGGACCAAGGACTAGGGAAAACTGAAAGCACGTCGTCGGTGTTTTGCCTGCGCCTGCTGTCTCCGGCTGCTTCGGCAGACGACACATACTTCTGCTACCACTACTTTAACGACGGGGTATTTGCCGAGATTTTTGTGGTTAAATCCCGCACCTGAGTGAGAGTTGTTGTCGACAACATATTCTGTTGAAGTGTCCTTGTCTTGAAAGCAAGACACAACCTCGCTGCGCCGATGTTCTGTCTCGAGGTTGGTGAAATGGAGTGGGAGGCCGTCGCTGTCGACCTTCCTGAGTGGGGCGCCTTGAAGGCGACAGGGGTGTGCCCACTTGGTCAGCTGCCGATCCTGGAGACGCCGGACGTCGGCTGCATGTCGCAGTCTGCCAGTACGTTGGCCGGGAAAAAAACATTTGAGAGGCCGAACGCTCGCGTGCCTGCAACGAAATGGTTCCGCTAATGATGGTCCGCCTTATGTGTCCGCACCGAAACACGGTGCAGACGCGACCTGTGCGGTGTTGAGCACACTTAACCACGGTTAAGAAGACGTACGAAAACCTAGACACTAATAGAACTCAAAAGCATCTGCGGAATAACACGAAAAAACCCCCCGTTTCACACATATCTTCGGTCGACCTGGAGACTTTACCGTACCGCCCCTCGAACAGCAAACTTTCACTCTCAACAAAAAGCAAACCAGTATCCAGCAATGGCCGTCAAGCTGTCGTACTTCAAACTGCTCGCCAAAGGCGTTGCGCCGATGTTCTGCCTCGAGGTTGGCGAAATGGAGTGGGAGGCCGTCGCTGTCGACCTTCCTGAGTGGGGCACCTTGGGGTGTGCCCATTTGGTCAGCTGCCGATCCTGGAGACGCCGGACGTCGGCTGCATGTCGCAGTCTGCCAGTACGTTGGCCGGGAAAAAAGCCTTTGAGAGGCCGAACGCTCGCGTGCCTGCAACGAAATGGTTCCGCCTATGATGGTCCGCCTTATGTGTCCGCACCGAAACACGGTGCAGACGCGACCTGTGCGGTGTTGAGCACACTTAACCACGGTTAAGAAGACGTACGAAAACCTAGACACTAATAGAACTCAAAAGCATCTGCGGAAGAACACGAAAAAACCCCCCGTTTCACACATATCTTCGGTCGACCTGGAGACTTTACCGTACCGCCCCTCGAACAGCAAACTTTCACTCTCAACAAAAAGCAAACCAGTATCCAACAATGGCCGTCAAGCTGTCGTACTTCAAACTGCTCGCCAAAGGCGTTGCGCCGATGTTCTGCCTCGAGGTTGGCGAAATGGAGTGGGAGGCCGTCGCTGTCGACCTTCCTGAGTGGGGCGCCTTGAAGGCGACAGGGGTGTGCCCATTTGTTCAGCTGCCGATCCTGGAGACGCCGGACGTCGGCTGCATGTCGCAGTCTGCCAGTACGTTGGCCGGGAAAAAAACCTTTGAGAGGCCGAACGCTCGCGTGCCTGCAACGAAATGGTTCCGCTAATGATGGTCCGCCTTGTGTGTCCGCACCGAAACACGGTGCAGACGCGACCTGTGCGGTGTTGAGCACACTTAACCACGGTTAAGAAGACGTACGAAAACCTAGACACTAATATAACTCAAAAGCATCTGCGGAATAACACGAAAAACCCCCCGTTTCACACATACACACTTCGGTCGACCTGGAGACTTTACCGTACCGCCCCTCGAACAGCAAACTTTCACTCTCAACAAAAAGCAAACCAGTATCCAACAATGGCCGTCAAGCTGTCGTACTTCAAACTGCTCGCCAAAGGCGTTGCGCCGATGTTCTGCCTCGAGGTTGGCGAAATGGAGTGGGAGGCCGTCGTCGTCGACTTTCCGGAGTGGGCCGCCATGAAGGCGACCGGGGTATGCCCATTTGGTCAGCTGCCGATCCTGGAGACGCCGGACGCCGGCTGCATGTCGCAGTCGGGCGCGATCTGCCAGTACGTCGGCCGGAAGAAGAATCTGCTGGGCGCGAACGAGAGAGAGAAGGTCGTGAGCGACATGCTCTGCGGCCTGGCGGAGGACTTTTACAACGACATGTCGAGGTACCAGAACACGGTCCTCGTGAAGGGGAAGCCGGCCGCCGACACGGAGAAGATGTGGGCCACCGTCTTCCCGGCTCGGTTCGCTTGCCTCGAAAAGCTTCTGGGCGGCAAAGACGCCTTTTCCTCCTCCGGCAAAACCGTCGGAGAACTTTCTTTGGTCGCGATGCTTCACCAGATCGTGCTGGTCAAACCCGATGCCCTGAAGCCGACGGCCAACCTGAACGCATTCTACACCCGCGTGTTGAACCTCCCCGCCATTCAGAAGGTCCTCACCGGCAAGAGCCCCTTCGGCGAAGTTCCCGCGTACTTCGTCGACTGAGGGGCCTACCCCACGACACGACGCACCAGATTCACTTTGCCTTTTAATCATCTCACCCGCCCTCCGTTCTTTTGCGCCGCGAAACAAAAAAAAGACAGATAAGCAACCCCCCCGGGTGATACCGTACTATCTGCATAGCCGCCACTCCACCGATTTTGGCGTTTTCTTTTTTTTGAAAGTATGCCAATACTGCAGAGAATAGTTGACTGGACCTCTTGAGTTATTGCTAACCACGATTTGGGGAGTCGGGAGAACCTACAAAGCTAAAAGGAGGACCGACCCCCTCCGTTCGTGAGAAAAAGCGAATAATGAAAGCACCTTCCTTTTTCCATCTGTCTCTGCGAAGAGCTGCGACTCAACTATTCTCACCAAGCATGAAATGTTGGAGGAAATGAGAAGCTCGTCGCCGCAAACCGTGGCATTTCCACTTTGCATCCTGAATCCTGCTGTACGTAAAGGACGATCAGGCACTGGCATTCAACGAAAACAACTCTCTCTTTCCATCATCGCCATCATTAGTTTGTATATCAGCCGCGGTTGTGCGAGTGACGAGCTCTTATTTATTTCTTGTACAAACACCCGCTTTGTAGGAAATACTTGAGGAGACTGCCCCAGTTGCGAAAATCATCGGAGGAGGTAAATGTGCTGTAGCCCGCACGAAACACTGGTAAATCTTTTATTTTAGTGGCTGGGCGTAAGCGTTCAACGAAAAAAACCACTTTGCGGTTGTATTGGGTTTTCCCCCTTGGAGGCGTTGTTGAGCACAGATTTACATTGGCGAGGTGAAATCAACACCTGTCGATCACGCGAGGAAGCTTTCAACTTCTTCATGGACGTGTGGGGCACCAGCAACCGCACTCTGCGTTCGTAGATCAGCCTCCACCTCTGCAGGCTTGTGCTTTGGTCATGCATGTTTATAGATGGTGCAAGACGGGTTTCTTGCCCGTCTTGTTTCCTGCTGGTTCAGTATCGGATCAGTCGAATCTAGGTCAATGATTCTCGCAGTCATGAGAAGCGGGACGCTTGCTTTCTGCCACAAGCTTCAGTCAATCGGTGTCAAGTCTTTCAGGTGCCGTAGCTCTGTTGCTTAGGTGAGGAGGAGACATTCGGAGAAATACGGGGAACCCTATTGAAAACCGTATTCCCGTGTTAGTGTCGCCTCGCGTCTCCAGGACAAAAGGCGACACTGACAAGGGAGAAACGGAGGCGACACTAACACGGGGGGGGGGGTAGGTACGAAGGAAGGATGCGACGAACAATGAAATCAGAAAGTTGTGATAGCACCGGGAACAGGACCGAAAGTCCCCGTCCAAAGGACCCACTGACGAGCTCTAACTCTGGATTGGTCTGCGTTCACGAGCGAAACCCGAGACGAAGAACGAGTTGCACACAACACCGCGGTGAAAAACAATAAAGAGGACTAGTCCCTCAAGGTTTCATACCCTACCTGCGGAGTCTTACACTCCCCGCGACCCCTTTACCCTTTTCCTTTTTCCCTTTTCTATTTTACACTCTCTTCGAAGAAGACTTGATGCTAGCATCAAACATGCATGAGAGGCAGTGTCCTGCCTAAACATTAAACTAAGATTTTCCCCCGTCGTGTTTCTTTTCCCCAACCCGGGTCCGTATTCTTTTTTTAACCGGCTCGAGTCTCGCTAGCCGTCGACGCTCACGACGGCAGCCCCATCCTGAAGTGCAAATACTGCCGACGCGGCGCCGCTCAAGCGGCCACCTGCTTGTTTGTAAGAATTGCTCCGTTTTTTTCTTTTACATAAGCGCCAGCTTGAAAGGCTCGACAATGCTGCCCGACAAAGAACAGAAGGGGTCCCAAGTGCTGTAGCTACCGAACCACGTGTTGAACGGACGTGAGGTCATGCGGGTTTACCCCTACACGACCAATCACACAACAGGTCAAAGTCCTGAGTGAGAAACCATACGGTGGTGTAAGCGAAGAACAAGTCAGATTGTGTTTGTATTGTATTTGCCCCCCAACCTCTATAATTCCTCCCTTCCATTCGGAGTCGAAGCAGCTATGTCGAGTATTTCCTGACTTGTTCCCGGACTAGAACGACACATACTACTACTACGGTGATTCCTCATGAAGCGCGCATGGGAGACAAACAGTACGCGGGGCAAGAAGCGACGCCGCGCGCAAAGAGGTATGTCTGCAGCGGCTTGTGCAGTCTATCGTCACAGATTGCTGCATAACAAGTTCAAACTACTACTGCTGCCGGTTCGAAGCGGGCGACTGCACCTCCGCACCACCACACCCTCTGGGTGCTTCCAGGTAACGCGCAGTCGAGGGGTTTGAAGCATGATGATTAAAAATCAAAAAGCCTGCACCCACGCGGCGTTGACTGTGGCTGGTCTTTGTAAGGGCTGCCTTGATGTTACTTTGATCAAACTCACACTGAGCTGTCTCAAGCCGCCCGAGACTTTTGAGCATCCCTGCAACAAGCTCTCAGCCTTCCCCCTTCCTAACATAAACATAAGATCTAAAATAAACGAATTTTGCCGGTGGAAAAAAAAGCTGGCCCAAGAAATCAACTGCCTTCAGGGGTTAGCTACTCTGACACCCCGCTGCCGTTTGGGGGAAAACGAAGAGACAGCGATTCGTCCGCATCTTTTGGGGGAACATTTCTGCAATAACGACTGCACACGAGAAAGCTAAGCGAAACATCGTAAGTACGCGCGCAAAACAAGCATAATTTTGTACACTTGTACTGACGGGAACATTTCCGGAACAACGGTTGCACATGAAAGAGAAAGGCGGGTTTCACTCTAAAAAATAACGCTAAAAAACGAAGCCAACAAAAAAGGAACCCCCCCCCCCCTGAGAGGGTTATACCCCCTGTTCCCGCGAAAAGCAAGAAGCTTTTGCCTTATCATTTTGTCACCTTGTCAGTTGATGCTGATCGTCCGTTACTTCGTCAGTGCAAGCCTCAGCTCCAGGAATGTTCATTATTCTTCTTAGCCACACGCTGCGCACGCAGGGGAAACTGAACCGCCCGAGTAGGACTTTCTGTTCCTGATCATTTTCCTCTGCCACCTGAACCCACGTCCGGAATTTGGGCTCGAGGTAGTGTGGTCAACGAAAAACTCCTGTTCTCCTTCTCTCTTTTTTCTCCCACTCTCGCAGTGTACGGGTTTCACCCACATTAGTCAGCTGATGCTGACGTCCGTTGCTTTTGTTTAGCAGTGCAAGTCCGACGATTTTTTTACATAAGCGCCAGCTTGGAAGCAAATGCTTGACAATGGCTGAGGGATCCCAAGTGCTGTAACTACCGAACCACGCACGTGAGGTCATGCGGGTCTACCACCTACACGACAAATCACACGAACACAACACGTCAAAGTCCTGAGTGAGAAGACAACACGGTGGTGTAAGCGAAGAACAAATCAGATTGTGTTTGTATTGTATTTGCCCCTCTACCTCTATATTTCCTCCCTTCCATTCGGAGTCGAAGCAGCTACGTCGAGTATTTCCTGTTCGACGAGAACAAGGGGTTCCTCCAGGGATCGGGGTTTCTGAACTTCGGGAAATGGGGACCGCGTTCGTGTCAAGTGTAACTTTGGTACACCCGTCGGGTGCACTAGTCATGCCATTTGTTAGTCACTTACTACTATCTTACTAGTCATATTATGACTACTGTCAGTAGCAAGTGACTACTGCAGTAGTCATTCTTACAAGTGAATGCGTCCACTTTTGTGGGAAGAAAACGTACTCGATTCCTTCACAAAATGCAGTAGTCACTGGTAAGAATCACTGGAAAGAATGTATTGACCACTACTAGTCATTATGACTAGTCACGTCAAATCAGTAGTAAGCACTTTTCAGTAGTAATATGACCAGTCAGAACACTGTTTTTCCAATGACTAGTGCACCGTGCGTGCCGAATACCTGCCCCCCGCTCCCCCCGTGCCCTCACCACTACCCCCCCCCCTTCCTCTCTCTCCCCCCGCCTCCCTTCCCCCCCGTGCATCAGATAGATTGCTAGTTTTCTCTTGGTTAAGTCGAAGACGGCCCGCCCGCCACATTCCAGTCTGAGCCAAGCACGCGTAGCTTGCGTACTACTCTCCCTCCCCCCCTCTCTGGAATGACGCTTCCCTACCGCTCCTCCTGCGACTGCCGGACGGCACACTACGCCTTTCCGCGGTGGTTGTACACACGGGACAAAATACGACAAGCGGCCATTTTGTCACATACGTCTTGCAAGGGATGCAATGGACGCTTTTCGATGACGAACGAGTCTTGCACGTCGACAACGTTCCCTGGACTGACATATACCTCGCCGCATACGTACGAATCCCCAATGCGTCCCACGAGGTGGTCGAACGCTTGCCATCACCTACTATGATGGCAACAACAGTCCCACCGCAGGTCCCGCTGATACCTTCTAGTCCGCCCTGTACCGACGCGAATCTGGAATCTTGCCAACCCATGCCCTCCGACGCCGCTTTGGCAGCACACGACCAGCCACCTGAACAGCCCAAGGACCCCCCGGAACTGCGCTGCAAGCGCTGCTTCACCGACCGCACCAAGGACGGTCGATTGTTCCGGGGCCTCAGAGGCCTGCATGTGCACGAACGTCTCTGCACGTACGTCAACTTCGGGGAGTGATGTATGCCCTGCGGAACAGCCGGAATCTCGGCCTAGCGGGGCTGAGTTCAGGTACGGTGCCCACTGTAAATAAGAGGACGCATTGCTGAAGTGCTGCGTCGGCGACGTTTGCTTTTCGTGCCGCGTCTGATGACGACCTGCCGACTTGCGTTTAATGTACTGGAGGTTCGTTAAAGACCGCCTGGCCGTGTGCTAGGCGTAGTTTAAGGTTGTACTGATCTACAAACAACCACTTACGAGCTTGTCAACCCCACCGATTTTCTATCTTCTTTCCCCCTCCCCCTTTTCGACGTTGCTGTTGACTAACGGTTAGGTCGGACCCTTCCCCGGTGAACATCCCATGAAAGTAACAGTGTTGACTTAGACCGATACGGGCTACATGGCAACCCCTGCTCAACATGTATGCACGTGGGGGGCCCAGGGCCACATTCATTGCGAATGTGTTCGTGGTGTCGGTCGCAGAAGTCTTTTGTTTTGGCTAGCCAAAGAGAGAAAAAGAGCGAAAGAGTACGTACAGTAGTGAGTAGAGAAGAGAACGAGTGTAAAAGAAAGGAGGTAGCACGGACTACCAGGCCAGCGGAGACCACCGCAAAAAGAAATTTTCTTTCCCCTACTTCATCCCACAAAACCATCACCAACAACAACGACTCCCCCCCTCTCTGTTCCACGTTGTTTCCTTTTTTTTTCTTCTTCTCCGGCAAGGTACCAGGGAAAGCCTGCTACACGGGAGCCAAGCTTCACGTGTTCGGCGGTACTGCAGAGCCACGGGCCTACGGGTCAATTGGCTACCGATTTCCCAAACTAAAGCATCGAGGCTTGGTGCACCTTGGGGCTTGGCGCTCGCGCTGGTCAGCCACAGGGCAGAGCGGACGGGGTTGTGGCACTGTGCTGCCTCCGACTCAAGCTTTGCAAGCTGTGGTTGACCGTCAGGACCAGGAGCGGCTTTATCTTCTTTCTTCTTCTTCTTCTCCGGCACGACCAGCGCTCGCTCGGATAGACTATTCTCAAATCTTCCTGAGTGGAATACACGGCCGGATGTGGGTGTGCTTACTACGTGCAATCTTGCGGGATTGCCGTCCAATGCAAAGCAGACGTCGCGGCGGTTGATCAGAGGGTTTGAATTGGACAAGGATACGGGGAATTTTGCAAGCCCACCACTATCCTGCATGGTTAAACAATAGCTATTTTTTACCGGTAAATAAGGGGCCTTTTTGTCCCGAGGGCAAGTTTTTTTCACGAGACGAGCCCGAGGGCGAAGCCCGAGGGCGAGTCGAGTGAAAAAAACTTGCCCGAGGGACAAAAAGGCCCCTTGACCGGTACAACGTAATTTTTTTACCGGCTGGATTTTTTTTGCCTGCCGCTGAACAGCTGCAATGAGGCCCAGGAGCAAAAGGAAACGGAATGAGCATTCCTCACCACAAGACAACATGCTAAAAGGGTTGTGCTAAGAAAGGGCGGTGTTCATGAACAAGCTGCGGTCGTCTACCAGGTGCTTGAAGAAGGTTGCGTACTGTGCCTCCGTCGGCTGCTTCTTGGATGGCTTTCCCGAGAGGGGCTTTGGGTACTTGCAGTGAACTTGAATGTAGTCTATGAAGTCCCTCCACACCAACGTGTAACGTTGCCTGGACTTCTCCGGCAGAGCGCTGTCGCTGCTTTCGCCTTCAGAGCTTTCGGGACTGGAGTCGCTGACTCCTTCTTTCTTCACCTTCGGCATTTTGTGGTCTTGTTTCCTTTAATCCTGTAGGTGTTGCTATGAAAATGTCTCCAGGGACAAAAAAAAACTTTTACTGCCTGTCACCTGACTTTTCTGCATCCTTGAGAGCTACTTTTCTTACACGCATAGCTACTTTTCTTGCACGCATAACTACTTTTCTTACACGCATAACTACTTTTCTTGCACGCACAACTACTTTTCTTGCACGCATAGCAGTTTTGGTTTCCAGGTGCATTTGTGGGCAATACAGGTGCATTCGTGGGCAATCCGGTGTCTTCGTGGGCAATTCAGGTGCACTCCTGTGGAAGTCACAGTGCCAAAGAACAGCAAGGGACAAGGTTGACGCGCATGATCTGACACTACTGAGCGAACGGAAGAATGATTCGAATGGCAGGACCAGCTCATTCGTTGCAGGATGCGGAGCAGGAGTCGGAGACCGCCAGTGCCATGGAAACTTGGGAAGCTGACGTGCAGCGTACATTGTGTGAGCCGACTGTGCTGTTGTACACGACAGGAACTTGGCCAGTAGCTGGTGTGTGGCACGCCATCTTTCTTGGCCTTCGGCGTCCCCCACACCCTGTGCGTAGCTCTCTCGGACGCAGAAAAGTCAGGTGATGCGGCAGTAAAGCAATCTTCTTACCTCGAGACGTCGTTTTCTTGCACTCGGTTTTCCAGATTGCCACTCGAGCCCTGCGGGCTCTCGTGGCAATCTGGAAAACCTCGTGCAAGAAAACGACTTTTCTCTCGGTGAATAAATAGCTATTTGTCCCTGGAGGGACAAAAAGCTCCCTTATTGTCCCTGGGCCTCATTGTAGCTGTTCAGCGGCAGGGACAAAAAAAATCCAGCCGGTAAAAAAAATAATTTTTACCGGGTGTGTACTTTTTTTCCCTCCTCCCCATGTATCGGTCCATAATTCCCGGGACACAGCACTTGTACTCATCGTGTGCGTGTGTGTGCACGGGCGTGTGTATGTGCATCCATGGACATTCACATGCCTACATCAGTCATTATTTGCCTGCACGCATGCATAGATTGGTGGCATTTCTTCTTTCGCTGCAGTCGGGAAAAAAATGCACACTCCCGGAAAAAAAAAAAAAAAATTACGTTTTACCGGGAAGAAGAATGCGTTGACTCTCAAAAAATGTTTTCCCCTCGGGCCGACGCCCTCGGGGAAAACATTTTTTTTTTTTTGTATAAGCACTGGCGGAAATTTCTTTGTGGAATACTGGTGGTGGAAATTTTCTCACGACAGAAAACTGATGGAAATTTTCCCATGGCAAAAACTACCGGCGGAAGTTTCTTTCACGGGAAGCTTGGCGGAAAACTTTTCTAACAGAAATTGCTGGTGGAAATGTTTTCTAACGGAACCCATCGGTCCTGCTTTGTAGGAAATGCTTGAGGAGACTGCCAGTTGCGATAGATCAAAGGAGGTAAATGTGCTGTAGCCCACACGAAACCCAGGTAAATCTGGGTTTAGTGGCGGGCGCAAGCGTTCAACAAAAAAGACCCACTTTGCTCTAGCCTCCTTCGAAATGAGCACAAGTCCCTCGAGTATTTTTCGGGCCAACTTTCCCCCTGGGGCTGTTTTCGCCCTCGGGCTGACCCAGGGGGAAATACTCGACCCTTCTGTTCTTTGTCGGGCAGCATCGTCGAGCATTTCCTTTCAAGCTGGCGCTTATGTAAAAAAAAAAAATGCACCTTTCCTTCCCGGTAAAAACCCTGCTCAACTTGTAGAACGTGGGGGGCCCAAGACTACACTCCACGAAGGAATGTACTTGGTGTCGGTCACAAACAGTCCCGGAAATGGCTAGCCATTTCCCGTTACGAAAGCGTGCACTAAATATACAACCCGTAACCACAGCCCTTTCTTGATCTAAGAGAACCCATTCATGAACGGTCACACGGAGACCCTAAAACCCCGGAATTTCAAGCGAACTTTAACTCTAAAAAATAGTTATTCTTCATGTGGATGCCACGAACTTGGCGACGCGACGACCCGCCATGTTCCAGACTTTTTAGCCATTTTTCCCGAATCATCGGGGGATTAGAATAACCCCTGCAGCCCACCGAACAAAACCTTGTCAGTCCAAAACCAACAAAAATGGTTGAAAGCCACCGTTAGTTACAGAAACGAAGCCACAAAACGAGTATCCGCGCACGGGTCGACCGCCTGTTTCCACTGGAAAAAGAGCTGTCGTTTGTCAGCGCGAGCACGGGTTGACCAGCCTGTTTTCACTGGAAAAAGAGCTGCCGTTTGTCAGCGCGAGCACGGGTTGACCAGCCTGTTTCCACTGGAAAAAGAGCTGCCGTTGGTCAGCGCGAGCACGGGTTGACCAGCCTGTTTCCACTGGAAAAAGAGCTGCCGTTTGTCAGCGCGAGCACGGGTTGACCAGAGTGTTTCCACTGGAAAAAGAGCTGCCGTTTGTCAGCGCGAGCACGGGTTGACCAGAGTGTTTCCACTGGAAAAAGAGCTGCCGTTTGTCAGCGCGAGCACGGGTCGCCGGCCGGAGAATCTCCAGCACCCGGGTCAGCTCCCCCACAAGAAACCGCGGGCGGGGATGTACGTCGACTGGCAAGACGGCGCGCGATACCCAAGCGCATCGCCGGAAAGCTTGTCGCTCGCCCACCCAGTGTTGTCGTGCCACTAGTAAGATTTATGACTAGTAAGATCAGTAGTAAGTGACTAGTAAATGCCATGACTACCTATAATAAGATCAGTAGTAAGTGACTAGAATATGCCATGACAACCTATAGTAAGGTCAGTAGTAATTGACTAGTAAATGCCATGACTACCTATAACGGCGTCCAGAGCCGAGGCTCAGCGACAACACTGGCCCCTGTTTTTCCTGGAGAAAAGGGGGGAACCGTGAAGTATCACAGATCCACACCGCGGCGCGGCACTGCAGGCGAGAGGGCCGCGGCCGCAGTACGCGGCCGAAACCTTCCTCAAGCAAAACGAGCATCGAGGCGTGGCGCACCTTGGGGCTTGGCGCTTGCGCTGAACACACTAGCCAACAGAGACACACGGCATCGTCCAGCCTCAGAAGCTGGAGTTGGAGCTGGAGTAAGAAGCGGGTGTTACACCCACTTTTCGGGTATGCATTTACACGCATATTTGGGTCAGTCTATCCCTATTTCCTGGAAGTGCATCGAACTGCCTGCTGGTGTCTATCACAGTCTACCAGCAGTCTATCACAGGCTAGCACAGACTAGCACAGGCAATTATAGTCTAGCTACCTAGTGACTAATGCAGGTCATTCTGCATTCTAACCTCAGCGATTATAGTTGCCGACAACTGCACCTTCGCACCACGCGATTTGCGGTGTCGCGGTTATCTCTTCGTACGTGATGTGTCATGCTTTCGCCTCTCTAGCTCGACTTGATCGTCGCGCTCAGGCGCGGTCGGTGCTTCTTCTTCGATTGCTCGTCCAGGTTCATCGGTTGCTGCACCGGCGCTTTCACACGCCGCACTTCGCTTTCCGACACCCACCGGGTGCTTCCAGGTAACGCGCAATCGGGGGTATGAAACACGATGATTAATATGGTACGATGCCAAAAGAGGGGGGGGGGGGGGGGGTTTGGGCGGAAAAATCCCCGCATAGTTCACCAGGGTCTGACGGGTGCTGAGGCCCCATACCCTTCCTAAAGCATCATTCTGCGTTCAAATACGCCCTCAGAAGCCTCCGGAGAGCCTTCTATGATGTCCCAAATGCGATTTTGTGGGTTTTTATGCTGATATGATGATGCTGATATCTAAAGCCCGCAACCACGCGGCGTTGACTGTGGCTGGTCTTCGAAAGGGGTGCTGTTGAATGTTACTTCGATAAAACTCACACCAACCTGAAACGATTCGAGTTTATCAGTCAATGAGCAGTCTATCAGCCGGGAGTGAACCGGCTCAGTATTGGTTATAGAAGCCGGTTCACCCCTATCTCCTGGAACTGCATCGAATTGCCTGCCGCTGTTCATTGTAGCGAATAGAGGTCCACCACAGTCTATCAGCTCCATCCCTATCCCCCAGAGCTGCATGGAGTTGCCAGGTGCTGCATTCTTCTGTCTACCACAGTCTATCAGGAGGGGATGGACCGGCTTATTTATAGCACACCCGCTTTTGGTGTGTCTCGGATGCTCCCTCAACTCCAGCTTCCAAGGCTGAACTTCACCATTCCGGTTTCCTCGGACAGGGCAACTCAAGCGTTGCGTACCTCTGAGGAGCTATCCCAATCGATCATAGTTATCCACATGCACGGGGCGGCCGGTGGGGGAAGAGATGGGGAAGGGGGGCGTATTTTCGGCATTTCGGGGGGGGAGCGGAGGGGCCGGTATCAAGGGGATTAGCTACTGCTGCCAGGTTAGGACCGCGGTCCGAATCTGGCAGCAAGAAAAAATGGCACTACCAGATGGCTGACCGCGCTAAGGGGAGCCATCCGGTCTGTTGACAAAGGATGCCCATCGACCTGGAAATCGTGGACAAGGTTTAGAGTTGTTGTTCGCTTGAGAATCCGAGATTTTGGAGTCTCTGGGGTGGCATTCGTCGATGCTTATGCTCATACCATAGGTGGTCCGAATCTGGCAGCGCCCGAAACTCTGTAGCTAATACCCTGCACGGTATCAAGAAGGAAAACGAATAACCACATGATAAGATGCCAAAAAAAACCCCTCCCTCCCCTTTGCACTAAGAAAATACTTTTTGTATAAGCACCTGCTTTGAAGGAAATTCTTGAGGAGGCTGCCAGCTGCAAAAGATCAAAGGAGGTAAATGTGCTGTAGCCCACACGAAACACAGGTTCAGTGGCGGGCGTACGCGTTCAACAAAAAAGACCCACTTTGTAGTTGTATTGTTTCTCCCCCCTCTAGCCTCCTTCGAAGTAAGCACAAGGCAGCCCTCGAGTATTTTTTAGTAGTACATCTGTACTGATGGGAACATTTCCGGAACAACGGTTGCACAAGTGGTCCCACATGGGGTTTCGGGGCCAGTAAGGGGTGACGTCGAAAAGTATTTTCTAAGTGCAAAGGGGAGGGGGGGGGGTGGTTTTTGGCATCGCCACACATGTTTCTTTTTGCCGACGATGCCCCAAACCGCTCAGTTTTCTCTCTTTTTCTCCCGTTTTCACATCTCTTCTCTTCTTGATTTTTGCCGAATTATTCCCCCCGGACCCGCATGGTGGCGGCCACTCTTCTTCCTAACCCGCTTCCTTTTGCTCCTAGCTTTTATGGTCAAGGCGCCACCACTTACTTGAGGGTACGAGGGAGAGCCCGAGGCCGCCGTGAAGCACAGGCCACCATCGTCCCACACCTCGGACCTAGTCGTCATAATAGCACACCGCAGACCGGCCATCTTGGACCTCGTCACCATCATGCCACACTTCCAACTCAGGCATCATTCCACCACACCGTGGATCCGATCATCATCATACCACAGTTTGGCCTAAGTCATCACCACCAGTTTAGAAATCAGTCATCATCTTGGCACGCTTTTGATTGACTCAGTCATCATCATACCACACGTGGATTCGGGTCATCATCATGCCACAGTTTAGCCCTCGTCATCATCATGTACCACTTTTTGAGCCCAGTCATCGTCATGCCGCACCTTGGACCCATGTAGGACCAAACGACAGCGCATCCCTCTCGCCTGCCGTCCAAAGGTCCACTTAGCTCAAACATTTCTCTCTCTCCTCTCCAGACAGGGGGGTTGGTAGGAGGGGGCCCCTGCTGCAGGGGGGTGCGCCCTGGAAAGGTGCGGACTGAGGAGGGGGGGAGGAGACCGCTGCCTTTGTGTACACAGGAAGCAAAGGTGGTGGTTCGGGCGCCGCCGGCGGTGCCGAAGCGATATGGCGGGTATGCGCGTGACGCGCGCGGCCAGCGGGAAGGATTTCGACGAGTTGTTCAGCTTGGTGATCCTGGCGTGGCTGAAGGACACCCGGGAGGTCATGTCCCGGGAGAAGGCGAAGCGGTTCCGCGAGGTGTTCGACAAAGGCGTGTCGGAAAAGAGCTTCGTGTTGCGGGGCATGCGGCTTGGCCCGAACACAGCGGTGGCTATCGGGCAAGGTTTGCTGAGAGCTTCCCTTTTGAAGCTCGACTTGTACGACAACCTCCTCCGGAACAACGGCGCCGAGGCGGTTGCGATGCTCCTGAAAGAGTGCACGTCGATCACCCACCTCAACCTCGGGGCAAACGACATCGGCCCGATGGGCATTCTGCACGTTTCGCTGGCCATCCAGAGCCATAAGCGCCTGCAAACCCTCATCCTCGGCTCCGCGGAAACGCACACCCACGTCAACAAAGTGGACAGCGCTTCAGGGAAGATGCTCGCCGAGGCCCTAAAGCGGAACAAGTCCCTGAAACACTTAGACCTAGGCCGCACTCCCCTCGGCACCCACGCCGAACAGGATGCGTTCGCGGGGCTGTCAGCGGTCTTCGAGAAACTAGGGCAGCTGCAGGTGATCCGGCTCGGGAGCACCGGCATGGGGTCCGAAAGCTGCGTCGGGATCGTCAAGAAGCTACTCGGCGCCAACGTGGCCCAGGAGATCGACTTCTCCGGAAACGACCTCAACGCCGGCGTCGCGGAGAACCTCGCCCGCGGCCTGCAGAGCATCGTGGAGCGGAAGCAGAAGGTGACCCTCAAGCGGGTCAACCTCGGCGGCAACCCGAAGCTGGGTGAGCGCGGCACGTCTCCGCTGTTCAACGTGCTCTGCTACCCGGAGTGCGCCATCACGCTGCTCAACCTCTGCAACACCGGTGTGTGCCGTCTTGGCTTTTACTCTAGAAAATCGCTCATTTTCTTCTTGTTGCGTTAGTGGGGAGCCATTTGCATGCAACTGAGCACCTACCCAGCTCATTTTCAATGAACCAATTTTAGATTTGCCTATATTAAAATTTGGAGGTGAGCGGGGCGAAGATTTGTCCCTGGATATGTGGTGGGCTTCCCTCTTTTCATTCGAATCGACAGCGGCCGTGTCAAAAATCTGTAGAAATCTCAAAGAACGTGGAGCAGAGGCAGAAGGTGACCCTCAGGTGGGTCACCTCCTGCCTCTGCTACACTTTCTTTGAGATTTCGCCAACCTCCGCGGCAACCCGAAGCTGGGTGAGCGCGGCACGTCTCCGCTGTTCAACGTGCTCTGCTACCCGGAGTGCGCCATCACGCTGCTCAACCTCTGCAACACCGGTGTGTGCCGTCTTGGCTGGCTTCTTTTATGTAAAGAGCTTTTACTCTAGAAAATCGCTCATTTTGCGTTAGTGGGGAGCCATTTGCATGCAACTGAGCACCTACCCAGCTCATTTTCAATGAACCAATTTTTGGTTCGCCTATGTTCAAATTTGGAGGTGAGCAGGGCGAAGATTTGTCCCTGCATATGTGGTGGGCTTCCCTCTTTTCATTCGAATCGACAGCTGCCGTGTCAAAAATCTGTAGAAATCTCAAAGAACGTGGAGCAGAGCCAGAAGGTGACCCTCAGGTGGGTCACCTTCTGCCTCTACTACATTTTCTTTGAGATTTCGTCAACCTCGGCGGCAACCCGAAGCTCGGCGAGCGCGGCACGTCTCCGCTGTTCAACGTGCTCTGCTACCCGGAGTGCGCCATCACGCTGCTCAACCTCTGCAACACCGGTGTGTGCCGTCTTGCGCTTGGGTTCTTTCACTGTAAAAAATTGCTTTTATGAGTGAATCACGGTCCACCACGGTCTATCAGGTCCATCTCTAGTCCCGATACGGGCCCATATACAGCCCCTGTACATACCACCAGTGCACTACATACCACCACCTCTACACGGCTGATCCTGTATAGAGTGGTAGTAGGTGTATGTGGTGTATGCACAGTGCACACACACCAACACCATACCGTGCTCTATACCGGTCCCATATTTGGCCATATTGGGTCCAGGCCTCAGGAGGTCGGGCATCGAAGTTTCCCATCAAGGTGTTAGCCGCCGCCGTAGGCCGCGCAGTCGTGAGGAAGAAGAGGGCCCGCAGCGTTACAAGGCGGCGATCCCCCGCGAGACGAGCTCACTCGCCGGCCAGAGCGCCCGCTGCAGCACCAACTCCGGTGCCGCCACTCACTGTAGCAGAGCCGCAACCCGCAGCGCGCCTCCGGAGCGACTTACGCCCGCCGTAGCAGTGCGAAGAGAAGTGAGGAGACCGGAAACTCCCCGGAGAGATGGTCCCTGCACTCTAACTCGTCTCTCTCTCTCTCTCGAAGTTATCGCCTGGGAGACAGTCCTGGTATCCGTTCCTCTTCTACAGGTGTTACTGACGATGCGGTGCTGTGCCTGGCGAACGCGTTGAAATACACGACGACGCTGAACACGATTTCCCTGAGCAACAACTTCATCACCGAGCTCGGCTGCATCGCGCTAAGTCAGCAGCTGGAGGCGCACGTGTCGGTGCAGTCGCTGAACCTGTCCGAGAACAAGATAAAGTGCGAAGGCGCGGTGGCACTGGCGGCCATGCTGGAAACTAACCGTGTGCTCGTCGCCCTCGACATCGAAGACTGCCGGATCGGCGACCAGGGCTGCGTGGCCTTGGGGGTGGCCGTAGCAAACAATGCGTCGTTGGAGAGGCTAAAGCTGTCCAAAAACCACATCTCGGACGCTGCCGGACACGCGCTCTGCTCGCTGCTCGAGAAGAACCGAACCGTGCAGATTCTGCACGTCAAAGGCAACCAAATCGACCACTCGACGCAGAGCCGCCTCGCGAAGCTGCTCAAGCGCAACAAGGACCTGAAGATGAACGAGGTCCCGAACCAGCTGCACAAGGAGATCATCCGCCTGCACTACCAGCAGTGCAAGCTGCAGGAGGCCAACACCGAGCTGCAGTTCCACCAGCGCTCGCGCTTGAAGCTGCAGGAGGAGATGGACAGCCACGAGTCGCGCCTCGCCATAGAGCGCGAAACCGCGGAGAAGAAGAGCCAAGAACTGCTGGAAAAGGTACTGGGGTTCTACAAAGTAGTTTGTTCATGGAAAACCCCCTACCGTAATTGGAATATGTGCGAGTCTTTTTATTACCTGATGCTTTAGGCTTTTCTTTTGAAGTTATACGTCGGCCCCGTCGTGACCCCTCCCTGGAAGGGTGGCAAGGACCCTCAAAATGTCAGAAATGGACTGCCGGTGTCTCCGAGGCGACCCCAGGACCTACTGTCGTGGATACGACCCCACAAAATCTTCTGGGGTGCCTTGGCCCCGGTCTGCCTCCAGTCTGGGCCAGCTGGTCATATTCTGAGAAAAGAGAAAAAGGCCGCTCCTGGTCCAGGAACGTGACGGTCAACCACAGCTTGCAAAGCTTGAGTCGGAGGCAGCACAGTGCCACAACCCCGTCTGCTCTGCCCTGCGGCTGACCGTCTCGACGAGCTTGTGTTCAGCGCGAGCGCCAAGCCCCAAGGTGCGCCAAGCCTTGATGCTTTAGTTTGGGAAATCGGTAGCCACTTGACCCGTAGGCCCGTGGCTCTGCAGTACCGCCGAACACGTGAAGCTTGGCTCCCGTGTAGCAGGCTTTCCCTGGTACCAAATTCGGTCATATTCTGAAAAAAAGCCTAAATTATAATAGACGCTCACATATATTGTTGAACTGGACTTAAAGCTAGAACGGGTTAATGACAGACCGGGTAAAACCTGGGACACCTGGGTATCTAGGACCAGCTAGCAGCACATGGAGCGGCCATGCACCACCACACAATTCATCGAGAAAGAGCTCTCAATCTGTCAATCCTTGAGATCGTCCTGACCTAGTAAAATTCCCCGTGTTGAGTCAAATTAAGCCGCATACTCCACGCCTGGTGGTGTCATTCCGTCAATTCCTTAACCCTTTACCGACCGGGGGGGGGGGGGGGGGGTTATTCTGAGGAAATTGCCTATTTTCGGGTACACTTCGTCCGGGGTGTATCAAGCCGCCGACAGCAAGATTTGTGGCATCCGAGGGGTGGAACTAAGCGCATTTTCGTCGATCTTTTCATTGCGGCCATTTGCCGCAACAGGTATCCAGGCTTTTTGCCGTGCGAAAGCTGTTCCAGGTCGGCAGGGTGTGAAGTTGTTTCCCGCTATTCATTAGTCCTGCAACCATCGTCGAGTGCGCTATTGGTTCGCAGTGTTCTTCTCGCCTCTCTCCGGGTTCGTTTCGGTCGCTGCCTCCCATTCGTGCTGGTCTTGTATCAGGCACTCATGTCATGTTCGGCGTGCAGGGGGGCCGGGCCGTCGCAAAAGTATCGTGTCCGGTTGGCCAGGCGTTGCTCAGCCAGCCACCTGGAAACTTTACGAAAGAATGAGAGTGAAATAATAAGCTCTGCCACGGAAGGTATGAAGAGAGACGAAATTGGTAGCGAGATTGCACTCCTACGCGTCGAAAAAGTAGAAGGCGATCCAAGCACAGCCTCAGGTCTTGCGCTTGTTGTGCGCAGGGCTGTTGTTTGACTGGAGACTGCGCTTCCTCCCGCGCTTGAATGGGCGCCCGTTGGGATCCTTGAGTCGGCGCTGCGCGTCCTTCAAGTTCGGGTCGTCGAATTTGTGGTCCTGCTTGGTGTGAAACCGCCCAAAGCAGGGTGCAGGGCACAATGGCACACCACACTGCTTGCACATGTATTGGACGTCCTTGCGCTGCACGTGGCACTTGCAAGTCGTCCGGCGGTCCAGGGGCACAAGGTAGTGGGTTTTACCGTCAAGCCGGCACGGATGATCGTCAGCACGTGACGGAGTACTTGGCGAGAATGGGGTCGACGGTGCGCTGTCCTGCTGCGATTTGGTGGGAGTCGTGGGTTCGGGGCCGGCACTTACCTCATCCGGTTCTGTGCTGCTGTCATCGGCAGGATCTGCGTTCAGGAGCCCCGCAATAAGCGCACGCTTGAAGTTAGCGAAGGAAAAGCTCTGCAGATCGTCTTTGTGGAGATGTTTCCAAATAACAGATGCGTTGAGGCACGAAACTTCCAACAAGTAGAAGAAAAGCTTCAGGTACCACCTCCGACCCTTCATGAGCCGGCCACAACTGGCCATGAGCTGGTCGCTGAGGTCGACACCGCCCATGTACGCGTTGTAGGACTCGACGATATCGGGTTTTTGCACTGGTTCCTTTCTTCCACAAGAACCTTTGGGTCGTCTCTGGACCTCAGTTGTGGATGCCCCGATCGGGAGGGTGGACAACATTTTGACCTCCCGTTTGTCGTGCCACTCCACGTAAGTGACCGGTCCGGATTGCATGAAAAAAGAGTCCCCACGCTGCGGTGCCTTGGCCTTCTCGATCTTACTTGGTCGGCCACGTTTCTTCTCCTTTTTCTCGCGAAGTAATGGGAGCCCTTTCCGGTTCGACCGTACTGTACCACACGAATGGAACCCCATGCTGGATAGAGCAAGCATTAGTGGGACACTGGTATAGTAGTTGTCGAAATACAGCCAGTGCCCACGCTGTGCGTACTTCCTGGCAAGGTGAAGCATCTCACGACAGCCTTAGTCGGGAGATCTGTCTTTCCGGTAGCTCGCCATGCAAGTGCACGCCACAACGCGATGTAGGCGCATTCACACCCCTTCTGCTCGTTTCTCAGTCTCAGTGTCACCCCGGGTATGGACCCGAATTCGCGCCTGCTTCGGTGGTCGTCGTACTGCTCCAGGGAATCAACGACGGTGCACGTGCGAAAGGTGTCCGCAGGCAACTTTCTCAGGAAGTCATCCACAGGCCCCATACCCTCTGTCCACCCATCTACCGGCTGCTGAGGCTTCCCAGTCTGCTTTTCAGGTTTCTGCGCACGGGAAGGGGACTTTCTCGGCTTCACCTCTTCCTCATCCGTCGACGAGCTGTCCGACTCTGTCTCGGACGATGTGCTTTCTGAATCGCACACTTCATCACTGACAATCACGCCTTTCCTGACCATTTTTTGCAGTTCTTTTGTTCAGTCCGCAGTTCTGTCCTGCTCGTTTTTTTGGTACCGGTGCTGATATTTCAAAATCCGTGTGTGACTGGCCCAAGAAAACCTCCCAGTTTTCTGGGGACACCTCGAGTTCCAGCCGTGAAAAAAGAGGGGGGGCAGGCACTCTTTTTTGTCGGCAGTTGCTTTAATGGAAAGATACGCTAAGAAATCTTTAAAATACGTCCCTTGGGTGCCGGATTAACCACAGGGGCACCCTTCGGGAGCTACTCATGATATTCGCTGCATTATCTACGCATATATGCGTAGATGGTCGGTAAAGGGTTAAGTTTCAGCCTTGCGAATGTACTCCCCCCTGAACCCATAATCTTTGATTTCTCGTTCGGGGAGTGCCGTGGGAGCCAAAATGACTTCCCTCGATTCTGAGACGGCTGCTACAGCCCGTGCCACTGTCATAGAATGCAGGAGCACCACTCATAGATACGATGGCACGTCTTGCCTTGGGGCGAGCTGATTATTGAGCAGGCGACCGTCCCCCGAGTCGATATTCTGCAATGCACGCAAAGCGGCAAACCCCCAAAAAAGCCGAACCGGATAAAACCCGGGACACCCAAGCCCATTAATTGGGGGTGTCTCAGGTTTTACCCGGTTCAACTAAACCAATTAGGGCTGACTATTTTTTATTTTTGGCTCGCGCTCGCGCGCGCCCGAATTTTTGCGCAATGTGCTCGGGCATGCGCAGGAACTTCAGCCTCGTTGTGGACCAGTGTTGCCTGGTCCACCACCGACCGGACGACGGCCTGCGTGTGCAGTGTTGTCGGGCGACGCGGTGCGGGACCTGCCCGAACGCCGACGCGTGCTGCGGACGGGGGCATCACAGGGGTGGTGCTGGCCGCGACAGCAGCGGTGGCGACGGGGGTGGCGACGGGGGTGGCGACGGGGGTGGCGACGGGGGTGGCGACGGGGGTGGCGACGGGGGTGGCGACGGGGGTGGCGACTGGTGGCGACGGGGGTGGCGACGGGGGTGGCGGTGGTCGTGGCGGCCGCTGCCGCGGCCGTGGCCGCGGCCGCGGCGGCCGAGGCGGCGGAGACGACAGTGACGGAGACGGTGGCGGCGGCCGCGGCACTGGTCGCGGCCGCGCACGCGGCGGCGGTCGCGGCAGCGGACGCGGCGGGGATCGCGGCGGCGGCGGCGGTGGCGGTCGCAGCCTAGGCGAGAGCGACGGCCTCACAGGCCGGAAGCGGCGCGCGCCGTCCCCACCTGGAACACCTACCAGCCGTGGCCGGAGGAGGCGGACGACGAAGTCGCCCCCGAAGCGCGCCCCCCCGCCAGCAGGCAGGAAGCGACCCGCGCCATGCACCCCCACGGCCTCTCCCGCAGCCGCGCTGCGCGCACGACGACGACGACGCGCCGATCTCGGCGACGACGGCACTGGCCTCGCCGGCCCGAACACACCGCGCCCACCCGGCCCCGCCCGGCCCTCTTCGATGGCAGGCCCTGACTCGGGCCCTTTTACTGATTCTGGTTCCTACCCTCCACGGGTCACACAACGATCGCGCCCTCCCGCCGGCTATTCCCGGCTACTCGCGTCCTCCGCATCGCGGCGTGCCTATCGGCGCAAACGAGAAAGCGAAGACTCCGATTCCTTTTCGGATTATGAGATCGTGAGCAACTGCCAACAACAGTTGCAACCGACTAGAGTTGCGCCGCGCCGAAAGTGCGGAAAAAGTGACCCTTCTGGAGTCACGTAGCGAAAAGCTGGCATAGTGTGGTACTCATTTGCTTGCAAATGACTCCCCACTAACGCAACAAGACGACGAGTTTTTGCGAAACCTCGGGACCCCTCCCTGGAAGGGTGGCAAGGACCCTCAAAATGTCAGAAATGGACTGCCGGTGTCTCCGAGGCGACCCCAGGACCTACTGTCGTGGATACGACCCCACAAAATCTTCTGGGGTGCCTTGGCCCCGGTCTGCCCCCAGTCTGAACCAGCTGGTCATATTCTGAAAAAAGGCCTAAATTATGGGGTGGCCGGCTACATTGGAGACACACCAAATTTCACAAAAATTCCCATGTCTTTCACATGATATCACCAGTCGCTCTTGGGAACGTATGTGTATTATTATCAGGTTATAAAAAGACGCCCACATATATACGTTGAACTGGACTTAAAGCTAGAACGGGTTAATGACAGACCGGGTAAAACCTGGGACACCTGGGTATCTAGGACCAGCTAGCACCACATGCTACAGCCCGTGCCACTGTCATAGAATGCAGGACCACCACTCATAGATACGATGGCACGTCTTGCCTTGGGGCGAGCTGATTATTGAGCAGGCGACCGTCCCCCGAGTCGATATTCTGCCATGCACGCAAAGCGGCAAACCCCCATAAAAGCCGAACCGGGTAAAACCTGGGACACCCAAGCCCATTCTTGGGGGTGTCCCATTTTACCCGGTCCAACTAAACCAATTACCGTGATACGGTACATAGGAAAGGTGTCACGGAATAAACCGGCAGCAGCTGCTTACCGGCTGCCGTGTACTGAAAGTTCCCAATGCCTAACGGCTTCATCACGTGGACGGCCCTGAGATTACCCCTCAGGTGACACCACTCTTTATCTTCAACTCTCTTGGGGCAGGCTCGGAGGGCTGGCGATAAAAGAGGGTGCGCCGTGTGGAAAATGGCCGAAACCACCAACGATCAGCAACAAAAGGCACACGCTGATACTCTTACCTCGTGTAACCACCATTTTTAAGCAACACGCAGAGCGTGGAGGATATCTTCCCATACTGTCAAAGGCCACCCAGAGATTTTAAAACCCCAGAGTTTCACAGGTCATGTGGGGCCATAGAGGCCATGTAGGGGTAGTTTGAGAGAGATCATGTTTTAGTCGCAGACTGTAATCCGCTGCACGGCAGGTACGGCGAGAAGAGCAAGAGTTGCTGGACATCGAGCAGAAGAAGGACACCAAGGAGAAGGAGTTCCACAAGTTCCAAGGAGACCTCAAAACCGACATCGAGTGCTTGAGCGAGAGGCTGAAGGAAAAGACCCGCCGGCGGGAAGAACAGGAGCGCTGTCTCGCTGACAAGAGGAGCTGGAAGACCTCATTCGCGACCAAGACAACTCGAAGGAGGCCATCGCGAAACAAACTCGTGTAACCACCATCCTTAAGTCACGCAGAGCGTCAAGGATATCTTCCCACACTGCCAAACGGTCACCCGGAGGTTTTAAAACCCCGGAGTTTCAAGAGATCTTTCACGGGTCATACGGGCCGCGTGCTATGCATAATAATATATATTCTTATATAGGGGTCCTGTATTCTGAAAGAAATTTTATGTTTTAGTCGCAGACTGTAGTCCACTGCACGGCAGGTACGGCGAGAAGAGCAAGAGTTGCTGGACATCGAGCAGAAGAAGGACACCAAGGAGAAGGAGTTCCACAAGTTCCAAGAAGACCTCAAAGCCGACATCGAGCGCCTGGGCGAGAGGCTGAAGGAAGAGACCTCCCGGCGGGAAGAGCAGGAGCGCTGTCTCGCCGACAAGAAGCAGGAGCTGGAAGACTTGATCCGCGACCAAGACAACTCGAAGGAGGCCATCGCGAAGCAAATAGAGTCAGTCCGCGTGGACACGCAGCGATACACGGAGCAGGCAGAGGACATGGAGGCCAAGCTGAAGGCGTTGGAAGACACCGTCTCCCAGTTAGAGAGCACCGACAAAGAAAGACGGAACAAGGAGCTCGACAAAAAATCCGCGACGGACGCCGCCAAGCAGGCCCGGAGGGAGAAGGCCACCAAGAAAAAGGAAGAGGAAGATGCGGCTGCGAAGCTGCTGTTCGATGCCTGACGCGTGTTCGCGCTCCCCGTTTCCAGGCGGACCCCACTGCGCGCGAGCTCCACGCCGCGAAGTTGTTGGCGTGAGCCTCGATGGAGCGTGGATGAGTGCGGATCTTGGGTTGCGAAGCCGGCCGCCCGGACGAGAAACGCGGCCAGCCGGAACGTCCAACCCGACGGGCACCCTCCATCCACAACGGCCCCTGCAAGCCCGCCGCCGCCGCCCTGCTGCTGCTGCTGCTGCTGCCGCAGGACCGGGTGCAGCGAGAGGGACAGCACGACGCAGCACCTGCCACAAAACTAGATGTCTGAACAGAGAGCGCACCGTGGACTCGACCGAAGGAGGAATTCTTGCGCCGAAAGAAGGTTTCTTTCTGCCCGTATACAGCTTATACAGCTCGAGCACTTTGTCGCGGAAGCCCTGTCGTTCTTCTATTCCTTTTTCAGGTGAAGTTTCCGGGACGTGAGATTTTTTTTCGATCGGGAAACAACGTGTGCGCCACGCGGCGGCCGCGACGGTCGGCTCGGCGGCGAAGCGGCGCGAGCTGGCCAGCAGCGCGGCCTGCGCCCCGAAAAAGGCGATGCTGGCCCAGAACAGGAGCGCCGAGCCCGTTTTGAGGGACCGTCGTGCCGTCGGCGGCCTCGGAAACGGCCAGGACGCCCAGCAGTCGCCCAGCATCGAGAGGACCAGGAGGGCAACTACTAGCGAAATATTCAATGGATTACTTACATTGAAGGCCGAAGTGAAGAAGGAGCCCGTGCCAACAGCAATTGGACACGGGGCGTCCGTCAGGTCGTAAGGCAAGGTGTAAATGCTCACCTCGAAGCTGCCACTGACGAGCTTGCTCGGACGTGCCGCAGCCTCCAACGGAGCGTGCGCCGAGCTCGACAAGCGCAGCGCGGCCCCTTGAAAAGAGCTGCGCAGAACCGAGTCAGTCCACCCCAATTTCCTGGAACTGCATCGAGTTGCCTGCTGCTGCCACACAGTCTATCGGCAGGCTACCGTCGTGAGACAGGTTGGGTTACCCTACTGATGGAGAGAGAGCCCATCGGGCCATCGCATTCCGACAAGCAATACGAGAGGAACTCCCGTTTCTAGTCCCTGGTATTTACGGTTGTTCGATCGGACAGTGCCGTGATGCTACCACTGGATGGATTATGGCTGAACACCAAGACAGAGCCCAGTCGGATAACCCAGAGGAATCTATCACAAGCAAGCATAGCACGACACGGTACGATCGAAGAGGTAGTCACCTAGTGACTAATGAAGGCCACCGCTACAGAATATTTACCTACGCGCCAGCTTGAAAGGAAATGCTCGACGATGCTGCCCGACAACATGTTGAACGGATGTGAGGTCGTGCGGGTCTACCCCAACACGACAAATCACACAAACATTGCAGTTTGCTGAGGGAATTGGCACAGCGAATTGTTCAACTTGCTTGATAACAAACCATCAGCAGGCCGCAGTTAGTGACAAAGAGGAATAAACAATTTCAACAACACAGGTCAAAGTCCTGAGAGAGAAAACAACACACGGTGGTGTAAGCGAAGAACAAAACATACTCCATCACAGTCTATTCAGCAGGGGTTGGACCGGTTCATATATGGCGTTGGACAGGGTTGTCACCCCTCGAAACGTGGCTGAATTCTATACAGTTCTGGGGAGCGGCGCCAGCAACGGGATGCATTCATCAGCAGGCGCGCACAACCGAAAACGAAGCGCCTGTCTTTTTAGTACTAACAATCTTGCGGGTTGCCCTTCAATGTATTGTGCAGGCTAAAAAGACGTAGGCAGCGTGTTTTGGTGGTTGATCAAAATTCCTCGCCTGAATATACACAGGGTAGATACAAGTGGGAAAACGATCACCCGGCACGCACAAACAAAACGAAGTGCCTGTCTTTTCTTTACATAAGCGCCAGCTTGAAAGGAAATGCTCGACGATGCTGCCCGACAAAGAACAGAAGGGATCCCAAGTGCTGTAACTATCGAACCACGTGTTGAACGGACGTGAGGGCATGCGGGTTTACCCCTACACGACAAATCACACAAACACGACAGGTCAAAGTCCTGAGTGAGAAAACAACGTGTAAGCGAAGAACAAATCAGATTGTGTTTGTATTGTATTTGCCCCTCTACCTCTATATTTCCTCCCTTCGTCGAAGCAGCTACGTCGAGTATTTCCCGTTCACATTTCTTCCCGACGGCATCGGGAACAGAGCTCTTATTAGGACAACCTCACCTCGCTTGCGCAATGGATTTGCAATCGTGCGCGTCGGGCCAATCCACCACAACTCTTGCGCGCGAACGTACGCCCGGGTTCATTCTCCGTTGCCTCCATCCCCCTGTCTTCGACTAATTCTGAACCTACTTCTCCAACCAAAGTCGCCTTCCCCGATACGAGTGCGGTTCGGCCTTCACATGCCTATAGCATGACCACCAGACCGCCCTGTGCTCCGTGTGGCTTTACCGGACCTCTCCGTCTGCCCCGAGAGCTTTGGCCTAAAGTAAACAAAAAGCCCCCCCTCCCACACCCTAGGGCTGAGATGGCACGCAAACAGAAACGTTTCTTTCGCCGTTTCCGTTTCCTTCCTTTGAAGGGAAGGATGCTTTTTCCTGCAGTGAGGATACGGCTGCTGCAGGGTGCTAGCAGTGCGGGACTAAGGAGACGCTTCTGTTTCCGTTTCCATGTCTTGGGGGGGGAAAGAAAAACCGGATGAGAAACGCGTTTGCTTGCCATCATAAGCTCCCCCCCGACCTCCACCGTGTATCCTCGACTCTTGCCTGATCGAGGAATGCTGCAATGACGCATGTTTAGTTCAGTACTCTTAGTCAACGCCATACCGCCCTTTCTCGCCTTTCCCGTTCGATCGCGTGCTGCGGCAGGCTTCTGTGCATCGAAGAACGTCGCATCATAGGCGTGGTCCCGGAAAACCCAAAGGAGGTTCGAATTTTCATTCTCTGCCAGTGGCCCACCTCACCAAGTGACACGGGGCTCCTGGTGCACCGAGCTCAATGGTAGGTTGAGGATACTGCCACGTGGCGGTTTCTGTAGTATTTCCTATGGGAATTGCCAGGTGGGTGATTTCGCCCTCTTTTCGCATTCTGCGGCCATTATACCAGCCTAAACGAGCATCTGACTACTTTTTCCGGGTTCCCGGAGCGTAGGCCACCCGAGGGGTGGTTGGGTTATCGGTTGCTTTTTCGGGTTTCTGACGACACCCGTTTTTTTCGGGTGTATCTGCGGTTTAGCTTCTCGTTGTGGGGCTCATCGACAGTTAAACCTATGTTTTATGTTTTATGACTTAGGGTAGAAAGTTTATTTACTGCCGGGCAATTTACTGCTCTGCATCACCGTGAGCTACTTTTCTACACTCCAAGCTTACTTTTCTTACACTCCAAGCTACTTTTCTTACACTCCAAGCTACTTTTCTTACTCCAAGCTACTTTTCTTACTCCAAGCTACTTTTCTTACACTCCAAGCTACTTTTCTTACTCCAAGCTACTTTTCTTACACTCCAAGCAAAACTGGTTTCCAGTGGTAAGTAGCCTGTCATACTGACATCTTAAGGGGGAAAAAGCGGGCAATCCGCGAAGAATCTACCTCAACGAGAGCATTTTTTGCCACACCATGCTCCCCGCCTGCAGACCTGCCGGGCCCGCAAACATGGACCAAATGCGAAGAATGAGTGATAAGTTTGACAATCGGAAGAGAAAACAGGCCAAGTCCACGAGGTTGCTACTTGAAATTGGAAAGCACATCTGTACATCAACCTGGCAAGCAGATTTGCAAAAGCTAGGAGTCAAACCTGCACCTACTACGATGTTGTCGACACAGCGTTGGCGGGCTGTGGCTGGCCGTGTAGCTCACTCGTGGTGCAGAAAAGTAAGTTGCCCCTGGCAGTAAAGCTATCTTCTTACCTCGAGAACGTTGTTTTCTTGCACTCGGGTTTTCCAGATTGCCACTCGAGCTCTACGGGCTCTCGTGGCAATCTGGAAAACCCTCGTGCAAGAAAACAACTTTTCTCTCGGTGAATAAATAGCTATTTTTTGTGCCCATGTTCGCGCGCGCGCAAAATTTTCCAAACCTCAGGAAAAAAAAACTTTTGGAAAAAAAAACTTTTCAACAGGAAAGGTGCAGGGGTGTATGTAGCTCGGGACCCCGGACCCGGGATTTTGAAAAACGCAACTTTTTGTATAACTTTCATTGTGCATGCACTTTTTTAGAGTTAGGTTCGCTTGAAATTCCGGGGTTTTTGTGTTGGTTAACAGGTTTGTAGTGGCTTGCGACAACGGATTGTTACTGTGTGCAGGTCGCTTGGCAACGTTCTGGGGCCTTTGCGAGATGAAACACCAGAGTCTCACTTTTCTGCGCCTTCTGCGCGGTCAAGTCACCAAATGCCCTACCAGCAGGCACGAACCTAGGGACGATGGCCTGTGGATCTTACAGTACTGTAGCGAGTAAGTTACGCCAACCGCAAAAGTCGCGTTTCAGCGTCCTTCGAGGTAGCCTACGACAAAGTTCCAAATTCCTGGACGATGACCAATGTGGGCTTGGCGACTTCTAGGCGACTCGCAGACTTAAAGGAGGATGCGCGTCCCCTAAACATCATGCTGTTGGGGCCTTGTGTTTTGGAAGTTGCCAATAAGCCGTTCCAGAGACCTAGTTATCTCTTCGCACGTGGTGTGTCATGCTTTCGCCTCTTTAGCTCGTCTTGATCGTCGCGCTCAGGCGCGCGTTTGGTGCCTCGCTTCTCCTTCGACTGCTCGTCCAGGTTCATCGGTTGCGCGTCGATTTCTGCTTCTTCACGGCGCTTGGGCGATGGCCGCGCTTCGATGGGCGCTCCTCTACGCCGTTTTGTTGTCGGCTTCGACGCAGAGTTCGTTCGCCGCTTCTTCGCTCGTCTTTTTGACCCTCGCCGCTGGTTTCGTTGTTGATGTTGCGGTCTCTGATGTTGCTCGTCTTCTGCTGCTTCCGGTAGCAGGATCACTCGATAAGAGAACTTCACAACCTTCAGGGTGTAGCTGGTTAAAGAAAAAGTCAAGTTTTCCCATTCAAGCATCAGACTGCAAACGTAGGATGGTGGCGAGGGTCCGTTCAAAGAAAAGGTGACACAGAAGGTTTCGTGTCCAACTGACGTGACACAAATTTCGGGGTTCCTTCGCCATTCGACGTGATGGTCTTTTGTAGGCACACCTGTGTAGCTCCCTTGCCGATCCTTTTTGACGAAGCCGCGCGTTGGCTCAACAAGCGGAGATACGTACGACGTGAGAGTTGAGCACAAGAAAAGCAATACAACAACGAAATGACACGCAAAGTCTCTTCATGCACACGAACATCACAGTGTGGGATGACAGACTTCGACTTTTTTTTTGTCTGCCAAAAATTACTCAGTGTTCGTTAAAACCTGCCTTTAAACGCGGAAATTCGGTGTTTTTTGGATTTGTCGGTCTCTTTTAATGCCCTCATGAGGACCCGGATCTTCGTTTCTCCCTCCGGGGACGTTGTGTTTTCCCAGCCAAGAAAAGTTTTTTTTTCTCGAAAAGTTTTATTTTTGCGTGCGCGCGCGGAAAATTTTGGGGGTCAAAATAACATGGGCACAAAAAAAACTTTCTACCCTTACTCCCATTCTCCCAAACAGGTTCTGGTGTGATCCAGACCCCGGTAGAAAGTCGGTAAGAAGTTGCCAAGAACCCGACAGAAACCCGGCAGAACTCAGGGTGGGGTCCATTTTTTATTTTTACCTTTCCTGCAGGAACTCTCAGAACCACTCCGGGGTTTGAGGAGCATCCCAGGGTGGCTATTTGCTCCCCTCTCCCCGAGCCCAAGGCAAAAAGGTGGGACTTCAGGGCCTCCGATTATGCAAAAAGAGAGGAGTATGAGACGATGCCAGAGGGGAGGGGTTTGGGCAGAAATATTCTGGCAAGTACGATGCTGTGCATGTGGCGTGCGACCTCTGGCGAAACGGGGTGCTATGCTCAGAAGAAGGGATAAGGGCCCCACACAGCCTCAGAATACGGGTTCTGGAGGGTATATCAGCACAATATCCCGCGGCGTTGACAATTTGTGGCACTATACCCAAACCCAGTATATCGTCGAGAAATGTTTGAGTGGACACTATTTCTGACTTTGTGGAGAATGGATTCGGACGTTTTTTGGGTCAGATCGTCGGCGACGTCAGCAACACAGAAGTTTCTGTGAACGGGCGAGGTGCGGCCACTACTGGCTCTATTGTCAGCCTCAGCCGATGTTTCAACGAAACGCATTCCGTGTCACGTGGATTCTGTTGACCTGCGGGCCAGCAGCTCTAAAAGGACCCCGAAAGCTGCGAAGAGGGCCCCATTCGGTCCACTCCGTTGCAGTGGGCGCGAGAGGACGAGACACCCGAGACAGCGACGATGTATCAGGTAGTGCGCTCGCCGTTTGAGAAGCTGACGAGATGACGACCGATGATGTCGATGTGGCAAGGAAGAGCGCTCGTGTGGTGAGCGCGTTCACCGCCACTCGATAAAACGCGGGGCGGCACCGATCCTTTTCTAGAAGCTACCTATATATCCACCCGGGGGCATCTATGGAGGCTTCTATACACTACTTAACCCTCAAGGCTCTCCTTTTCTCGGTGATTGACACCCGACCTCAGCACTGCATATCCAGGGAGTTTGAAGACTATTCTGTTGCCATATCGCGGCAGGTACTGCGTGAAGCGTCGACAAATGCCTGAAAGAGCTAGCAGCGACTCCATGGGAGATGCAAGCCGCCAAAAATAAAAAATGGACATTCCCCCCCCCCCCGGCAGTAACCCGACAGAAACCCGGCAGTCAAGAACCCGGCAGAACTTGGTTTGGATCACACCAGGTTCCTGCTTCCTTTAACTGGTTTGGCAGAGCATTGGGACGCGAGCCGTCAGGAATGTCCAGGGTTGACGTCGTCCCGTTGACACGAACCTTTTCCCGCGTTCATGCGACATCCCGAATTTCCCTGGGTCACGGGAGAAAACTACTATTCTAGTCACAATGGTAGCCAGGGGTAAAAGTGTGGCTATTCTGACCACATTGTGGGAAAGTTGCGTGGCGAGGCGGCCACGTACGCGGCGTTCTGCGCGCTGCTACGTTTGGCAAACTGCTTGGCAACGAGCACCGACCTTGGCTTCCACCGGACTGTACCACCCTGGCCGAACTTTGCTTCGTGCCCGACATTTTTTAGTACCAGCGCTTAGCACCAGAACTCAGCAACGCCCGAACTCAACATCACTCGAACTTAGCTTCACCAGAGCTTAGCATTGCCCGAACTTAGCTTCGTCCGAACTTTACTGTTCCCCGAACTTTAACTGCTGCCTCCAGTCTCGCCACGCGCCGGCCTTAGCCGAGCGCACGTACTTAGCCCCCCCCCCTGTAGGCCTGTTCAATGGGATACTGCTACGCATGCACGTAACGATGAGTACCCGAAGAGCAGGACAACCACCTAGAACTAGGAGAACTAGAGGACCACGAGAAGTATCGAAAACCATGCACGTCAAGATACGTGACCGAAGCCACAAAAGCCCAAGACCAAGGGTGCCAGCGTGCGTCACAGGGCGACATAAACAAAGATCCCGCAATTAGTACTCTGAAGCAGGAGCCTATTGTAAAAAGAAACTCCTTTCAACCCTCGAACGATGGTCTCCGCAGCAGAGCTGGAAACGAAGCTGAAGGACAAGCTTAATACGACGTACTGCACCGTGCAGGCGATGGATGGCTGTCCTGACAAATACGAGGTATCAATTTCCGTGACTTTTTTCAGCCTTCAAAGCATTGTGAAGTAGGTTAGTGATATCACGTAGCCAGTATTCTTTTCAACCGGATCATACTCCCACCCCAAACCAAGGGAATATTTCCGCCACCAGAGCGCGGCTGCACATGGGAAAAATGGAAGAGACCGGCCCATAGTGGTTGTGAGCCAATTCACCTAGCCCCCCTGAAAGTGACTTTAGCTCGATTACGCGTCGATTACACTCGATTACACTCGATTACGCTCGATTACGCTCGATTACACTCGATCAACATTTGGGTGAATTGGGGGGGTACTGCAGTAATTGATTAAAGGCGTGACACTCAGCCAATCTTGATAGGCCGGTTCAACGGGCCCACTAACGCACCTTCTTCCGGGGCTAAAAAGGTGCTGATGACAGGATATTGAAATTGGAATAAAAACAAGAATATTAGTCTGAAAAAATGACCGCGACAGGCAGTGTAGCTGGAGACCAGGAAGCTCGGGCTGACTCACGGAAGCAGGTTGTCGAGTGCGTACGGGCTCGGGTACCACTATCTCGCATTAGCTCGTCTTCTTGTTGCGTTAGTATAGTCCTTTGACAGAGTGAGCCGGTGCCTCTCATCTCACCTTTAAAACACGGCTGAGTCACGCATGCTCTTGACAGACGCTAGCGTCCGACATTTCGCACGCGCGTCGCAGTCGTTGGGTGGTATTGACAAGGGGTTTCATCGGACACTCGGATGAGCTTCGTTACTTCACTGGAGGCCCGCTTGGCTGCCTTCGAGTTGCGTTTCCGCGTTGGTGTTGTTGCTTCGCTTTTGGACTCCTTCTTCGACTTCGCACGGTCCCAACGTCCTGGTCTGCCCTTGGTGCACGTCTTGCGCTCAGTCTGCGCAGTTCGTCTCTCCTGCTTGACTTCGTGATTCCATCGAGCCTGCTTGCGCTCCCATCCCGACGGGTAATGCGTCTGCGGTCGAAAACTGCCATTCAGTGTTGCAGCTTTGCGGAGCCCAGCCTGCGGTACGGCTCGCACCTTGTCGCCGGCCTACTTCGCCGTCTGCTCTCGTGCGGCGGCTTCGTAGGCGCGCATCACAGCTTCAAACGCCTGCTGGTTTGCTATTTGTGGTCTCTTGTTGAGTCCGGCCATGTTCCCGCCTCCGAGAGACGTCAGGACGTTGACTTGCATCTCAAGCGCCGGGTGAATCGGCGTCTGCACGATACTCGTCAGCCGTCGCATCGCGCTCTTCATCGCGTACGATTTCGCGGTCGCCGAGTCCCGATACTCGGCTGTCGCTCGTCTCTGAACCTCATCCATCGCGTGATTCGATAGAGCATCGGCGTCTTCTTGTTGCGTCAGTGGGGAGTCATTTGCATGCAAATGAGTACCACAATAGCTCGCATATATTAAATTTAGCGCAGTTAGTACTTGAGCCTTTAGGCATTCCGTGCGGGCCAGTTCCAGGCGATAGGGTGTTCGCCGAGCGCTCGGTAGGCACCTTGTCCTCGGTGACATGGAGTTTCTGCTCCGGCTTGGGGGTGGTGACTTCGTCATTGCCGGGGATGCAGGAGAGCTTCCGGGGAGCAAAGATATCCTCTGCCTGACGTTCTCGTACCTGGACACGATGGAGCAGAGATGGAGGATGCGGCTTGTGTTTGCAGCACTTGTGTGGCAGAAGGATCCAGCAACGACAACCAAGTATCTCCAGTACGTGCTGGATTACTTTCAGAAGCTGCAAGAGTCGCTCCTTGCCTTGGGGTTCGATCTCCCTGGCGATGCACTGCTCCCAAGGATGAAAAAGATGGTTACAGACAGAGGCCTCTTCACGACGGCTAGTGAGTGTACGCCTGTGGGGCCGTTGACGAGGTCATCATGGAGCCCGTGCATCGCCTGCACCTTGCTGACAAAAATGTCTGGCTACCGACCTTCCTTTCAAGGAAGGTCGGTCGCCAGACAAGGACCTTTGCGATCACTTAGCGCTTCTTCATCATTCATCATCCCGTCTTGCTAGGCTGCTCACAGTCGCTCGAAGATCTTTCTGTCCCTTTTCGCCACCAACCCGCCTGCAGTCCCCGTGCTTGCTGCCATGATTTAGAACATCTTCATCTCGAGAGCTTCCGGTCTCATATGCACATCGCCCACTTGCCTGCGGTTTCCGTCCCTCGTATGCTTATGCTTGGCACGTCTTGGGCCAGACAGTGGTCAACATGGTCGCCCATGGGCCAGTCAGGGGTCCACCAGTGGTCGAACCCAAAATACTAGTGTCAATCTCGATCACACTCTACAACGCTCTACTACACTCTACTACACTCTATTACGCTCGATTACACTCGATTACACTCGATTACACTCGATTACACTCGATTACGCTCGATTACACTCGATCAGGGGGTAGGTGAATTGGCTCAGGTTGGTTCCCTTTACACGCAGAACAAGAATTGTTTGCCTGAAAGAATTGTTACCCCACGTCACCAGCCTGATGCTGATCGCGTTTATCTGGGTCCTGAGGCGTCAGCGTTCAACCTCACGGTCGGCTTACCTAAGTATTGTTGACCACGGGTTTCCGACCATATGAAGTACGTGTGCTCGGCTAAGGCCGGCGTGGGGCGAGACTGGAGGCAGCAGTTAAAGTTAGGGAAACGGTAAAGTTCGGGCGCAGCTAAGTTCGGGCGATGCTAAGTTTGGCGATGATGCAATTTTCTGGAACCAAAGTTCGGGCGAAGCAAAGGTAGGGCGCAGCTGAGTTCGGATGAAGCTCGAAACCCCACAAACCTCGAAAACAATCTTCGACCGGAAAAGTGTCATGGCGGGGTTCGAACCCCGGACCTACCGGCCTGAAGGCCGACGCCCGGTCACTCTACACGTTTTGGAGGTTTCGTTTTTTTTTTTTTTTTTTTTTTTTTTTTTTTTTTTTTTTTGTTTTCATACGCAGGCTATTAGCTTCATTTTTCCTCAGTTTTCCAAAGTCCGTCTCAATAGCCAATTTGCTTTTTCCGCTCTGAAATCGAGAAGCCTCCGTCCAGGCCACCCGAACCTTCCAAAAGGGGGGGTCCGGGGGGCTCCGCCCCCCGGCAAACGGTACGGTACATTCAGGTGGAGAAATTAAACATAGCGACCAGTGTGTGACCCTCGCCCGCGCTCCAAGCCAACAGCCCATTTCAAATTTATCCACCACTCAGATACTGTGTGCTGGTAAATCATTGGCATGAGTAGATGCAGACCGGAGATCACACGGAACAAGGCACTTGTGTCAACTCGGAGAGAATCTGTCAAGAATTCTGGGCTGCTTCTGAGCTTCGACTCTCTCACTCGGCACCCACAGCAGCCCCAAACTTCTGCCAGCCAGCCCACCATGCCCAGCGGCGACCCACCGATGGCCAGCCCCTGACCGCCAGCCAGCTTCCTGGCACAGCTGGCCTAACCCACGCCTCCACCGGACCCCCGCGACTTTTTTCATCGAAGGTCGTTTTTTGCACTTTTATTTTTTATTTTTTGAGCCGCCCGGATTTCCAAATTCCGTCAGCTGTCGGAATTTGGAATGGGAAGCTAATGCCCTGTCATACGTCGGAACGTACTCTGCTCCTCCTACGTACAGGGGTTCCTTGTGCCGTCTGTTTTTTCCTGTGGTGTACCTGGTGGTGTGTCGGTGTGTTTCGAGAGTAAGCTTCTTTCACGACGGCGACCCCTGTTTCGGCCCGTGAGTGGGAGGTTATCGGTTATCGGTTATCGGTACGGTGGATACCTGTCTCAGGCTAGTTCTTGAAAACAGGTGGCTCCTTGTGCCTCCCCAGGAGGGGGGAAAAAAAGTTAGCTCAGCGCTATCCAAAAACAATGCACTTTTTTTGATGAAGAAAAGCCGGGTTGGCTCGAATACAGGCTTTTCACATTGCATGTTCATAGGACCTCCAGTCTCGAAATATCTCCTACTGATGGACCGTGATACACCGCGACAGTTTTTCTATGCAGCTCCCAGGAGACAGGGATGGTCTGACAGACGGTCGTTCTGTATTTCTGGCACCGCTATTTGTCCATGCACTCGTTCTAGCACCGCTCTAGCCGTTCACTGTCTGTGCGATGTTAAATTAGCTAGCTTCATTGATACAATGCTTTTTCCCCTGTGCAAAAGAAAGTAAAATATCTTCCCATCAGTGCTGGCGTGGTTGGCCCTTTCCCCTGCCAAAAAACAGGAAACCACATATGACCGTGGTGCATCGTGATAGTCTGAGCCGTCTTTCGGTTTTTTCTTATGATGATTCAACCATTGATTCCCCATTCCCATGGTCAAGGAAACGGACTCAGAAGACTCAGAAGACCAACATCACGAGACCCATTTGAGCAGGAAAACAAATCCAAACCCGGAGTTTCACTGGAGTGCCCGTTCCCGGCGAGCTACGAGGGAACGAACCTGCATGAGTGCCAACGCTACTCTTTCTATAACGTACATATAATAGGTGTCACGGGATAAGCCGGCAGCCGCTTAACGGCTTATCACGTGATTATCCCCTCAGGTGACATCACTTTATCTTTAGCCATGCTTCAACTCTCTTTCCAGCAAACTTGTTTGAGCACCTTTGGTGGGTCGAGTGAGGACCTAAAGAGAGACAAGAGGAATTGGGCGACAAGCCCTGAGTGTTTGAAGTCCACTTGCTTCAGAAGCAAGGAGGGGACGATTCGGAAACAAAAGGTCTCGGAATTGGAAGCATACAATTTCTCCCTCTTCCTTGTTCCCGACCTCGCTCCCCTCGATCGCCACTCTTTCGAATGGAGCCGAACTAGGAGATACCGGCAGGAACCGGCCACAAGGCTACGAGTCGCAAAGAATCTGTGGCATCTATTGGACCGGCTTCGTATCCACACCCTTTAAACCTCGAAAAAAATGCTGCAACCCCAACATGCGAAGCTCCTCTCTCCACGCAGGCGTTCATCGTGTCTCCTGCCTTCGAAGGGCTGAAACTGCTGCAGCGGCAGCGACTCGTCAACGAAACGCTCGCCGAAGAAATGAAGCAGATCCACGCGTTCGTCTTCAAAAAGACGCAGACGCCGGCGCAGTACGAAGAGTGGAAGGGAGCGAACCCGCAGTGAACGCGGGTGTGAAAAGGGGATCGCCGCGCAGCCGGAGCGCACGAGATCTTGGAAGATGCGCTAACGCCGGTCCAATCCCCCCCCCTCCTGGCAGAACCTGCAGAGCATCTGGAGCGTTGGCCTGCATTTAGTCACCGGGTGGCTGCCCTCTTCGATCGTACGCCTCTGTGCCTCCTCTGAGGCAACAGTCCTCGGCCAAGAAAGGGCCCGGCCGACACTCTGCTTTCCGCCCCAGCCGCCAGCGGCGCTGAGTGCGAGTCGTGCTTCAGGCGCTTGCACTCATCCGAGCCACCCTCTTCGCGTGGTTGCTTGCATTGCCTGCCGGAGCTGTCGGCTGTCAATCACAATCCCGTCCATGAATCTCCATTGGGATGAACGCTCTACACATGCTTCATGCACAGTGTGCAACGTGTTGGCTACAGCACATTTCCGCATTTGAGATTGTGTGTTGTTGCGATAGTGGGGAGTCATCGGCATGCACTATTTGAGATTTGGGACCCTTGCTGCTGTTAGTAGTAGGGGAGCCACCGGCGTGCTGATGAGTATCGCACTTAGCCAGTCATTTGCTATGTGACTCCGGAAGGGTCACTCTTGGCGCGCTTCCGACGTTGGTGCAACTCGCGACTGAGCCGGTCCGCCCCCTGTTGATATACTGCTAATAAACAGCAGCAGTTGAGGTTAGAATGCAGAATATCTGCAGCGGATGGCCTGCACTAGTCACTGGGTGGCTTGGCTTGTGGCAGCCAAGCGTTCATAGCGACGTTGCTTTTTCATCCTTCGATGTCGGCTCTTCCTAACCTAGACAGGTAGAATTGTCTAGGGGTTGGATTGTTCACCCAGTAACAGGGAACGTGAGCTGGGTTTAGACCGTCGTGAGACAGGTTGGTTTTACCCTACAGATGGAGAGAGAGCCCATCGGGCCAGCGCATTCCGACAGCAATACGGGGACCTTCTTCGATCGTACCGTGTCGTGCTACTGGCGTGTGCTCTCATTCGAATCATCGTCTTCGCGCGGTCGCTGTGCTCCGCCAACCCGCTCTTGCTCCGCTGAACTGAAGTCCCTCGTCCTCTTGCTCTCATTGCCCCAGCGGTCTATTCGTGCGCGAAACCAACTGGCTGGGAAGACGTGCAGATTGTAGTCGTGCGCTAGGGTTTGCGGCTCGGATATTCGTCTCCTGAAACGACTGCGGATCTGTGGTAGTTTCTGTTGTCATAAGTCTCCCTTGGCTGGCCAAAGTAAGCGTACGTACACATGTGCATGAGACACGAAGAAACAGAGGAAGCAAATCAGGCAGCACGTCCCCGTCCGATGTTGAGCTCTAACTTTTGATTAAGAGCGAACCCCCGAACCGCCTGCACCCTTTCGTGCATGGGGCGGGGGCCATGGGGAAACCGGTATTGAATGGGGGGTTGAGCTACCCCCGGCACTGCACGGGGCACCCGGACGATGCGAGCGGCACGGCCGGCCCGCGATGGACGCCGTGGCGGTTGGCGAGCGGCGAGGTGAAGTACCTGGTGTATTGGAAGATAGCTCAAGAGAGAGCTCCCCCCGTCCGAACATCAACCCAGAAACTTGTTGTGATCACACCGGCACAGGACCGAAGTCCCTGTCCAAAGGACCCGCTGATGAGTATAACTCTGGATCGGTCTGCGTTCAAAAAGAGCGAAACTCCGATACGAAGAACGAAGGTGCGCACAACACCACGGTGAACAAAATGATACACAGGACTAGTCCCTCAAGGTTTCATACGCTACCTACGGAGTTCGACTCCCTTTTCGTTCCCCGCTTGTGTTTTTCAATTCGTATTATCGATGCTCACATCAAACACGCACGACAGTACTGCGCCTTATTACTAAACCCCTCCGGTGTTCCCAGGCGATACCACCTGCACCCTTTCGTGCATGGGGCGGGGACCATGGGGAAACCGGTATTGTATGGGGGGTTGAGCTACCCCCGGCACTGCACGGGGCACCCGGACGATGCGAGCGGCACGGCCGGCCCGCGATGGACGCCGTGGCGGTTGGCGAAGGGCGAGGTGAGCTACCTGGTGTATTGGAAGGCCGAGGACGGCGGCCCGGAGGCCGCGAAGGCGTTCTTGGCGTGCGACCGCTGCCGGATGGGCGAGTTCGCAGCCCACCGGGCCTCCCGCCTGGAGTGGCTCGCGGCGGGCCGGGTGCAAACTGCGCTCGAAGAGGCGGAGGAGGACATCGTCCGGGTCCAGGCGCAAGTCTTCTCCGCAGCTCCGCCGGGCGATGTCGTCGACACCGCTCCGCACAAGGCGCTCGTGCGGACCCTCCAGATCACTTTCGAGGCCACGTTCCTGACGTGCCTTGCTGGCGTCGTCGCAGCGTTGCCGGTGTACGCCCGCGTGAACAGCCGCAAAGCCCTGCAAGTGCTCAACGCCCTAGGTGTCGCCACGCAACCGGCCACACCCTCCGAGGGGTACACCCTTGAGGAGTGGGCAGCGTGGGAAGCGGAGCAAGCTCGCGATCCGGTGGATCGAAGGGAGGAAACGGACGAGTATACGGCGGAGGAGTGGGCTGCCTGGGAGGCCGCGCAGCAGACCCCCGCGGGGGGCCCGCCTGCCGGGAGTGGAACCGGGGACGACGCTGTGCTCGACAGCTCCGGGCGGATGGGGGTATGCGCCGCTGCGCCACAAAGCCCCGGGGAAAATGGGCTGCTTGCCGGAAATGAACCCGGGGAAGGGACCGGCGCCAGGACCCCCGCTGCAGAAGCCGTGCTGCTGGCCGGCTCCAGGCGGGAGGGGGCCGCGGCGGAGGAATGCGCTGCTGCGCAACGAAGCCCCGGGGAGAATCGGTCGCCTGCGGGGAATGAACCCGGGGAAGAGACCGGCACCGAGTCCCCCGCCCCAGAAGCCGTGCTGGGCGGCTCCAGGCGGGAGGGGTCCGCGGCGGAGGAATGCGCTGCTGCGCATCAAAGCCCCGGGCTGGCGTCGCCTGCCGGAAACGGGGTTGGGGAAGAGACCGGCACCACAGCGGGCGGCTCCGAGCAGGTTGGGCACACGCGAAGCCCCGCGAAAAATGGACCCGGGGGAACTGAGGCCACCGCCCAAGGGACCACCCAGCGGGATGAGTACACGGCGGAGGAGTGGGCCGCGTGGGAGGCTGCGCAGCAGAGCCCCGTGGAGTCGCCCTGGGGAACCGAAGCGCCGGCGAAGGAGGCAGGCGCTGGTGATGAGGAGGGGTACGCCGCTCCCGGGAAAAAGGGGCCGCCTGCGGGAAAGAACCCCGTGGAGTCGCCCTGGGGAACCGAAGCGCCGGGGATGGAGGCCGGCGCTGATGATGAGGAGGTGTACACTCCCGAGGAATGGGCTGCGTGGCAAGCTGGACAGAACCCGGCACCCGCCGGCAGCCGCGGGGCCCAGGGCATCGACAACGACGGCATGCCACGAGATTCGGCGCCGCAGCACCTGGATCCCGCTAGCGCCGCCGAAAACGAGGTCGAGACCGCGACGCCAGTGGGTTCCGACGCTTCGAACACAGCGGATCCGGGCTTAGCTTCGTCCGGAATCCACGAGGGAGTATCGCCGCCTTCGCCGCGTGTTTCGCCTGAGGGAAAGTCGGGGGGCACGCTGGCCGAGTGCGAGACGTGGGTCAAGGCGCAGCTGCGTGCGTGCGGCGGGAACCTGGACGCGCGCGTGGACGGGTATACCCTTGGGGAGTGGGCCCTGTGGTGCGCCGCGAAGGCGAGGGAAGCCGGGGAGGCGGCCGCGCTGCCTGCAGGATCGAGCCCTGCGCGGCCCCACGGCGCAAAGCCTCCGCAAGGAGCCGGCACCGAACCAGACGGCGGGACAACGCAACGCGTCGTCGAAGCTGCGTCGTCAGAAGGACCAGCAGACACGCCTTCGTCGGTCGGAAGCGGTTCTCAGGTGCACAGCGCGGCGCTGGCAACGGTCCCTGTTTCCGCAGGCACCGGCGCTCTCTCGTCTACGGAAGCAGAGCTTCCGCAAAGAGCCGGCGGGCAGGCGCCAGCAGTCGCTGCTTCGACAGGCGGCGAGGGAGGGGCTACTCCCGGCAACGCCGCCAAGGACGCTGCTGAAACCGGCGCTCGGCAGGTGTCCTCGCCCCAGGCCGCCGCGGAGGCCGAGGCGCCGGCGTCGGAGGGAGCCGACGACGCTGCGGCTGCGTACGCGCAGTTCAGCCCGTGGAGGCTGTACGGGGGTCCGTCGTTCGGCTCGGCCGAACGACGGACCTCGGCGAGTCTGTGCAGCGGCGCCTCGTTCGACAAGGCACCCGGCCCGCCGAAGCCAAGGCAGGGCGAGGCGTGGGGCTCCCCGTTCGGGAGCGGCAGCCCGGGCCGTCTCTCGGGCGGCGACCCGTCCGCGCCGTCCCCGGATGCGGCGAAGGCGTCATCGCACCCGCCCGCCCGAGACGGCGGAGCCCCAGCCGAAGCACCGCAACCCCGTGCGGACACGCCGCCCGCAGCCGGCCCGTTGGGGGATGGACAACCGAAGCCGTCCGGAGTGTCCGAGCCGAGCGCCACCTCGCAAACTCTGCCGCGGGATCAACCTGCGGCAACCCCTCCGCGGGCGCCAGACAGCGGCGCCGCACCGCCAACCCAAGACCACCCCCGCCCCCACCCACCGCCAGGCAGCGGCACGACCGACCCCGGCACCGCCACGCCGGCGGCGGTTGGAGAACTCCCCCCTGCGGGCGGCAGCGAAGACCTTGGAGTGGACGACGGGTTGCACCAGGGCGCAGCGCCGGCTGGACCAGGCAGCGGCACGACCGACCCCGGCACCGCCACGCCGGCGGCGGTTGGAGAACTCCCCCCTGCGGGCGGCAGCGAAGACCTTGGAGTGGACGACGGGTTGCACCAGGGCGCAGCGCCGGCTGGACCAGGCAGCGGCACGACCGACCCCGGCACCGCCACGCCGGCGGCGGTTGGAGAACTCCCCCCTGCGGGCGGCAGCGAAGACCTTGGAGTGGACGACGGGTTGCACCAGGGCGCAGCGCCGGCTGGACCAGGCAGCGGCACGACCGATCCCGGCACCGCCACGCCGGCGGCGGTTGGAGAACTCCCCCCTGCGGGCGGCAGCGAAGACCTTGGAGTGGACGACGGGTTGCACCAGGGCGCAGCGCCGGCTGGACAAAGTCCGGACCCGCGGGCGCTGCGGTGCCGCCGCGTGAAGGAAGTCGACCCTGCCTGGACGCCCCGGATCGAGCCGATCCCCAGCGAAGCCGACGCGTTCTCCTTCCTCGAAACCCGGTTCGAGCTCCCGCTGCTGACGCCGTACGAGCTCCTCGACATGTCGCGCTGGGAAGAAGTGCTCTGCCCCGGGTCCGCCGTGCGCACCCGGCCGCAGGGAGGCTCCCGGAGACCGCCGCGCGAGTACTGGTACGCGCCCGAGGTGTGCGAAAGCGTCCTGAAGCGGTTCGACGGCCGCCCGCCGGACAAGCGGTACCAGGAGACGTGGACGGGCGCCTGCAACAACAGCTGCCAGTCGTGCCACACGTGGGACGAGCTCGCGCTGCACCCGTTGCGGTACAAAACCGAACCGTGCGTGGACGGCCACCGCGTGACTGCGTATGCACTTCGCCTTTCTCAAGGGAATCCCTTCTCACCGAATGACTCCCATACCTTACCACTCTCGGACACCTTCTTAGAGTTACCCATTATACTCACCGCACGAACCAGGCATTACTGATTCCAGTGTGTAAAAGCTGGTTTCGCGCCTTTCGGCGCATAAGATTTTGTAGTATATAGATTCGAGGTGCCCATCAGTGTCAGCTAAAACACCGTCCGCAGATTTGTAAATCGCCAGTCAACCGAAAAAGACAGCTACCGGTTGATCGTTTCCCCACTTGTATTTACCCTGTGTCATTTTGAGGGGCGGAATTATGATCAACCACCAAAACACGCTGCAAGATTGTTAGTATTGAAGAAAGCTGAACCCCCCCACCTGCTCTTTTTCATTGCGAATGTGTTCGTGGTGTCGGTCATAGGAGTCTTTTTTTGTAGTAACAATGCTTTGCAAACACGAAAGACAACACTGGCAGCGTTTTTGGGAGAAGATTAGCCTTACGATCATATTCACTCACTATCAATCACTAACGGGCTAATCCTCCCCCGGCACGTACAAACAAAAAAATGGCACTTACTCGGACTGATCCTCAAGGACACCAAGGAGAGAAAAAGAGTGAAAGTCCAGTAGTGAGTAGAGAAGAGAACGAGCGTAAAATAATTTATGGGAGGGTAGCACAGACCACCAGACCGGCGGAGGCCACCGCAAAAATATTTCTTATCCCACAAAAACCAGCACCATCAACACCGACCCCCACCCGCTCACGCAGGTACGCGACGAGTGCGGAGAACTTACAGGCGGCCCGGCTGGCGCAGTTCATGTGCCCGAAGTACCACAGCCGCTGGGAGCAGGCGGGCTACGCGTATTGGAGGAGCGCGTGGGCCTCGCGGAGCTGGTCTGTGCTGCGGCTGGTGCAGGGGATGCAGGCCAACGTGACCGCCGCGAAAGCCGTGTGGCGAGTCGAGATCGCGCAGCGCATCATGACGTCGCGGTCGATGCAGGCGGCCAGCAAGCGGGCCGTCCCCCTCAAGGTCAAGTTCACCCGCTGGAACGCCATGCGCAAGCACGCGGACGTCATCCGCGCCGCGTCGTGGCTGTACTCGCGGCACCTGGCCCCCTCCGTCCCGAACCTCGCCTGGGTCCTCTCCGCCCAACCGGACTACGTGCGGGAAATCGTGCTGCGAGTGGCAACCGGGTACGACAAAACCGACCGCGTCTTCGGCGCCGACTCCAGCATGAAGCTCCGCCCCAGCGACCCGACGCCCCCCGCCTTAGCGCGCATGAAGCGGCCCGGGTCGGCTGTCTTGCTGCCAGGTGTGCCTTTTTTTATGGTAGCAAGCTTGCTTGTGTGTATCAAAAAGTGTCGGATGACAGCGTGCTGTGCTAAATCACTCAAAGCAGGGTTTGCACACGTACGGTACGCACAAACAAAGCAAGGGTCGTCGTGTGCGTCTGCCCGACATATTTTCAGATTGCCCTTCACATGTCTGACATATTCTTCAGAATACCCCTCGTTTCAACCTGAAACCGGCCCGACTCAACCCAAAACCAGCCTGATTCAACTTCAACCCAAAATGAAACCAACCCGATTCAATCTGATTGAAACCAGCCTGATCAAACCTCAGACCAGCCTGATTCCACTTCAACCCAAAATGAAACCAACCCGATTCAATCTGATTGAAACCAGCCTGATCAAACCTCAGACCAGCCTGATTCAACCTGAAACCAGCCCGATTCAACCTGAAATGATTCAACCTCAGACCCAGCCCGATTCCGATTCAACGGTAAACCACCGACCGCACCACACAGGCACGCTCGGCCGGAAAGCAGCCCTGGAGCGGCGCCTGTACCAGCCGACGGAGCTGCGGCCGGACCTCATCGTCCTGCACCAGGACCTGCTGCGCGACTGCCTCGGGTACCTCGCGCAAGGGTACCCCCGCGACGCCGGCGGCGTCGCGCGGCTCGGCATCGCGGTCGCGCAGGGGATGCGGTCCGTGAGGCGGCCGAGGGACTACCTTTCGTTCCTGGCCCGCGTGGCGGAGCTGTTCTGCGGGGCGCCCGTGCAGCTGCCCATCCGCGCGTGGCAGCGCGCGCAGTCCGCGACGCGGGCGGGGGCGGCCGGCACGCAACGCGGCCGCGGGGACGCGGCCCTGCGCCGGGCGCTGCGGCTGGTCAAGAGGTTCGCCACGTCTCCGGACGCTCTCGCCGACTTAGTCAAGGAGGCAGGCCCCGCGGCCGCGGAGCCGCCGCTGCCGACTCGCACTCAACCCTCGCGTGCCCAACCCGGCAGTGCTCGGATCCCCGACGGTCAAGTGTCCGGTGGACAGTCCCCGGGTGCTGGGACCCACGGCGCTCCAATTTCCGGTGCTCAAACCTCCGACGCTACAACCTCTTGTGACCCCAACGCTCAAACCCCCGGCGCTCGGATTTCCAGTGCTGACACTCCCAACGCTCGAATTTCCGGTGCTGACACCCCCAGCGCTGCCGACGAAACCGGAAGCCCCGGCCGCCAACCCGGCGCGAACGCCGACCTTCACGCGGAGCTCGGCGGCGACGCCGCGTCCGAAGCGCTGGCGATGGACGGGGGAACCGACGCCGAAACGCAGGTCCGGGCAGCGCTGCGGGAAGCGGGGCGAGCGTTGTCCGACGTGGCCGACGCTCACGTGGACCGGGCAAGCGCGGTGAAGGAGACGCAGCGGGAGTACGAAGAGAAGCTCGCGGTGCGGGCGCAGGTCGAGGTGCTGACGCGGCAGGCCTTCCGGCTAAAAGGCGGCCTCCGGCACGACGCGAAGGGCAACATCTGGGACGAGTCCCAGTTCGACCTCTTCCTGAGCGTCTTCGGATCCTCGCACCAGGGCCTCGCCCAGTCGCAGAGCTCGGATCTCGATTTGGCGGTCGCCCTGTTGGACAAAACGACCAAAAAAGTCAGCTCGCAGGGCGTCTCTTGGAAGCTGCACGCCGACGAAGTCAAGGTCGTCGGCGGGATCTGGAAGTTCCTGTCGAAGCTGGGCACGTTCTTCAAGCACGCAGACGCGCCGCCCGTCACCCCGTGGCAGTACCACGGGGAGCCCCCCTCGAGCGACGCCCCGGCGGCGGCCGGGGGCGATGAAATCGCGGAAGTCTCCCGTCGGGTCGAAGAGTTGAAGCAGCGGCTCTCCTCCGTCCGCGATGCGATTCAATCGCACGCCAGGTCGATTCAACCCGAAATCGAACCCGAAGCTAGCTCGATTCAACCCGAAGCGAGCACGATCCAACCCGAAATCACCTCTATTCAACCCGAAACCAGCTCGATTCAATGCGAAACGAGCACGATTCAACCCGAAGCTAGCTCGATCCAAGGGCAAGCTACGAGCAGCGACCGCCAGAGGCTCGAAGAGGCGGCGGACCTCGAAGCCAAGATCGCCGCGACAGAGCAGCAGCTGCGCGCGCTGCTGCAGGCGCGCGGGAGTGGTGACGATGACGAAGACGGCGGCGCCGGCGGCAACGACGGCAGCGCTGACCCACCACCCGAGGCGGACGAGCTCGAAGCCGGCGGCGATGAGGCAAGCTCGGCTTCGAGTGCGGCGGACCAAGACGGGGCTGCCGGGGAGGACTTCAAAGCCCTGAACTCGCCCCACTTCGCGGGGTCCGGCCTGCAAGCCGTCAAGCTCGCGCGCGTCCCGATCGTCAAGTACGAGCCCCGGCTCCCGGCGCACCGGCCGGACAATGACGAGGCCCGCACCATCGTCATCCGGATCTGGGCCGACGCTTGGTGCTCCGATGACGCGGAGACGAACGGCGCTCGGGGACAGCCGGCGTTGGTGGACCTGCAGGCGAGGCTGAGGCGGGACCTCGACGAAGATGACGGCGTAGCGAACGAAGGCGACGAGCCGCCGAGGAAAGTGTCGGAAGCCGCGCTGCGGCGCGCGATCGTCGCCGCGCTGGGCGGCGCCGCCGCAGTCGAGGCGGTGTGGAGCAAGGAGTTCCGGGCTTTCGGGCATCCCTCCGCCGCTGCACCCGCGCAAGCTCCCACGGTAGACGCCGCCGGTGACCCCGGCGAGCGCAGCGAGGGGGACGGAGACTCGACCGATTCGGGTTCGGATTCGGGTTCGGATTCAGACTCGTACGCCGGCAGCGACGAGCTTGCTGCTCCCCCCAACCCACGGCACCACGCTCCCACGGGGGTTGCACAACGGAAGCCCGCGGCGGCGGCGGGGGCGGCGGCGCTCGGCCGCGACGTGTTTGTACGCCTGGACTCCGAGATTTCGGCGCTCCGCGCGCTGTCGGACCTCGCGGCCCCGGCGCCCGAGCACAGCCGGATCCTGGCGGGGTTTTCGGCGGTGGCCGAGCGGCCGGAGGCGACTTTTGCCAGCGTGTACTTGCGGCCCGGGCACTCGGCCACCTGGGCGCTCCCGCTGATGTTCCACCGCGACTTCGACCTCTCCCTCCGGTTCACGGGCCCGCGGGGGACGCAGTACATCCGTGACAACATCCGGAAGAACCCGGGGTGGCACGGGTTCTTCGCGGTCGTCAAAAACTGGGGTAAGCAGTCCGGCGCGGTGCGGTCGTCGGGGCGAGACGCGTTGCTGTCGTCGTACGCCCTCCTCGTGCTCGCGATCGACTTTATTGGTCGGTGGTGCAGGAGCAAGCACTTGCCGTACGAATACATCGACCCGTTGCTCGTCAAGTACGACGCCTTCCAAAGCGGATCCGACGGTGTCCCTCAGGTGGACTATCTAGCCGCGGAGCACCGGTCGCCGCATACGGGAGAGGCGCTCCTGGCGTTCTTCCGGCACTACGGGTGGGACTTCCGGCACGAGACCGACGCCGTCGTGTTCCCGAGCGCGAAGATCGCGAAGCAGAGGATCGCGTACGAAACGCGGTTTTCGCGGGCGGGCTCCTGGCGGTACGTTAAGAAGGACCACGCGCCCGCGTGGAAGTGGAACCAGGAGAGCGCTCGGTGGCACACGGCGCTGGTGGTGGCGGATCCCATGGAGGGCGTGACCAACCTCGCCCGCTGGATCGACGGCAGGAAGCTCCAGCAGCTCGTCGTCCTGTTCCGAGACGCGTTCGAGTCCCTGGTCGACGCATCCGCGCAGGTCGTCTCCTCCCGCCTCCCGCAGGCACTCGGCCGCAGCGGAGAAGCAGCCGGGGGCGAGGTGTCCGTCGTGCTGGAGGACGCTGCTGCGGGCGGTAGCCAGGCGTCAGGAAGCCCGAAACGCACGTCGGCAGAAAACGGTGGTGGGGTGGCGGGCAGCGAGAAACCAGCGGCAGGCACGCAACAAGAACAACAACAACAATACGCATCTCCGGACGACAACGACGAGACGGCGGCCAGCAAGAAGCCAGCATCGAACGCACGTGCTGGCAGTAGCCCTGCAGCAGGCACACAGCAAGAACAACAACAACAACACACATCTCCGGACGACGACGACGACGAGGCAGCAGCCAGCAAAAAGCCAGCATCGAACGCACGTGCTGGCAGTAGCCCTGCGGCAGGCACACAGCAAGAACAACCACAGCAACACACATCTCCGGACGACGACGACGACGACAGCAAAAAGCCAGCATCGAACGCATGTTCTGGCAGTAGCCATGCGGCAGGCACACAGCAAGAACAAGAACAGCAGCAACACACATCTCCGGACGACAACGACGAGGCGGCAGCCAGCAAGAAACTGGCACTGAACGCGCCTGCCGATCCTGCGACGCAGGCAGACCGGGGGATTAAACCGGCCCTGTGCCTGTACAAGCGCGACGCGGCGAAGCAGGAAAAGGCGGACAGCGAACGGCGGCTGGGACTCGCGCCCGGCACGGAGGAAGCCGACGCGGAGCGGGCGATTGCCCGACGCGCCGAAGCGCCGCTGCGGCACCTCGCGGCGCCGGATCCTGGCCTGCGCCCCGCGGAGAGCGGGGGAGACCTGTACTTCTCGAACCGGCTGGCGGCGGGCAGCTGGGAGAGGCCCGCGTCTTGGTCCGAAAGGCAGGCGCTCGCCATGCAGCTGGCGCACGCCCTCGCGCACGAGACGACCGCGTTCCGGCTCGCCCCGGTGGCCCGGGAAAAGGGAAGAGAGTCGGACGATGGGCAACCGGGCCAAGAAGACATGCCCGACGGGATCGAAGCCGAAGGAGGCCGCGGCCCGGGCCACGCAGAGCAAGACTCCGACACGCAGTCCGACCGGACGTCCTGCGGCTCCGATACCGACGAAGGTATTCTGCATGCTTGTGTGCCCGTACCCATGAGCCCACCTTTTTTTTTAGCCACATGCAATGTGTGAGGAAACTGAACAGACCTTCTGATCATGATCATTTGCCAAATTTGCCACCTGAAACCACGTCCAGGATTTGGGCTCAGGGTAGTGATGTCAACGAAATAGCGCGCCACATTTTGGACCCAGAATTTGGACCCCAGATTTTGGACCCATATTTTCCTGAATCGAGGAAAACAATTTCCGACAGGGACTAGTCCCCTAAGGCACCTTACCCTTCTTTGAAAGTAACCGGATACTCCCGGAGAGAAGGTCCCTACCTCGTCTTTCTCTCTCACAGTATATTTTCTACTACGCGGGGTTGCAAGACAGGCCCAAAATATTTTTGAAATCAGGGCTTTGCTCACAATCTTGCGGCGAGGTATTGCATACTCATGTACCCACGGGCCCAAATTGTTTCTTACCAAACATGAAATGTGAAAGAGCGTGAAAAAGCGTATAGTGTGGTACTCATTTGCATGCAAATGGCTCCCCACTAACGCAACAAGACGACGAAAAAGCGTGAAAGGGACCGAAATTCTGGGAAGTCCTGGGAAATTCTGGGAAGATCTTGGAAGTTTTCTGCCAGGGAAAACCACGTCGCTGACGGCTTTCTCGTAGTAGGCCCGTAGCTTCACCCGAAACGTGACAGGACACCATCCAACATCTGAGCGAGATTTGACCAAGCCCCGTCTTCATTTCAGAAGACTCCAGTCTTCATTTTGAAACGAAAAGAAGGTTGAAGTATGGCGTCACCTGAGGGGGTAATCTCAGGATAAGCCGTTAAGCAGCGGCTGCCGGCTTTTCCCTTGACACCTTTTGTATGTATGTGTACGTTATAGAAAGAGTGGCGTTGACACTCTTTGAGATGAAGAAGCTCCTCGTTCGGCCGTGGATGTGGTATGATTGGACGTGGATGTGGTTGCGGATGCGGTTGAAGACGAGTCGGTGAGGTCGCTGTGCTGGCGCTGAGGTTCCGGTGAGGTTCGTACCTCCAGGTGGTCACCTTCGTCTCGCGCTGGGCTATCAGCCGGGCTACCGAGCCCTTGACACCACTGCTCCGCGCAGCTTGCTCGAAAAACCCCAGGGACGTAGTCGTAGTGCGTCTCGCCGTCGTGAGCGGGCATAATTGCCGATTCGTCTTGTTGATCACTTCCGATCCGCAACGTACGTATGGCTGCCGGTCCGGGTGAGGATGAAGAGAGCTATCGGCCGCTGGTAGACTACGTTAGCGACCTGGAATGACGTGAGGTCACCCCACCCTTCGGAAGTTCCGACCAAATTCAAACCCCTCTTCCATTGGGTCCAGGTGCGGTGGGGGAGGACTTCGTTGGTGAAGAAATCAGGGTTGCGTTTGGCGAATTCAAGGACGTCCGCCCGAACAACGCGGCCCGAATGGAGAACACGCACACGGCTGCAGGTGCTGGTACAGGTGCTTGGACAGGTGCTGGTGGTGAACGTGCTAAACCGGAAGACCGAAAAGGGAAGCGGGAGTGACAAGTTCCCGAGCTCGAGGGGCACGACCGTTTCCCCTTTTCGTTTTTTTTCGGCCATTCATCGGTCAATCAAGTGCCTACACCTTGGCGGTCACATGTGTTAAAGGGGACGATTTTGGAGCAAATCCATGCAGCACATCGTAGAAAACTGTCACCCAACCCGGTATGAACGTCTGTGTAAGACTGAGAAGGCTTGCGAAAAGACCTGAACCAGTGTGAAACGATGTGAAAAAACCGTGAAAATGCCTGACTCGGGCCATGATTCTGCTAGTTTTTCGCACTCCGGTGAACTCGGACTTGACTCGCGCCCACTGCGCCCTCCCGCCGGCTCTTCCCGGCTTCTCGCGTCTTCCGCATCGCGGCGTGCCTATTGGCAAGCGAGAAAGCGAAGACTCCGATTCTTTTTCGGATTATGAACTCGTAAGCAACTGCCAACAACAGTAGCAACCGACTAGAGTTGCGCCGCGCCGAAAGCGCGGAAAAGGTGACCCTTCTGGAGTCACGTAGCGAAAAGCTGGCTTAGTGTGGTACTCATTTGCTTGCAAATGACTCCCCACTAACGCAACAAGAAGCACGAAGACAAGCAGGAGAGACGAACTGCGCAGACTGAGCGCAAGACGTGCACCAAGGGCAGACCAGGACGTTGGGACCGTGCGAAGCCGAAGAAGGAGTCCAAAAGCGAAGCAACAACACCAACGCGGAAACGCAACTCGAAGGCAGCCAAGCGGACCTCCCAGGGCAGGGGGGAACCTGCGGTAGTGAAGTAACGAAGCTCATCCGAGTGTCCGATGAAACCCTTTGTCAATACCACCCAACGACTGCGAAGCGCGTGCGAAATGTCGGACGCTAGCGTCTGTCAAGAGCATGCGTGACTCAGCCGTGTTTTAAAGGTGAGATGAGAGGCATCGGCTCACTCTGTCAAAGGACCATACCACTAACGCAACAAGAAGACGAAAAAGCGTGAACAAGCGTGAAAGAGAACGTTTCTGGGAAGTCTTGTGGAAAAGTGTGCTCGTCCAATGTAGCCGGCCACCCCAAGACACTGCGTTCAACGAAAAGAGAGCTGTTTTTCGTTGAACGCAGTGCGTTCAACGAAAAACAACTCTCTCTCTTCCCATCATCATCATCATCATCATCATCATCATCATCATCATCATCATCATCATCATCATCATCATCATCATCATCATCATCATCATCATCATCATCATCATCATCATCATCATCATCATCATCATCATCATCATCATCATCATCATCATCATCATCATCATCATCATCATCATCATCATCATCATCATCATCATCATCATCATCATCATCATCATCATCATCATCATCATCATCATCATCATCATCATCATCATCATCATCATCATCATCATCATCATCATCATCATCATCATCATCATCATCATCATCATCATCATCATCATCATCATCATCATCATCATCATCATCATCATCATCATCATCATCATCATCATCATCATCATCATCATCATCATCATCATCATCATCATCATCATCATCATCATCATCATCATCATCATCATCATCATCATCATCATCATCATCATCATCATCATCATCATCATCATCATCATCATCATCATCATCATCATCATCATCATCATCATCATCATCATCATCATCATCATCATCATCATCATCATCATCATCATCATCATCATCATCATCATCATCATCATCATCATCATCATCATCATCATCATCATCATCATCATCATCATCATCATCATCATCATCATCATCATCATCATCATCATCATCATCATCATCATCATCATCATCATCATCATCATCATCATCATCATCATCATCATCATCATCATCATCATCATCATCATCATCATCATCATCATCATCATCATCATCATCATCATCATCATCATCATCATCATCATCATCATCATCATCATCATCATCATCATCATCATCATCACATCATCATCATAAGTTTTGTATCAGCCGCGGTTGTGCGAGTGATGAGCTCTTTCTTATTTTTGCAGTAAAAGCTTTACTATTGAGGGGCGGCTGGGATTCCCGCCCGGGCGACGCTGGACGGGCTGTCGCCCGGCGCGCCGACGAGCTATGTGTTCTGTCAGCGCCGGATCTGGGCCTGCGCCCTACGGAGAGACAGACTGGAACCGGCAGAGCACAATGGCCTCGCCCGTGCATGAGGAATCGCGTCTTCTTTTCCATTTAACTAGCATCGATCATGCCTGAGAGGCACTGCAGGACGGAGGGGCGGATTGGGGTTACTTTGGAAAAACCGTTCACGGCAGGTATCCGTCGGTGTTAGTGGGGAGTCATTTGCAAGCAAATGAGTACCACACTATGCTAGCTTTTCGCTACGTGACTCCAGAAGGGGCACTTTTGCCGCGCTTTCGTCGTGGTGCAACCCTTATCGGTTGCAACTGTTGTTGTAAGTTACTCACGAGTTCATAGTCCGAAAAGGAATCGGAATCTTTGCTTTCCCGTCAGGTATCCGTTTTAGAACTCGGAGCAGGGTTTTTTGCCCGATGAACTTCTCATCGGGCATCATGAAGGACACATTTCAAAGATTTGTGTCATATCTTTCCAATAAACAACGACCACTTTCGCTTGAAGTTGCTGCGTGAAAAATCCTTGTATCAAACGACGGACGCATATGTGCTTCGTTCGTCTTTAAGGGGTGTACAGCAAAGATCTTCTCCCTCCCCTTTTTGGCGTCGGTCTCACGTAGCCGAGCAAACAACTCTCCTTCGCACAGACGCTGAAGTTGGGGCCGGACCCGCGGAAAAAGGTGGCACCCCCCGCAAGGCGGAGCCGACCTTCGCGCTGTGTGTCACCGAAGCGTCGCTGCGCAGGGCCGCTGCCGACCTCGAGGCGCTCGTCCGCAGGTGCGTCTCGAGGGGCGGCCGTCGCCCGGAGCCGGCTGCACCGGGGCCGGATCGCAGTGGCGGACAGCTCGATTTGACCACAAACCAGTCCGTTTCAACCCCAAACCAGCCTGATTCGACCACGAACCAGCCTGATCCAACCTCAAACCGGCTGGATGCACTTTTCCCCCCGTCGCTCCGCCCGTCTGGCCTTCCGGACGACGACGGCACGCGTCCTTTCCGCGAGGCCAGCGAGCGCGCGGCCGCGGCCCTGGTCGCGTCGGGCCTGGCTATCGCCGCCCAGGCGGCGGGCCAGCTCGCGCCGCCGGCGGGTGCGGGCGGCACCGCCGAGATCCGCTCGGAGCCCGAGGGGTGGCAGGAAGGCAGCGGCCCTCGGGCGCGCCCGTCTGGTGGGGAAGGCCCGAGCCAAGCTAAACACGCGACAGTTGCCGCCGACTCTGCGCACGAGAGGTGGCCCCAGGCTTCGGATCAGGTTCGAGCGCACCCTCCTGGCCCGAGCCAGGCTAAACACGCGGCAGTTGCCGTCGGCTCTCACGAGAGTTCTTCGGATCCAGTTCGAGCACACCGACCTTATGGCGGGGAAGACCCGAGCCAAGCTAAACACGCGGCAGCTGCCACTGGCTCTCCGCACGAGAGTTGGCCCCAGGCTACAGATCCGGTTCGAGCACACCCTTCTGGCTCGAGCCAGGCCAAACAAGCGGCAGTTGCCGCCAGCTCTCCGCACGAGAGTTGGCACCCGGTTTCGGATCCAGTCCGAGCAAGCCCTGTGGGTGGGGAAGGCCCGAGCCAGGCGAAGCACGCAGCAGCTGCCGTCGGCGATGGCGGACCCCCGGTTGCGGGTGTCGTCCCGACGCCGGACAGCCACGGAAGCGTGCCGCAGGCGCCGCCCCCCGTGCACTTCCTCTCCGCGGCCCCTGGTACTGCGCCCACCGCTGCCCGCCCGGACGATTGGGCCGCGGCGCACAGGGCTCGCAGCACGCCGGGGGTGCTGGTCGTGCTGCCCGCCGGCTCCGGCAAGGGCGGCAAGGCCGGGAAATCGGGACACCCCCCCGCTGTCCCCGGGCCGGGCGACGCGCCGGACACGCCCTGGGGCGCTGCGTCCAGCAAAGGCGAGTCCCCGCCGCTGTCGGATCGCAGGCGTCGTTCAGGAGACCTGCGGCAAGCCTCCGCAGCCCCTCCCACCGGGACCACCCCAGCGCCTTCCCCGTGGGAAGGCACGAGGCCATCGCCACCGCCGCGGCCGCCGCCCGGGGATGTGCGGGTGAGTTTGGACGCCACCAGCGGCACGGGGCGGGCGGGTAGCGAAAAAAGCGCGGCCAACCAACCGTGGGGCGGCGGCGGGGGCTCGCCGGCCGAGGGTGGTCCCGCGCGCGGAGGGTCGCTGCAAGCCGGGGCTTCGCAGCCGAGGCTCGGTTCTGGCTGTGGTGGCTCGCCGGCCGAGGGTGAACCCGCGCGTGGAGGGTCGCTGCAAGGTGGGGCTCCGCAGCCGAGGCCTGGTTCTAGCTGGGGAGGCGGCGCGCCGGGGCCGGCGCGTGGCTGCGGTGAGGAGGCGGGTCTTTCGTCGTCGGTGCCGGGGGCGACCGGCCGCGCCGGCAGTGCGAGGCCGGGGGCCGGCGAGCGAGTCGACGACTCCGACTGCCGGTCGCACGCTTCGTCGGGGAGCGCGCGGACGAACAGGGTGTGTATCTCTTTTTTTTTTTTTTACATGAACGCCAGCTTGAAAGGAAATGCTCGACCGACAAAGAACAGAAGGGATCCCAAGTGCTGTATCTACCGAACCACGTGTTGAACGGACGTGAGGTCATGCGGGTCTACCCCTACACGACAAATCACGCAAACACAACAGGTCAAAGTCCTGAGTGAGAAAACAGCACACGGTGGTGTAAGCGAAGAACAAAGCAGATTGTGTTTGTATTGTATTTGCCCCTCAACCTCTATAATTCCTCCCTTCCATTCGGAGTCGAAGCAGCAACGTCGAGTATTTCATTTTGTAAACACAAAAGTGAACGCTGGCAGCGAGTTTGGGAGAAGATTGGCCTGACGATCATCTTCGCTCACTATACCATTCACTAGCAGGCGAGTCCTCCACAAACAAACACAGTAGGTAGTATGTATGGTCACCACTACGCAGTGTGTGTGTAGATACAGGGCGAGCTGAGTCGAGTCAGCTCAAATTCACTTTAGCTCATCTACAAAATACGGATCAGCGCAACAACATAATACGCATCGGCTCACCCACTGAATACGGGCCAGCTCAAATACGGGCCAGCTCACCTATCGAATCAGTCTATCTATACGGATCAGCGCAACCACTGAATGCGCATCGGCTCATCTATTGCATACGGATCAGCTCACCTACTTAATACGGGTGCGCGATCGTCGTGCGACCCGTAGCGGTTCGCAGAGGCCAAGACGGCGCGTCTCGTCCCGAACCAGAACTTGATGCAGTCGTGTGTGCACTTCAGCTGTGGCACAATCTTGGCAAACCCTGACACTGATCACACCAAATAACAATTGTTTCTAAACTCGAAAGAACGCTGGCAGCGTGTTTGGGAGGAGATTAACCTAACAATCGTCCGTCACTCACGAGCAGGCTAACTTGTCACCTATGACAAGAGTCTATTCTGCCACCGGCAGATGTTTCCCCGACCGCACACCCCAGCGTGTCTTTACGAGTCATCCCCTCACTTCAAGCGCACCTCACCTTCGGATACGAGTCATCCCCTCACTTCAAGCGCACCTCACCTTCGGATACGAGTCATCCCCTCACTTCAAGCGCACCTCACCTTCGGATACGAGTCATCCCCTCACTTCAAGCGCACCTCACCTTCGGATACGAGTCATCCCCTCACTTCAAGCGCACCTCACCTTCGGATACGAGTCATCCCCTCACTTCTAGTGCGCCACCCTTCGAAATCCCGGAATCGCAAGCGAACCTTAGCTCTGAATGGCGTTGATGGCAACGCTATTTGGAAGCGTTTTCGAGATATCGAGATACCATGCAAACATGTTGGTTCGTTTGTGCGTGCCAATTGGTCGGTTTCCTAGTTGTACTTTTTCTGTGCCATCTCTTGGTACATAGTTTTGATCAGCCACCAAAACACGTTGCCTACGTCTTCTTTAGCACGTTGAAGGGCAACCCGCAAGATTGTTAGTACCAACCGTTCACACACCCCGCAGACGACGTCCTCACGGGCAAATGTTGGGCTTGGGCAAGCCGTCAAACATTTCCAGCGGCAGTACCCGACTCTCGACGAAGATATTGTTCGAGACTTGGTCGTCTTGCATGCAGGCAACCCAGACCGGATAGCCAGGGCGTTGCGTCTCATTTGCGACTGAAGGCTTTCTACATGCTCTTCAGCTCTATTAGGCACAGCGTTTGGAAGACATAGCCGGTCAACAACGCTCGAGAATTGTCATCCTGCATGAAGACAATCCAGACAGGATAGGCCTCATTTGCGGCTAGATGCCTTTTAGATGCTCTTTAGCTCTAGTGGGCACAGCGTTTTGGAAGACACAGGCGGCCAACAGCGTAAGGGAACTGGTCATCCTGCATGAAGGCAATCCAGAGACCGCAGAACACGCGCAAAAGACGGATCCGTAAAACTCGAAACAGTCTGAGAAGTCAAAACAGAGAAAGGGTTGCTAGCAGAAGCCACCGCCCAAAAGGAAGGGTACCAAAGAAACGTCAATCAGACACCAGACTGCGCATCGACCCGTGTGTTGGTTGTCGCAGCACGAAACCAACATTTCTAGCTGGGGCGCTCTAATAAGTGCGTTCGATGGGTACACGTTGGCAGGCGCATGTCCTGTCCCTCCTCTCTGCCGCGGTCTCGCGCGCTTCCACGTTATCTGAACGTGTTTCTCACCAAAATCGCGGCATTTTGGAACCCTTTTCCATGTTCGCGCTCTTTGTTTTCACGGCACCAAACGCGTTTGCCCATCGGCGAAAAAGAGACGGTCGGCAGCATATCGTGTGGGAATGCTTTTTGCGCTTCACTCGGTGACGATCTTGACTGACAATGAATTGAACGTGAAAGTAAGAAAACTAAACGAATTGCACTTACGATGGGGTAACCCCCCGAGATAGCCGCTGAATGGTGAGAGAAACAGGCTAGCCCAGGAGGTCACGGGGGACGGAGGGCGGGAACCCAGGTCCCCTGGACCTCGCGCTGAACGCGGACATGAAAAACAAGACAAGCAAACCGGTGTGGGTGGGTGGGAACTTTTTGTTGTCCGATTCCTTTGAATCCGGTGCCCAACACCTTCCTAGAGAGTGGTTCGTTACGCGCTTAGCATTCCCACGATGAATCGACAGATGTTAACCACACACGGACGAAGGATGGTGTAATTCTTGGGAAAATGGACTTTTCAAGGCAAACCTTGGGTGGGTTTCGTAGGTCAAAAATGGGAACCGAGGGGCGCATTTGAAAGATTTCGTGGCAGATCTTTCAAATGCGCATCTCGACGCTAAATGACTACACATGGAAGTGACCCAGGACGGGCACCCGTGGCGTCTTGCAGATACCCGCGAGTTAATGAATTAACTCGCGCCATGCGGCGTAGTTCGTCCGTATGTGGTTAAACGGCATAGAAGCAGTTTGCTCCAAAGACCGACTGGAACGACGTCAATGGAAGCTGAAGTCTTCCCATCAAAGCGTTAGCCGCCGCCGTAGGCCGCGCAGTTGCGAGCAAGAAGGAGGCCCGCAGCGCTACAAGGCGGCGATCCCCCGCGAGACGAACTCCGGCGCCGCCACTCACTGTAGCAGAGCCGCGACCTGCAGCAGCGCGCCTCCGGAGCGACTTACGCCCGCCGCAGCGGCACGAAGAGAAGTGAGGAGACCGGAAACTCCCCGGAGAGATGGTCCCTGCACTCTAACTCGTCTCTCTCTCTCTCTCTCGTGTTATACCTACCGAATAGGGGCCTACACGCGAATGACCGGCTATGCACTATGGAGCCACACCTCCTTCACGTGTGTTCGCTAGTATCTGGATGAGGGCCTTCCTGGCAGAAAAACATGACCCTGTAGGGAGATCGGGGGGGTTTGCTCTTACACTAGAAGCACACAAACACAACAGGTCAACGTCCTGAGTGAGAAACAACACACGGTGGTGTAAGCGAAGAACAAAACTTTGATTTTCCCGAGTTTCGGGGATTTCGGAGATTAAAATAACGCTTGCACACCACCCAGAAGAAAAGAGAAAAAGGCCGCTCCTGGTCCAGGAACGTGACTGTCAACCACAGCTTGCAAAGCTTGAGTCGGAGGCAGCACAGTGCCACAACCCCGTCCGCTCTGCCCTGTGGCCGACCGTCTCGACGAGCTTGTGTTCAGCGCGAGCGCCAAGCGCCACGCCTTGTTGCTTTAGTTTGAGAAATCGGTAGCCACTTGGCCCGTAGGCCCGTGGCTCTGCAGTACCGCCGAACACGTGAAGCTTGGATCCCGTGTAGCAGGCTTTCCCTGGTACCTGACACACCACCCAGGAACAAAAAAAAAAAAAACAAGGAACACCAACATACGCGCTCAGTTGAGGAACTCGCGAGTGGAAAGGAAACAAGAAAGAGAAAAAAAAAGGCTCGCAACAGAAAGACTCTGAAAAAGAAACAAGCAAACGTAAAGCAGAAGACGTCGGAACATTAGAACGACGCGAATCGTCAACCGCAACACAAGAGAAGACAAGAAAACATACCCTCACAGTTCCGCACGCCACCGCCCCCCCCTTCTTGCCGCTCCGCGTCGCCTCTTTTTACGCCGCGTTGGAACCTCTTGGTCTCGAAGAAACGACCGCCGTCACAGATCGCGCGTTACTCGGGGGGTGGAGAAATTCAATCAAACAAAAAAGAAGAAGAAGTTATTCTTGGCACTTAAGCACAAAAGCACGAACGAAGCAAAAGGAAAAAAAGTCGCAACAAAATCTCAAATTAATTGAAACGGGAAGCGGAACGTCGATTTAGAAGGCTCGAGCCTTCGTCTATCCACCCACCCCCTCTCCCAGCCTCCGCGTGTGTCGACAAAACACTCAACGAAAAGGCTCTAGCGTCGCCACGCAGAAAGATCCCGACGCCGAAACAACCGCCCCTTGCTCTGTGTGACGACAAGTTCTCCATCCGTGTTCTGCCTCTCGCCCAGCCCGGCTCCTTCCGTCCACCTTGGCTTGTTTCGTTTCTCATTTTATTTTTTTTCCGAGTATGCAAGTACCGCGGGGAATAGCTGAATAAGACCTTTTTTTTCCAGTTGGGCGCTGTTCACGCTTTTGCGGAAAAACGGCAACCTTTGCTCCCCCTCGATCCTCCACCTCTTCCCCTCTGTGTGTTCCAACGTGTCCGAACGACTGCCGCCGGCGCCCCCCCCTCTGCAACAAAGAAGACCGAACCGGCTGGGCGCCAAAAAGAAAGAAAAAAAAAAAAAGTAAACGAAACGAAAAAAGAAGAAATTAAATTACGCCCATACCATACGGGATCGTCGGACACACAAAAAGAAACGTCGAAAGATACCAGACGTGTGCGTCAACACAAAACAACAACAAGAGCAACGACAACAACAAGAAACGTCGAAAAGACACCAGACTGTACCATCAACCCCGGTTGATTGTCGGCAACACAAAACCTAGCGTGTTTTTTTTTTATAGTTCTTTCGCTGTTCGTTGACTTGGTTCGTGGGGTTGCTGAGTAAGCGTCTGAACGCTGCGCAGGAAAAAGACGCCGAGCGGCCTTGAGAAGGGACGACAGGTGTGTACGCGTCGGAGGGGGTTGACCAATGCCCAGGAAGGATAGCACGCAAGTGAAAATGCCGGGTGCAGACGGGAGGCAGGCGGTCGGAAACCCCGCGAAGAAGATCCCGATGTCGCCGGGGATTCAGAACCTGACCCTGCTGCTGTCGGCCGCGCTTGTCGTGCTGACGGGCGCCATCGTGGCGTCGCTAGCGATCGCGAGCGGGAACGACTCAACGAACGACGCGAGGGACACCGGCGACGAAAGCGTCGAAGGGTGCTTCGAAGCGGGGGAAGACAACGTCGGGGAGGTCGCCAACAGGCTCCTGCGGTCGATTTTGACGGGCACCGAGAGCAGCTTGAAGTCGTACACAGACGTGCCGGATATGGCGGCTGATTCGGTGATGCACTTCTTGCGTAACCACCCTCCAGATTTGACCAACAGCCCCGCTTGGATGAACGACACACTGCGGGGGTTGCTGGCTGGGTACCAGCAGGAGCTGGCACCGCACGGCCTGCGGTCGGTCGCTTACGAGGCTCTGCCGTTCGCGGCGAACGCCGACTCCGACCACTGGGGTGGCACGTTCTACCTGCTGGTGGGCAACGAGCTCATGGACGGCGTCCCCGACGACGAGATGCACTTCGTCGCAGCGGAGACCCGCAACGACATCACCGGGCTCCTCGATTACAACACCGGGTTTGCCCACATGGGCACGGCAGACTCTCGCGGGTTCATCGACACAAGAAACGGTGGGCCTCCCTCCCCCCTTTTTCTTTTAGACAACCTTCTATTCTCTATGTATAACGACAACAAGGTCCGGAAACACGTTCGCAAACTGGTTCGGTGTAGGCATACACGAGAGAACTTGCGACGGAAACCCAAGAGGACTTCACAGTCCGAGCCCAGACAGGAATTAGCCCAGCACATACCTGGCGCGCCTGACCCAGCGAGCTACGAGGGTCTCAAAAAAATATCAAGTTCCCAATTACTTCCAACTTTCTCCTTTACCTTGCATTAAATTGGTGTCACGGCAAGTTTTGGCAGCCGCTGCTTAACAAAATTTGACGTGGAGTGCATGCTAATCCATGTGGTTCATGTACTTAAAAAACTCAATGCTTAACAAAATTTGACGTGGAGTGCATGCTAATCCATGTGGTTCATGTACTTAAAAAACTCAATGCTTAACAAAATTTGACGTGGGCGGCTTTAGATCTACATCTGAATGACACCTCAACCACAATATGCAATAACTCCAGCTTCTGAGGCTGGACTTCACCGTGTGCTTTGTAGGAAATACTTGAGGAGGCTGCCAGCTGCAAAGGGTCAGGTAAATGTGCTGTAGCCCACACGAAACACAGGTGAATCTGGGTTCAGTGGCGGGCGTAGGCGTTCAACAAAAAAAGACCCACTTTGTAGTTGTATTTGTTTCTCCCCCTCTAGCCTCCTTCAAAGTAAGCCACAAGGCAGCCCCTCGAGTATTTTTACACTACAAGCGTTGTGCTCGCACCGGAACAGGACTGAAAATCTCCATCCAAAGGACCCACTGATGAGCTCTGGCCTTAGATTGGTCTGCGTTCAAGAGCGAAACCTGAGAAGACGAGTGCACACAACACCGGCGTGAAAAAATACAGGGCGAAGGTTTCATACCCCACCCCTCTGGCCTCAGTGGTGCAAGCACCACGCGCTCTTCAAACCCAAGAAACATTTTCACCCCGTATTTCTCTCTCTCTCTCGCAGGCACTGGGCAGAAGTCTCATTCCACTCGCCACCGCTGTGATGAAGCGAAATGCTGTGGTTTAATTAAACCAGTTGGATTCCTCGTGTTCGTAACAGTTCCAAGCTGACACTTCATTGCGGGCACAACATGCAAGAAGGCCTGGAAGAAATCAGGAGCCGCGGGTAGCACCCGAGAGCGCCACTCAGAGCACCTTCAATCTGAGGCCAGACCTAAACTCGCACTGACAATCCCGCATGTGTCCTCAGAGCCGACCCTTTTCCCGAAGTTACGGATCCAGTTTGCCGACTTCCCTTACCTACATTGTTCTGTCGGCAGACGAAGCACCCTCCAAAACGCGTCAGGGGGCCTCACAAACGGAGGGACACACCGCCCGAGACGAGCTGCACCTTTTCATTGTTTTCAACTCCTTCAACCCTCCTCCTCCCTACTCGAGCCTCTACGGTCAAACCGGAGACTCTGAAATACCGACCTTCCAATCCACAAAATAACGCTAAAACCCCACGCTACCCGACTCCCAGCCTCTATGGTCAACCGGAGACCCTAAAACACCGAACCTCTAAACCACAATAAACGCTAAAAACCCCACAAGTCAAATGGAGACTTCAAAAAACCGACCAATTACTACAAGAAACTCTAAAAACCTGCCGCAGGAACCGAGTTGGGGTGCAATACAACCGTGCTTCGTCATCCTCAGGGAGACAACGTAATCGGCCTGTGTAAAATCTCGTGGCAAGCTGTGAAGGACGCCGACTGGTACGAGCTCGAGAACCGCATATTGTACAATGCTGAGCACGACGACGGCTCGCTGCTGCTGGAGGCAGACAAAAAGTGGTGGTCACCCATCCAGGGGTCTGTAGAGTACTCGTGGGTCCACGTTTACGCGTCTTGGACGCATCCAGAGATGCCCAACGTGTGGGGACCCCGCCAAGGAAACAGAGTCGGCTACGTCAAGGTATGCGATTCCCCACCGCCACCTCCCAGTCGTACTAAAAGGCCCTATCCCACGCGGAGTCTTACACTCCGTTCTATTTAGCTCTGAAATAATAAGGCAAAATTGCGCACTTCTTCCTTCGAAGAAGACTTGAACCATGCATGCGAGGCAGTGTCTAAACGCAAGCCGCCGAAAATAAAAAATGGACACCCCCCCCACCCCTGCTTCACAGTGCTCACGTGGGCGGTGTTTTCGGACAGCACCTCGTGATGTTCGCATCACAAAACAAAGAAGACAGTGAAATGGTCGTTACCTGGTCGGGTTTCGCTCACGACCGTTTCCTGAACAATCCTTCACTAAATCCGCGGTTAAATAGCTTGGCCTCAGCAACCGGTTTGTTCAGCGCCGGTATCGAAAAATCAGTAGCCACTCGGCTCTGCAGTACCGCTGAACACGCGCAGTTTGGCTCCGGCCATTTTTCGCGACGCATGCAGCATTTGTGGCATTTCCAGGATTTTATTGGGACTCAACATGTGCCGTGTTCACACGGCGACACGGCATGAAGCCACAAGGCCAAGATTTGCGCCGATGGTGGCCGGTTCAGCGCCGAAGTTGCCCCGTCGGAAGAAGGGTCAAGCTAATATTATTACACAAGCACCAGCTTGAAAGGAAATGCTCAACGATGCTTCCCGACAAAGAACGAGAAGGGATCCCAAGTGCTGTAACTCCCGAACCGGACGTGAGGTCATGCGGGTCTACCCCTACACGACAAATCACACAAACACAACAGGTCTAAGTCCTGAGTGAGAAAGCAACACACGGTGGTGTAAGCGAAGAACGGGTGCTGATCTTGCTTCTTCCCCTCTTGCTGCAGCTCTTCCTCCTGCTTCTGCTCCTCTATCTGCTGCCCCTCTAGCTGTTTTATCTTCTGGCTGCTGCTCCGCTGTCTGCTGCTCATCACGCTGCAGCTCTTCCTCCTGCTTCTGCTCCTCTATCTGCTGCCCCTCTAGCTGTTTTATCTTCTGGCTGCTGCTCCTCTGTCTGCTGCTCATCACGCTGCAGCTCTTCCTCCTGCTTCTGCTCCTCTATCTGCTGCCCCTCTAGCTGTTTTATCTTCTGGCTGCTGCTCCTCTGTCTGCTGCTCATCACGCTGCAGCTCTTCCTCCTGCTTCTGCTCCTCTATCTGCTGCCCCTCTAGCTGTTTTATCTTCTGGCTGCTGCTCCTCTGTCTGCTGCTCATCACGCTGCAGCTCTTCCTCCTGATTCTGCTCCTCTATCTGCTGCCCCTCTAGCTGTTTTATCTTCTGGCTGCTGCTCCTCTGTCTGCTGCTCATCACGCTGCAGCTCTTCCTCCTGCTTCTGCTCCTCTATCTGCTGCCCCTCTAGCTGTTTTATCTTCTGGCTGCTGCTCCTCTGTCTGCTGCTCATCACGCTGCAGCTCTTCCTCCTGCTTCTGCTCCTCTATCTGCTGCCCCTCTAGCTGTTTTATCTTCTGGCTGCTGCTCCTCTGTCTGCTGCTCATCACGCTGCAGCTCTTCCTCCTGATTCTGCTCCTCTATCTGCTGCCCCTCTAGCTGTTTTATCTTCTGGCTGCTGCTCCTCTGTCTGCTGCTCATCACGCTGCAGCTCTTCCTCCTGCTTCTGCTCCTCTATCTGCTGCCCCTCTAGCTGTTTTATCTTCTGGCTGCTGCTCCTCTGTCTGCTGCTCATCACGCTGCAGCTCTTCCTCCTGATTCTGCTCCTCTATCTGCTGCCCCTCTAGCTGTTTTATCTTCTGGCTGCTGCTCCTCTGTCTGCTGCTCATCACGCTGCAGCTCTTCCTCCTGCTTCTGCTCCTCTATCTGCTGCCCCTCTAGCTGTTTTATCTTCTGGCTGCTGCTCCTCTGTCTGCTGCTCATCACGCTGCAGCTCTTCCTCCTGCTTCTGCTCCTCTATCTGCTGCCCCTCTAGCTGTTTTATCTTCTGGCTGCTGCTCCTCTGTCTGCTGCTCATCACGCTGCAGCTCTTCCTCCTGCTTCTGCTCCTCTATCTGCTGCCCCTCTAGCTGTTTTATCTTCTAGCTGCTGCCCCTCTAGCTGTTTTATCTTCTGGCTGCTGCTCCTCTGTCTGCTGCTCATCACGCTGCAGCTCTTCCTCCTGCTTCTGCTCCTCTATCTGCTGCCCCTCTAGCTGTTTTATCTTCTAGCTGCTGCCCCTCTAGCTGTTTTATCTTCTGGCTGCTGCTCCTCTGTCTGCTGCTCATCACGCTGCAGCTCTTCCTCCTGCTTCTGCTCCTCTATCTGCTGCCCCTCTAGCTGTTTTATCTTCTAGCTGCTGCCCCTCTAGCTGTTTTATCTTCTGGCTGCTGCTCCTCTGTCTGCTGCTCATCACGCTGCAGCTCTTCCTCCTGCTTCTGCTCCTCTATCTGCTGCCCCTCTAGCTGTTTTATCTTCTAGCTGCTGCCCCTCTAGCTGTTTTATCTTCTGGCTGCTGCTCCTCTGTCTGCTGCTCATCACGCTGCAGCTCTTCCTCCTGCTTCTGCTCCTCTATCTGCTGCCCCTCTAGCTGTTTTATCTTCTGGCTGCTGCCCCTCTAGCTGTTTTATCTTCTGGCTGCTGCTCCTCTGTCTGCTGCTCCTCTGTCTGCTGCTCCTCTGTCTGCTGCTCATCACGCTACAGCTCGATAGCAAGACCTCAAATTCCCAAAGAGTCGCGTCTGAATGATAAAGAGCGGCACAAGAACGACTGCAAATTGGCCGATAATCAAACAGCTTTTTTTAGAAGTTCAAAAAAAAAACCCCCCCCCCCCCCCTGCAGTTTTCGCTGTCCACTGAAGGCATCCGCGCCATTGTTGAGCAGCAGGTTCTCCCGGCCGACTCACTGCTGTACATCATCGAGAGGAACCCGTGGACGAAAGAGGTCGGCACGTTGATCGGGTTCAACGCGGGCATCATCCAGAACACGACGAACCTCCACAAAATCAGCTTCTACAACGTCACGGAGTACCCGAAACACGACGAGGTCAGAAACCACGGGCTGCATGTCTTCGCAAACGGGGGCTATCAGCAGGCGGTGAACCGGGAGAGGTTTCTGACGTACACAGGGGTGAATGGAACGACGTACTGGTGGCAGGTTTCGCTGCTCTCGAACGACGGGGACCTGGGCTGGTACGTGGTGCTGCTGATCCCGCGGGCGGAGATCATGCGCAACATCGACGCGAAGACGCGGGTGATCAAAGCGGAGACGGATGCCGCGCGGCGCGAAGCGGACGACAAGCGGCGGAACAACTTCGTGATCCTGATGGTCGTCATCGTCACGAGCGCGGTAGTGCTCTTGCTCGGGTCGTTTTACATGTCGAAGAAGATCATCACGCCGCTTCTCGATCTCGAGCGCGACATGTCAAACGTTGCCCTCATGCGTCTCGACATGGTGAACCTGCGCAAGCCCCTGTCTTACCTGCACGAGGTCCGCAGAATGCAGAGCTCCTTCAAGCAAATGGTTACGAACCTGGCGGAGTACCGGAACTACCTCCCGCAAGCAGCGCTCGTCACCACCGACAGCGGCGACGACGACGACGACGACGACGTCAGCAACGCCAGCTCGAAGCTGGCGGCTTCGCACCCGTCGGAGCTCGGATCGAACGCTTCAAGGCATTCGGTATGCGTTCATCGCCCCCTCGGAGTGACGACAATCGGCAAGCTCTCCCCCCTCCCGAATAATTGGGAATTTAATGCCAGCTAATTTCGTGCAAAGCGCCGGCAGAGAACGAAACCACCGAACAGGACACGCATTTTCTTCCCACCCGCCCGCCCCAGAAAATAGACGGGGGGTAGCCCACTTGAGGGTTCCTTCTCGGCCAACGAGTCGCGAGGTAAAGGTATGTTGTGGGCCTTCGGGAGCACGCGTTCCCAGCGGCACGCTATGCGAGCGCCTTCCGAGGCACGGGTTCGGTATCGTCTCCGAAGGAACGGACGGCTGCACGCTAAAGCGCTCCCTCCATGCGCGAGATATGCACCTCGCTCCCTCCAAGCGCTATAATTAATGTACCCCGCGAACGCCTCCAGCCTCCGAGCTGTCATCGGATACGGCGGATGCCCGCTCGCACCACTCCCTGTGGACCACGTGCCTGACTCGACCTGTACGTCCTCTCGATCCTCCTGGTCGTGTACAGAGGCCTCACGTGGGCACGTCGGTACGGTCCGCAAGGGGGCTCGAGCGCGAGTCTCACGACTGCTGAGTTTGGACGGTAGGCGCGTATTCGTGTCGGGCCCTGCAGCTGCTAGGGGAGCACCGCTCCTGGGGGCCTCCAGCCTGCGAGCGATAAGGACAGTGGACGGTGTCCAAGACACAAGGCAAGTGATGCAGACGCCTACATTTGAGGGGGTCGGTCTGGTCCCGCCCGTTGCATGAGAGGCAGTGTCCTGCCTAAACATTGAACTAAGACTTTTCCCCCTGCGCCACCCGGAGGCGCCCGAAGGTTTGCCGGGCAAAGTCGTGGTCTTCGCTGCTGAAAGGTGTGGCGGCCGGCGCCTGCCTTGCCAGTGTGTCAAGTATACTTCTTTCAGGGAGGCCCTTGGCACTGCAGAGAAGCCAGGGGTCCTGTTGTGCCTCAACGAGAGCCGCCCCTCGGGAGGAGTAGAGCGGCCTTCGTCAGCCGCGCCGGGATTACGGGGGTACATTCGGGTAACAGCAATTAACCCAACTCCGACCAATCGGACATAAAAGCTCGGTTTAATCTGGAATTTCTTTGGTGGCTCAGGGGGCGCCAAAAATTCGCAAGATTATGGAATTGGACCCCTTTTTGAGCATATCTTTTCATTGCCGCCCTCGAACGTCAAAAAAGTCGTCAGTATTTTTAGCCACATGCAATGTGTGAGGAAACTGAACCTCCCAAGTAGGACCTTCTGATCATGATCATTTGCCAAATTTGCCACCTGAAACCACGTCCAGGATTTGGGCTCAGGGTAGTGCAGTCAACGAAAACTCTAGTTTCCCTTTCTACTTTCTCCTACTCTCGCGGTGTACGGTTTTTGGCGAACCACCCAAAAGAACAGGCGCCAAAGTCCTCCGCAAAGCCTGCCCCGGCCGACCGCCAAAAGGACTGAGCCCCACCCGGTGGCTCCTGCGATGGAAGCCTCGACGCCGGCCGGCCAGCCCATCAGCCCGGCGAGACCCGCGGCAAACTGGCGGCACGCCTCTTCACAACTAATCCATCCACCTTCTGTCGGTCGAGCAGAATGCGCGCACACATTAGCTGAATCGTCCCTGCCATGTCCGCATTGCTTGGTCGTGTTGCGCCTGTTTCGGCACTACGCCACAGAGAGCGAGACATTTCGGCATGTTCGGAAGACTGGCGACGAGGTGCGGGTACTCATTCCTGATTGCTGTGGGCTGCACATCCGCTTGCTTGCTTTTCGTTGTTCAGGAAGCAAGGCCGGGTTCACCAACGAGCCGCTCGGATAAAACATGTGTACGACTCGGCCAAGTACATGACCAAGATCCTGAAGAAGAACATCCCAGCCACCACGCCACGTAAGAGGACGAGGGCCTTCCAAGCAGAAATCCAAGCCATGCTGAACCACACGCCGCGCGGGAGCTGCACCAGAGGCAAGTGCAGAGGAACGCGACTGGCGGCTCGCCTCCGCGCGGGAGCTGCACCAGAGGCAAGTGCAGAGGAACGCGACTGGCGGCTCGCCTCCGCAGCCCGCTTCTCCGTCGCTGTTCGTGCAGGGCAGTCTGGCCAACGAGCCGTTTAGCTCGAGTCACCACAACAACCACGACGCCCAGCAGCGGGCGGCGCTTCCTGGTCCATCGACGGATCCGTTCGCGTCGGGTGAGGAGGACTCGAAGGAACGGGAGCCGGCTTTTGAAAGCCACCCCACGGTGCCCGTCTTGCGGCCCCCTCGTCAGCGTGCAGCGCGCGAGCATCCTCCCGCCCTTTTCCTCCCGGATGTGATGGATACCTCGGTGGCGGGTTCTCCGTACGTAAGCCGCGAGACCACAGTGTACCGAGCCATTGTGAGCACCAGGGTCCTTAACACCTGCCGGGCCATTTTTTGGTCCCACACCAGAAACCCACATACCAAATGAGCCCAGATTTGAAATTCGGACTCAGTTCATCTGTGGGTTTTTGATTATGAACCTTATATGATGCACATCTTGGCCCAGAGAGCCCCAGGCGCAGAAGCCCGCCGCGAACCCAGCACCGCGAGGCCGCCCACCGGGTACTGAGAGCGCGGCAGTCAAGGCAGCAGGTGCAGCGGCCAAGTCGTCGTGGGGCAGCAAGGTCGAGCCCAACCCCGAATTCCCGTTCAAACGCCAAGAAGACCGGACCGAATCCGTCCTTGACGAGGATTTCTCTCCCACTGGCATCTTCAGATGCATGTTCACCGACCTGGTGGTCACCCAGATCATCTGCAGGGAAAGGGAGTATCTCGTACGAAGCACCCGACATTGCGGAATTTCTTCGGTGGTGTGCTGTCACATTCGCGATGGGGTTGTCCGTGAAACAGGATCCGCCGAGCTCCGCGTGAAGGTCGGCGTTCGCGCCGGGTTGGCGGCCGGGGCTTCCGGTTTCGTCGGCAGCGCTGGGGGTGTCAGCACCGGAAATCCGAGCGCCGGGGGTTTGAGCGTTGGGGTCACAAGAGGTTGTAGCGTCGGAGGTTTGAGCACCGGAAATTGGAGCGCCGTGGGTCCCAGCACCCGAGGACTGTCCGCCGGACACTTGACCGTTGGGGATCCGAGCACTGCCGGGTTGGGCACGCGAGGGTTGAGGACGAGTCGGCAGCGCTGGGAGTGTCAGCACCGGAAATCCGAGCGCTGGGAGTGTCAGCACTGGAAATCCGAGCGCTGGGAGTGTCAGCACTGGAAATCCGAGCGTTGGGAGTGTCAGCACTGGAAATCCGAGCGCTGGGAGTGTCAGCACTGGAAATCCGAGCGCTGGGAGTGTCAGCACTGGAAATCCGAGCGCTGGGAGTGTCAGCACTGGAAATCCGAGCGCTGGGAGTGTCAGCACTGGAAATCCGAGCGCTGGGAGTGTCAGCACTGGAAATCCGAGCGCTGGGAGTGTCAGCACTGGAAATCCGAGCGCTGGGAGTGTCAGCACTGGAAATCCGAGCGCTGGGAGTGTCAGCACTGGAAATCCGAGCGCTGGGAGTGTCAGCACTGGAAATCCGAGCGCTGGGAGTGTCAGCACTGGAAATCCGAGCGTTGGGAGTGTCAGCACTGGAAATCCGAGCGCTGGGAGTGTCAGCACTGGAAATCCGAGCGCTGGGAGTGTCAGCACTGGAAATCCGAGCGTTGGGAGTGTCAGCACTGGAAATCCGAGCGCTGGGAGTGTCAGCACTGGAAATCCGAGCGCTGGGAGTGTCAGCACTGGAAATCCGAGCGCTGGGAGTGTCAGCACTGGAAATCCGAGCGCTGGGAGTGTCAGCACTGGAAATCCGAGCGCTGGGAGTGTCAGCACTGGAAATCCGAGCGCTGGGAGTGTCAGCACTGGAAAATTCGAGCGCCGGGGGTTTGAGCGTTGGGGTCACAAGAGGTTGTAGCGTCGGAGGTTTGAGCACCGGAAATTGGAGCGCCGTGCACCCGAGGACTGTCCGCCGGACACTTGACCGTTGGGGATCCGAGCACTGCCGGGTTGGGCACGCGAGGGTTGAGTGCGAGTCGGCAGCGGCGGCTCCGCGGCCGCGGGGCCTGCCTCCTTGACTAAGTCGGCGAGAGCGTCCGGAGACGTGGCGAACCTCTTGACCAGCCGCAGCGCCCGGCGCAGGGCCGCGTCTCCGCGGCCGCGTTGCGTGCCGGCCGCCCCCTACTCGTACTGTTCCGTGGACCCTATTGAACAGTGCGCGTTCTTTCCTGATCCCACGTCCAGGAAAAGGTGGCTCGATACCCACAGGACACTTCACAGGCACTTCACAGGCACTTCACAGGCACTTCACAGTTCGCGTGCAGAAGCTGCGGCTGCTGCTGCTGCTGCTGTAGTTGGTGCAGGAGTCGCTGAGCTCTTCTGCGGAGCAGCTTCTGCACGCTAGTGACCAGTCTTCCCTCATCAAGGTTCCCAAGCCTCCACACAGTGTCAGCGCACTACTAGTAGTACGACCCTTCCTACTCTCTTTTTTTTAGCAAAAGACATGCGGACACTTTTGACACTTTTCCACCGTCTGTTCCGATGTTGTACACACACCTTCAGCATGCTGTTATGCACTACATGACGACGGGGATCATGGACAGCCGCGGGTCTGCTAGTTTGGTTGAAGGCGTCAGGAAGAAGAGCGTATCGATCCTGCTGTTCAACTGCTGCAACTGGCACCGGATGATGGTCGAGAGGGACACCGAAGCCTGCCTCGCGACGCTCTCCGAGCTGCTGCTGCTGCTGCTCGAGTCGGTGCAGGAGTCGAACGGCGTCGCGGAGCTCTTCAGCGGCGACCGGCTCTGGGCCAACTTTAACGCAGCCCGCCCGCTGAGCTCGCACCGGGTCAGCTGCGCCACGGCGGGGGTGATCGCCCGGACGAAGATGGCCGGGCGGAAGGGCATGCCGAAGCTGTCGTTTGCCGCCTGCTCCGGCGCCGCGAAGGTCGGCAACGTAGGGTGCGCGGGGATGAAGAAGTTCTCGGTGTTCTCGACGGCGGTCCCGTGGGCAGCGGCGCTCGAGCGGGTGAACAAGGAAAAAGAGTGTGAGGGGATGTGCGACCTGTGGGTGGCGAAGGACGCCGACACAAAGCTGACACTCCGCTGCATCGACCTCGTCGTGTACCCTAAGCGGATGGTTGAGCCCATCCGCGTATATGAAGTCGTCGGCTTGCAATCGAAGGTCGAACAAGACTGGATGTACCACATCCGCGACGGCAGCCTGACGCACGTGCAGACGTGGAACAAGGCCATGGAAGCCGTCTTCGCCCATGACTGGCCCGGGGCTGCTGCGCACTTGGAGAGTTTCACCGGCGAAAAGGACAACGTGTGCACCAATTCTTCCCCCCCTGGCACACTGGAAAACTACTCGTGCGTGAAAACTACCTTTTTCTTTTGTGTTAACAATGCATTGTTGGTCTACTCAAAATTAGTAGTTGCCAGCGTACTACATGAAACCTACCAAAGCAGGTGAGTTCCGCTAGTGCGCACAAACAAAAGAAAGGTTTCCACCGCACCACCGACTTTTCTGCGTCCGAGAGCTATTTATTCGCCTTTATTAGAATACGAACTCAGGTGTTATTATTCGTCCCGGCCCTTTAAGCACTAGACCAGGGGACTTTGGAAACCCGGTTTCCCGGTTTCAGAAACCGGGTTTTTCCGGTTTCGGTTTTTCAAAAACATAAAAATAATTTATAAATTATGATTTCAAGTGGCCCCTGTACTGTACAGTGACTGCAGTTACATGGCGCGTCACGGTGTGTCACTGCAATTCGAAGCTTTTCACTTACCATCTCCGTAGTTTGATAGAGGTGCACACCACCACCGCAAGCTTATATCTCACCACCCCCCTCCGCCCCCTTGTTTGCGTGCGCGGGCGACGGTTCCAGGCACTCAGACACCCACAGACACCGCAGAGCCCCAAAACCGGGGTTTTGGCTGAAACCGGCTTTTTGCTCGGTCAGACAAAGAGCTAAAGTCCCCTGCACTAGACCCGCTAGATGAAAAAAACGCCCCCCCCCCCCCCCAGGCATCTTGTTAAGATCCATCCATCCATCCATCAGCCGGCTGACCCCCCCCCCCCCCCCCCCTCAGGCTTTTTTCACTGTGGAGGGGGGAGACGCTACCTGTCACACTCAAAGGTGGTCACCACGGTGGGCGGTCAGAAAAAAAAATTTTTTTTTTTGCCCCAAATACCCCAAATACCACACTTTGGAAAAATTTTTGTGGGCCCACTTTTGGCAGAAAATTTTGACCATTTCACCTTAGAGAATTTGACCACCCAGCCTCCAAGGCAACTGCACTGTAGAGGGGGGGGGTCTGGTTTATCCGGCCATCCGGCCAAAGTGGCTGATCCTTAACAAGAGCGCTGCCCCCCCCCTCGCGCTATTTTTTTTTTTTTTTTTTTTCCCCCGCCCGATGTCGCTGATGACTAACGGACCGTCGGACCCGTCCCAACGGGGATACTTATGGAAGTTACAATGAAGGCTTAGACCGGTACGGGCTACATGGCAACTCCTGCTCAACATGTAGAACGTGGGGAGCCCTTGGTCACATTCAATACGGGTGTGATCGTGGTGTCGGTCGCAACAGTCGTTTTGCTAGCCAAAGAGAGAGATAGAGAGAAAAAGAGCGCCAGAGAGAAAAGAAAAGATAACGTTATCTTCCGGAAAAGAAGGGTTACGCGAACCCCTGAAAAAAATAATAACAAAATAACAAAAAAATCCGAAAAAATAAAAAAACACAAACCGACGAAGACCCCAAAAACCTTTTTCAACCTCTCCAATTCCCTTCAAGCTAGACCATTATACAACGACCCCCCCCCCCGCGACCGTTTCCTAAACAATCCTTCACTAAATCCGCGGTGAAATAGCCTGGCCTCAGTGGTGCAAGCACCACGCGCTCTTCAAACCCAAGAAACCTTTCCCCCCCCCCCCCACAGATGTACGCCCGCTTGCAGCACATCATCACCGAGCAGACGTACGCGCCGATAACCGTCATGCGACTTTGATTACCTTGGGTACTTCTCCAGGCAAATCGTCAAACACGCCTAAAAACGACGGGTTTTGCGCGGCGTGCCCTCATATTAGTATTAACCGTCAATACTAATCGCCACCCCCCCTAACAGTTAGATCTCTGTGTTGTGCACGCCGTGGCGGATCTTCCTGTGCGTCTGGTAGCACGGGTGGTCCTGGCTGACGAGCTACGATCAGCCGCCAGACAAACCAGGCTAACACCGCTGTCTTGTCCGCAGGCACTCAGGTTCCGCGCTGATGATGGTCCACCTGGGACCGAAACACGGCGCAGACGGGACCAGTGCGGCGTTGAGCACATATCCATTCCAAGCACGTTCTTGCAACCCCCACCCAGATCTATGTGTTGTGCATAGACGCAGCGACCCTGGCGTTGTCTGTGTCCTTGACCGAACATCGATTACCCGAGGTTATCCCGCACGAGGGGCGGGGCATCCCTTCTGCTTCTAGTCCCTGGTATCTGACGGTTGTTCGATCGGACAGTGCCGGGATGCCACCAGATGGATGGACCAGTGCAATGTTGGAGGAAATAAGAACGCGCCACGCCATCCACGGCGTTTCCTTGCGCCCTGTACCAAGAAACAGACGTCCAGGGAAAAGCTTCCAACGAAATACAATTCCATCCCCTCATCATTTTTCGGTTTCGACCGTGGTTACAGTGACGTGCCTTATTTTCTTTTGTATGAGCACCTGCTTTGTAGGAAATGCTTGAGGAGACTGCCAGTTGCGATAGATCAAAGGAGGTAAATGTGCTGTAGCCCACACGAAACACAGGTAAATCTGGGTTTAGTGGCGGGCGTAGGCGTTCAACAAAAAAGACCCGCTTTGGGAGCACAGATTTTTTCCTGAGCGGGCCACCTGCCCACCGACTTGGCAGAATGAAAAGGTGGGTCCCCAGACCCCCCCCACCTTGGTATCCGAAAAATATTTCTTGAGCGGAATTGAGAAAAATTTCCCCCGCCCCAGCATAAATATGTGGTCGAATTGACAGTGCGGCGGACCTCTACGGTGAGAGTCACAGGTTCGAATCCCGCCAGGGTCGATTTTTTCACCAGTGCGGCGGACGGTTCGAATCCCGGCATGTTTTTCACCTTTTTCGAGCACTTTCATCGAAATTCTAAAGCCATCGGTGACAGTGGTGGGTAGCGGGCGTGACCGGTCCGGAAACGTTAGTTTGAGGGTTGTCCCACTTTTTTCGATCACCAATACTGACGTTTGAGGGTTGTCCCACTTTTTTGGATCACCAATACTGATGTTTGAGGGTTGTCCCACTTTTTTGGATCACCAATACTGACGTTTGAGGGTTGTCCCACTTTTTTGGATCACCAATACTGACGTTTGAGGGTTGTCCCACTTTTTTCGATCACTAAAACTGATGTTTGAGGGTTGTCCCACTTTTTTGGATCACCAATACTGATGTTTGAGGGTTGTCCCACTTTTTTCGATCACTAAAACTGACGTTTGAGGGTTGTCCCACTTTTTTGGATCACCAATACTGACGTTTGAGGGTTGTCCCACTTTTTTCGATCACCAATACTGACGTTTGAGGGTTGTCCCACTTTTTTGGATCACCAATACTGACGTTTGAGGGTTGTCCCACTTTTTTGGATCACCAATACTGACGTTTGAGGGTTGTCCCACTTTTTTCGATCACTAAAACTGACGTTTGAGGGTTGTCCCACTTTTTTGGATCACCAATACTGACGTTTGAGGGTTGTCCCACTTTTTTGGATCACTAAAACTGACGTTTGAGGGTTGTCCCACTTTTTTGGATCACCCTGACGTTTGAGGGTTGTCCCACTTTTTTGGATCACCAAAACTGACGTTTGAGGGTTGTCCCACTTTTTTGGATCGCCAATACTGACGTTTGAGGGTTGTCCCACTTTTTTGGATCACCAATACTGACGTTTGAGGGTTGTCCCACTTTTTTCGATCACTAAAACTGACGTTTGAGGGTTGTCCCACTTTTGTTGTCTGAAAAGTGGTCTAGCTGTAGATTTCTAAGTGAGAACACCAACAGGATTGTTGAAATGGGGTTGAAAAGTTTATTGGAAAACCCGTACCGTTTGGGCGGGGGGCGTAGCCCCCCGCACCCCCCTGTTTTTCATGTTTTTTGGCGGGATATCTGAAAATTTTCTGAAAAACTCGCGGAGAACACCAATCCGGAGTGATTCCAGAATTCTGGAAAACCGGACCCTCCTGGGGGGAAAAGGTGGGTCCCCCACCCCCCCCCCTATAAATGGTGGGCTGGTGGCCCGCTCAGGAAAAAATCTGTGCTCCCTTTGTAGTTGTATTGTTTTCTCCCCCTCTAGCCTCCTTCGAAATGAGCACAAGGCAGTCCCTCGAGTATTTCTTTTGCAGCAGTCCGAATTGGGGTGTACAAAAAAAGGTGGGGGGCAACAGTGGGGCCTGCGGTTGTCAGTTTTTTTTTTGTTGTATAAGACGCTAGTCTTAGATGGTTAATATTAACCGACTAATGATATACTGTGAAACAGGGCCTCTCGCTCCTCACACAACCGCTCGCGCTCTTGCTTGCGCCAACAATTGATTGTAAAACTCGAAAGAGAACGCTGGCAGCGTGTTGCGGGGGGAGATTCGCAACAGGCTAACCTACCCTGGCACGTTCAAACACACCCCTCCAACCTTGCTTTCGGCGAGTAGACACGAGGATTTCGCTCAGGAATAACGCGAGACATGGAAGGATTCCAACTTGACGCGCCGAAGGAGCTCAAGCAAGCTTACTAGGTGGGCGGCTTTCCACCATACAAAAAAATAGGCCAGACCGGACGAACGAGGTTCCAGGGGATGGTGACGGGATAAAAACACAAGCCGAAATCATCCCAGGGGCGACACCCGTCCCTCACACTCCTGCGTAAGAGCAATGAAGAAAAACTCGACGGCTGCCTTGTGCTTATTTCGACGGGGGAGAATCAATACAGCAGGGCCAGCGGAAGGAAATGCTCGACAATAACTGCCAGACAAAGAACAGAAGGGATCCAAAGTGCTGTAACTACCGAACCACGTGTTGAACGGACGTGAGGTCATACGGGTCTACCCCAACACGACACATCACGCAAACACAACCTGTCATGCGGGTCTACCCCAACACGACACATCACACAAACACAACATGTCAAAGTCCTGAGTGAGAAAACAACATACGGTGGTGTAAGCGAAGAACAAAGCAGATTGTGTTTGTATTGGATTGGCCCCTCTACCTCTTTTTTCCTCCCTTCCATTCGGAGTCAAAGCAGCTACGTCGTGTCTTTTGCGCTTGCGCCGCCACTAACCCAGGTTTATCTGTGTTTCGTGTGGGCTACCGCATTTTCCTCCTTCGCGATTTTGCAAAAAGACAGCCTCCTCTCAAGTATTTCCTGTACAAAAAGTGAACCACCCCAAAAAGAAAAGAAAATACGAGAAACTCGCGCAGCGCATGGGCTTGTTCCCTGACAAGGTCTACACTACCTACCTTGTCTCCAACGACAACTTTCCTTCCTCTCCCCCTCCAACCACCTGGTCCTTGGGAGGCTTGGTGATGCCGTATTCCCACAGTATACCGTACGATCGTTTGCGACATGCGCGCCGCAGAGAAAGACAAAATAGTCTCTCTGGGGCTCCACGAAGTTCGATGGGCCTCTGCCTGTGACCTTCTGCTTTCCCGTCATGCAATGCATCTATTCTTGTCGTCACGCAACAGATCCTTGGAGTTGTGACGATTATTTCTTTCCGGCCCCGAACAACAAAACTGCAAAAAAAAAAAAAAAAAAAAAAAAAACCGAGACTGTACATCAACCCCGGTTGATTCTCGGCAACACAAAGCAACAACAAATCGCTAACCCAAACAACTTCCGCCGGTTGAGTAAACTTGCCTAAAGAAATCAACTGCCTTCGGGTAGGCTGGTCTGACACTAGTTGACAGGGTTTTTTCTCTTTATCGAAAAAATCTTTTTATCCCATGGGGACCTCATTTTTGCTCCAGGCCTCATCATCCCACTCAGGCTCATTGTCCCATTCTGAGGCTCATTATCCCACATGTGGTAGTTCAGGCTGAAGAATGTGCAGTCCAAAATGCGAGCAGGTGGGGAGAAAGTGTTACAAAATGGGTTAAAACACCATGATGTGCGCCCAACAGAGATCGTTGCATTCTCTGCAATGTTGCAAATGTAGTTCACGGGGTGGCTAGACCGGCCCCGTGGGCATTTGAAGAAGTTGTGAGATTCGCACAGCCCTCGAGGCAAACCCGAACACGCGAAGGAATGCCTCGGTTTCCAGTCAGCTTTTGAGACATTCTTGAGAGCAGACTTTTGCTTGTATCGAAGGACTGCTGAACAACCGTGACCAGTGGAATAATTGCATTAACTGGGACAGTGTTGCTCCGTCACCGTCGTTGCTGCACTAGTGTATATCTCCTTCTTGTACTTGTTGAGCAGCCGAGCAGCGTCGACAGCGAGTTTGCTGACGGTGTTTTCCCCACATGTATTCCTTATACCAGAGGATTCGATAGGGTTTCTATCAAGGCCTTCTTCAGGCTTCACAGAGACGCGGCACCAGCAACTTTATCTGCTTTAAAGCCAAGCACTAACGGGCTTCTCTTGGGTTTGGGCACGTTTTCACCCCGATTCTCTCGCCCAAGTCACGGAAGGCATGGCCTCGTACTCGGCTGTCTTTGTCGACCACTCGGGTTTTTGCCAGTCGAATCAAGACATGGTGTTTTCCACAACACAAGTTGAGAAAGCCATTTCCCACTCGATAAACACACTGCCATCGGGTTTCTCGCCACTCGTGGAATAATGAGGCCTGCGTGAGTGGCTCAAATGAGGTCCTCCATGGGATAAAATTACCTATCTTATCGAAATGGACTTATTCCAGCGGGGGCACTCGTGCCAAAATCGAAAAACTTGAGTGGAATAATGACCCATTATTCGATAAGATAATAGCTATTTCACTAGAAAAAAAAAAGAACTTCACAAGCATCCAAAAGGTCGAAAGACACCAATCTGTACGTCCATTCGGATCGTCGGAAACACAAAAAGAATTCTGAAAACGGGCCTGGTGAAAAAGTTTTTTTTACTAAAGGGGTTTTGTGTGGGAGAGCTGTGGCAGCGACTTCTGGAGCTTGTGGCAGCGGTGGGTTGTGGGTACTGTGAGTGTTGTAGGTTCGAGGTTCCCAGTGTTGTGGGAGCGAGGCTCAGACAGGCACAAGCATGATCTGACTGGCCCACACCACACTGCAAGTGACACACATGCGGTCGAAAAAAAAAGTCGCCAACTCAAATTCCTTTTTCACTACGGGTTTGGCCCTCAACTGGTGTTTGGAAATTACCCTGCTAGTTGTCGTCGGGAAAAAACACGTCGAAAGGCACCAATCTGTACGCCCATACAGGATCGTCGGAAACACAACCCCCACCCCCCCCCCCCCCCCCAGTGCTGATGCTAAGGCCCCTAAACTCGGCATCGTTGTCAGCCGGACGGCAACGAGGGTGGGTGGGTCCCCCCCCCAAGAAACTTTCCCCCCCTCCTGCAGGGCCTGTGTGCAGCAGGGTGGTGACCGCTCCAAGGTGGTTTCCTCAGCAACGACCAAAAAAAAAATTTTTTTTTTGGCCCAAATCCTCCCAAAAAAGCACTCGAAAAAATTTTTTTTGACCCACTTTTTCCACCATTTCACCTTAGAGAATCTAGCTAAGGTGGGTCCCACAGTAGGTCCACAGTGGGTTGCACCAGGAGGGGGGGGGGGGGGGGTACCCACCCCCACCCAGGGTTAGCAACTTCGTTTTGGGTCTCAGGCTTAGTATCAGCACTGCCCCCCCCATCAAACACTTAGAGGCAAGTAGCGCCTGAACACGAAACTAAGATTTTCCCCCCCCTCCAAAAAAAAAAGGAAAAAAAAAGCCACGCTATCCAAAGCAACTCCTGCCGGTAGAGAAGATGTTTGCCTCGCGGAATCAACTGCCATCGGGTGGGCCCGTCTGGCACGTGCTCGTAGGGGGGATATTCAGCAAAACCCGTGGGAAGCGACCCGGCCAATACGAACGACTAAACGGAACATGTGAACCGAAGGACGATGTTATGGTACACTTCCTGCTAAGACTCTTCCGGAGGAGATGTGTGTGCGCAGCCGCGACGACACCTCGCGGTGGATCGAGCGGGTGAAGTGAAGACAGTTCTGAGACTCTGCGTGACGCGTTCCACGAGATGAACACTGATGAGGGCACCCTCTGTCTTGTTGATACCCTGGACAGCGGTCTCCAGCGTGTCATCCGCTACCTTCCGAAAATTGTCAACCGGCGCATTATGGTCAAGCATTGCGTCACAGTAGCAACCGTTGCGTTGGCAATAACTTCCAACACCCATGCGAACCAGCTGATACCACAGCCTGACTAGGTGCCGTAGGGATGGACTGACTTATCCGTACCATGGGCAGGCTTATCCGTACCATGGGCAGGCTTATCCGTACCATGGGCAGGCTTATCCGTACCATGGACAAGCTTATCCGTACCATGGACAAGCTTATCCGTACCATGGACAAGCTTATCCGTACCATGGACAAGCTTATCCGTACCATGGACAGGCCTATCCGTACCATGGACAAGCTTATCCGTACCATGGACAAGCTTATCCGTACCATGGACAAGCTTATCCGTACCATGGACAGGCCTATCCGTACCATGGACAAGCCTATCCGTACCATGGGCAGGCCTATCCGTACCATGGACAGGCCTATCCGTACCATGGACAAGCTTGTCCGTACCATGGACAGGCCTGAGTGAGAAAGCAACACACGGTGGTGTAAGCGAAGAACAAATCAGATTGTGTTTGTATTGTATTTTTGTATAAGCACCTGCTTTGTAGGAAGTGCTCGAGGAGACTGCCAGTTGCGATAGATCAAAGGAGGTAAATGTGCTGTAGCCCACGAAACACAGGTAAATCTGGGTTTAGTGGCGGGCGTAAGCGTTCAACAACCTCTTATACTTCCTCCCTTCCATTCGGAGTCAAAGCAGCTACGTCAAGTATTTTTTGGTTCCGTCACTTGGTGCTGGCAGTACGAAACGGTGGCAGTATTGCGCAGAGGGCCAGCAGACATCGCAGTTATCGGTCGGACAACAAAATCGTCAGCCGGCGCCACGCTGGAGGATCATGTAGGAGACAGTTGTGGGCTGAGTTTCGATCTGCGGGAAAGGGAGTAAACTGAACGGAAAACAAGCACTGCCGAAGAACACGAGATAAGAGAAGAAGAAAAAAACAAGAAATTACAAGAAAAGGGAAAACCAGCAAGCAAACAATATAACAAAGTCGCCAGACACCAGCAACGACGCAAATCGTCGACCGCGCATAAAGAAGAACAACAATCCTGCATCTAGGGGGAGAAGTCGCCTTGAGAGATGTACGTGTAGGTTGATCGACTTACCTTTTTGTTTTGACCCTTGTTTCTTATTCGGGTTAGGAATCCCTGTCAACCTCCAAAACCTGCCGCCCATGTTTTTTTTTTTTCGTAATAACAATTATTTCGTAATAACAATTAAGGCGTAAAGTGCTTATATGGCCAGCAATGTTTCAGAAAATTGCTTATATGGCCAGCAATGTTTCAAAATTGCTTAGGGTAGGCGGTTTTTTTTTTTTGGCCCATGTCCGTCGGCCCACAGAAATTTACGGGCGCGCGCGCGCAAAAAAAAAACTTTTCAGAAAAAAAAAGCTTTTGCCACAAGACTTTCTGCTACTGGATGTCACACCATATGTGCCGGCTATACTACTGGCCAGTCCGCTGTTGGCACTTTTGTGCCCGTTGTTGGTAGAATTTCTGGACGATGAGCTCAAAGGTGAGTGAGAAGATGAACTTGATGTGTCCGAGGGGTTGCGGTTGCAGTCTAGAGTTCAACAGTCCTGAACGCCGCGCGGGGTGCGTTTCGACAAAACCTTCCATAGTCGGAGGCCGCAGATGATAGACGATGCCACAGGAGAAAAAACACTCGGGTTTGAACTCGAGATCGCGGTTCGCTGGGTACGCTGCGAACAATAAAGCAGTGACCCAGAGGACTGTCGATTGCGCGGGTGTCCGTCAATCTCTTATCTCTCTTCTGACATGCCCCATTGCGATGTCACGGTCCTACCGAACCACCGTGCGAGAGCCTACTGACGGCTGGTCGGTGGCATTTCCATCGGCGAGAATAAGCGCCAGCTACCCGCAGATAGTATGGTGAACTTCAACTTCTGCTTTCCTCCACCTTGTGCAAGGATGGTTGCTCTCGCGGCTTCTGCGGCGGTCTGCTGTTGAAACCCCCAAAGGCGGACGTCGACACCGTCACTTCGGGTGTAGTGGCTTTGTCAATATTACCCGAGTACACAAAGATGCCCTGCTTGGTGTAAACGGAGTTTGTCGGTACTCTGCCGACCCTCCTGTCAGCAAGCTTTAGCCAGTGGCCACCTTCTGATGCGTAGCAAACGGCGCCGGACTCACAAGATGTACCTCACCCACATCGAAAGAGACCATTGATGTCTCGACATCCGCACGGAGGGCAGGTGCTTCTAGCACACGGCAATTGGTTAGACGCCGTGTGCAACGAAGGCAGTTATGCTCAGGGATGTGCGGTCTAGACTGTCAGGCGACGAGTGCCGTTTTCTTCGCAAATATACCGCGGCACAAGGCATTGCCGCCGGTCAAGTGCACTAAGTCGCAAGCACCGTGAACGCATCGCTTGCCCCGCGTCCTTTTCATGCCTCCTCAGTCGAATCTCAGATACTAGTAGCTGTTTGAGGCGTCGGAAGGCATAGACGCGTGCACTGCCCCGGACTGGTTCTGTGTGATAATCGCACCACAGTGGCAAAACCTCCCGACACGCACACTTTCGAGGCTGAGGCTGTGCTTGTATCCCGCGTGCTTCGACTGCGTCCAGCAGGAGCTACGCAAATCTTGCTGTTTAGATTGACACCAACGTCAAAGTAGCACGATATTGCTTGCCCAGCGCACCAACCCAGCACCGGGCATAGTCAGCTTCAAAGTCAATACACACTGAGGTAAACAAAGTCTACGCGATTTGCATCGCCGTGAAGTATCGGTGTGATGAACAGGTTTTCGACTTTTCGCGAGCCGGACACGCTCGTGACTACGCCTGCAGTCGCTCTCACGACCGGTTCCAATGCACAGATCCCAAAAGTTTTTTTTTGGCAAAAGTTTTTTTTTTCCGGGGGTTCCCAAAAATTTACGCGCGCGCGGACATGGGCCAAAAAAAAAAAAAAAACCGCCTACCCTAAGCTAAATAAAAAGATTTGAAAGTGCTATAAGGGTAGGCGGTCTTTTTTTTTTTTTTTTTGGCCCATGTCCGTCGGCCCACAGAAATTTACGCGCGCGCGCGCAAAAAAAAAACTTTTCAGAAAAAAAAAACTTTTGCCACAAGACTTTCTGCTACTGGATGTCACACCGTATGTACCGGCTACACACCGCTTCACACCGTATGTACCGGCTCTACCTACCGCTTCACACCGTATGAACCGGCTCTACCTACCGCTTCACACCGTATGTACCGGCTCTACCTACCGCTTCACACCGTATGAACCGGCTCTACCAACCGCTTCACACCGTATGTACCGGCTCTACCTACCGCTTCACACCGTATGTACCGGCTCTACCTACCGCTTCACACCGTATGTACCGGCTCTACCTACCGCTTCACACCGTATGTACCGGCTATACTACTGGCCGGTCCGCTGTTGGCACTTTTGTGCCCGTTGTTGGTGGAATTCCTGGACGATGAGCTCAAAGATGAATGTGGTGAGCTTGATGTGTCCGAGGGGTTGCGGTGGCAGTCTAGAGTTCAACAGTTCCATAGTCGAAGGCTGCAGAGGATAGACGATGCCACAGGAGAAAAAACACTCGGGTTTAAACTCGAGATCGCGGTTCGCCGGGTACGCCGCGAACGATAAAGCAGTGAACCAGAGGACTGTCGATTGTGCGGGTGTCCGTCAATCTTGTATCTCTCTTCTGACATGCCCCATTGCGATGTCACGGTCCGAGTGCCGTTTTCTTCGCAAATATACCTCGGCACAAGCATTGCCGCCGGTCAAGTGCAAAGCACTATGTCGCAAGCACCGCGAACGCATCGCTTGCCCTGCGTCCTTTTAATGCCTCCTCAGTCGAGTCTCAGATACGTCCCTACTAGTAGCTGCTCCAGGCGTCGGAAGGCATAGACGCGTGCACTGCCCGCGGACTGGTTCTGTGTGATAATCGCACCACGGTTTGCATGCAGGTGGGGGTGGGGTAAGATCCTGGGACTGCTACGGGCGCAACCCCCCGCATCCTTGACTAGGTTTGATGCGTTATCTCCCGTCTGTCCGATTCTTCAGCGTGCCTTCGCACGCGCCTTTCAGCTTCTTCTCCTGTCGTATTGCTGTTTTGTTGTGTTGTTTTCGTCTTTTGAAGCGTACGAAAAGAAAAAAAGAGGAACATTTTCCAAAGACCGTCCGCCGTGTTTCGACACCACCCAACGAAGGAAGTAAAAAAACTCGAAACAACAGTCTTAAAAAGTAAAGAAGAAAATTCGGGTTCCTGTTTTCTTTTATTTGTTTACAACCACCCCTTCGTTTTCCGTTCGTCGAGCTTGCCTGCCGTCTGTCGCGGTACGAGATTCGAATGAACGAGCGCAGACGCAGTGTCACGTCTCCGGGCGATTAGTTGCACGGGAAATCCAACGACAAAGACGAACTAACAGGTGCCAGCCATAGCCACACCCAAGGAAAGAGCCCCAAACCACCTTGACTGTCGACCGTAGACACGAAAATGTGGATAATGGCCGCCAATGACCAACAACCAAGGTACCCACCGATTCTCTTACCTCGTGTAACCACCACTCTTACGACACTCAGAGCTCATACATATTGGCGAAGGTCACCCGGAGGTTCAAGCGAACTTTCACTCTTAAAAACGGGTTCTTAGAACTCGAAACAGGTCTGGAAAACATTTGGGAACTCTGGGGTCTGGCATGTTGCCGTTCAGGCGGGATACATGTCGGCTTCCTACTCATGGGGGACCAAGGTTGGCACTCAAACATAGAACAAACCACCGACGCTACTACAGCTGGGCCTGTGATCCGCTTTGACAACTCTGGTCTGGGGTCTGGCATGTTGCCGTTCAGGCGGGATACATGTCGGCTTCCTACTCGTGGGGGACCAAGGTAGGCACTCAAACATAGGACAAACCACCGACGCTACTACAGCTGGGCCTGTGACCCGCTTTGAGAACTCCGGGGTCCGCGTTGGACCATTCCACTCGCCACCGCGTGTGGTGAAGCGAAATGCTGAGGTTTGATTAAACCAGCTGGATTCCTCTTGTTCGCAACGGTCCCAAGCTGCGCCCAGACCTAGAGTCAAACTCAACAGGGTCTTCTGTCCCCCTTGACAGTTTCAAGTCCGTTGTCTTGACCAGATAGTAGATAGAGACAGAAAGAACCTCATTGGTCCATTCATGCGCGTCTTTAATCAGAAGACGAGGCATTTGGCTACCTTCAGAGTCATAGTTAATCCCGCCGTTTACCCGCGCTTGACCTGATCTCTCAGCGTTGACTTGCAGGGCTCTGGGCAGAAGTCACATTTCACTCGCCACCGCTGTGATGAAGCAAAATGCTGTGGTTAATTCTTGCCAGTTGGATTCTTCTTGTTCGTAACAGTTCCAAGCTGACACTTCATTGCGGGCACAACATGCAAGAAGGCCTGGAAGAAAACGGGAGCCGCGGGTAGCAACCGAGAGCCACTCACAGCACCTTCAATCTGAGCCCAGACCTAAACCCGCACTCACACAATGCCGCATGTAGAATATTGCCCCCGAGTGGCTACTCCAGACTAGTTGCCACATATCCTTCGCATTAAAACCTCAAAGCGTACGCTGTTTAAAGCCCGCCCCTCGTACTCTTTAGCACGCGGGGGGCTCAGGGCCACATTCATTGCGAATGTGTTCGTGGTGTCGGCGCCGCAGAGGTCTGTTTTGGCTAAATCTCCCTGTATCTCCCTGTGCACGCCCAAAGAGAACCAGATCGATGACTTGTTCCCTTATCTTCGTCGTGTCCGCCTGCAGCCACGTGGACAAGTGCTATCAAGGGTCGTGTACTGTGTACAGACCCGGTTCATCGATTGGCAAACGTCACGTTTGCACGTTTGCCAAACGTGCAAACAACAATCATCTTTGACTGGGCCACGGCTCGCTCCGCGCCCACGGCGCAACGACTTGCGCCCGCCGTAGTAGTACGGGATAGTAGTGGGGCGACCGGATACTCCTCGGAGAGATGGTCCCTGCACTCTAACTCGTCTCTCTCTCTCTCAAACGTTTGCGTTTGATAAATCTTGTCAAACGTACGTTTGCAAACGTTTGACAACATCACTGCCCGGGGGGGGGGGGGGGGGGGCGCAGTGCTGACACTACCCTGAGAGCCCCCAACGACTTTGCAAGGGACCCCCCCTCCCCCCCAACCAGACTCACACCGCAGTCCTGTCTGCAGACACTCAGGTTCCACGCTGATGATGGTCCGCCTTATGTGTCCGTGGCTTAAAGGACCGAAACACGGCGCAGACGGGACCAGTGCGGTGTTGAGCACATACCCATTCCAAGCACGTTCTTGCAATCCCCCCATTCCAGTAGGGTACTTCGCGAACGCGACTTGCTGCCCTCAGCACGCAGGATTACTTCCTCGCACTCTTTTCCTTTTGGTACTTCAACCATTGGTGCTGCACACGGCAACCCCATGTCCACTGTGCTCTGCGGAGTTTACTTCGCAGATTGCCACCGTAAAAAGAAGCCAAGTCAGTGCTGCCTAGCGAGTCGCAGTCACAATCAGGGCGAGTGCCCTGAGTTTTTTAACTGATTGCTCAGACACGGTTGTAGGGGCCTTCTCCCCGTGACGGATTCGCCTGTGCTCTAGTAGCGCGGGTGGTCCTGGCTGTGACGAGCTACGAACACCGCCTGACAAACCAGACTCACACCGCAGTCCTGTCTGCAGACACTCAGGTTCCACGCTGATGATGGTCCGCCTTATGTGTCCGTGGCTTAAAGGACCGAAACACGGCGCAGACGGGACCAGTGCGGTGTTGAGCACATACCCATTCCAAGCACGTTCTTGCAACCCCCCCCCCCCTTCTACAGTGCATGCCGCACCACATATGACAAGTACATGCTTGTCATATGACAAGTACCTACTCGTCATATGACAAGTTTTGTGAAGGAATTACTCTACTCTCGCATACAATTGGCTGGGAAAAGTATGGTACAACCCAATACCCGGAAACGGTATTAATTCGAGCGACAACTGACGGATCAAGCTCTGTGACAGAAGAAACAAAGACGGAAAGCTCTCCTAGTCCCTGCACCTAGGTTCCAAAGGAGTTTGCGCGAGATGGATATGTTCTGCGGTGCAAAATGGAAGAAAGGAATTGGACACAGACAGACCAACTGCCCTGGACAAGACAAAAACGAGAACAAGAAGTCCGCGACATGGGAAGCGATGGGCATCCCACATTTCCCGACAAACATTCGACGCGACATGCTCTCCTTCGAACTCCAGACCAAACATGTTGATTTTCAACTGAAACCTCTCCGTCCGCCGCCTATTCCACCAGTTCCAGAAGTTCTGACGAACGACGCAATACACTTGTGTAAGTGTATTGCTCGTGCTAACGACCAGGCCACCCAAAAGTTGGACTCGACTTCGCAACGTGGGCTTTAGTGAGCACAGCGGCAAAAAGACAGGATGGGGCCAGAAGTATTTTGGTAGCCCGCAAGACGAGCCATACACGCGAGTCAAGCAGAACTGCCCGTTCTGCAATAAGCATGTCGGGACACTTGGCTTTAGGCAACACTTACTGTATGTGCATCCAAAGAAGCTGATAACAAACCCTGTCCTCTGTGCCTCCAACCTTTTGTTCTCGAAGGGAACGGAAACACATCTTCCGTTCTTTCCTCGTTTCGTGGTGCCACTATCTTTATGGGATCCTCGGGTGAACTAGCCCTTGATAAAAGCTTGCCTGTAGACACGCAATTCCTTTCTTCCATTTGCACCGCAGATCTCGCACAAACCCCTTTGGGACCTAGGTGCAGGGACTGGGAGAGCTTTCCGTCTTTGTTTCTTCTGCCACAGAGCTTGATCGGTCAGTTGTCGCTTGAATCAATACTTTTTGCGAGTATTGGGTTATATACCATACTTTTCTCAGCCAATTGTATGCGAGACTAGAGTAATTCCTTCACAAAACTTGTCATACGACAAGAAGGTACTTGTCATATGACAAGTATGTACTTGTCATATGACAAGTACCTACTTGTCATGGATTGTACTTGTCATTGTACTTGTCATATGACAAGTACAACGTACTTGTCATACGCATGACAAGTACGTGGTGCAGTTGCCTTGGAGGCTGGGTGGTCGAATTCTCTAAGGTGAAATGGTCAAAATTCCCTGGCAAAAGTGGGCACAGTGAAAATAGCCTGCACGACGCACTTGTTAGCTGTTTTTTTTGGGACATAACTAGTTATATTTCTAACAAGTGATGTAACAAGTGGTCACTTGTTATATAACAAGTGATCACTTGTTATATAACAAGCAATCACTTGTTTTATTGGGAAAAATAAATTCCCTCTGGTGGAAATGGCTTGAGGAGCGTGACGATAAATTTCGTTTATTTTTTGACCTGTGGTGAGTGAAATCGCGTGTTTTGAGCTCGTTTTGAGTCTAATTCATCCTTTCTGATCCATATCAAGAACTCGACCGCAGCACTTGTCAGCAGCGCTCATCCAACAGTCCTACCCAGCACGACAGCACCTGTGCAGTCCTTCATGCAAGCGCCCATGCAAGCGGCATCGTATGTTGTGAACTACAACGTCAACCTGCCGGGACTCCCCCAGTTGCAGCAGAACAACCAGGCACATTGATCTGTGACCCGTCACTTACAACAACTCCACTCCAACACAACTTACTGCTGCGCAATGTCTCAGACACACAACGTTCTGCCGCGCACATTTGCTACGCAACGTCTGCTAAACACCAACGTAACTGCAAAGCAATATGCTCAACGTCTTACACAACGTTCTGCCGTGCACATTTGCTACGCAACGTTCTGCTAGACACCAACATAACTGCAAAGCAGTATGGTTTTCTTTCCATCCTCGGGAATTTAGTTTTCCCAATAAAATCATTTATTCGGCAATAATTTCCGCCAATTTTGCCTCGGTGTCGGTTTTAGTCCCTCGGGAGGCCCTCGGGGGGGTTTGCAACCCCTCGCCACTCGCTCCGCTCGTGGCTCGGGGTTGCAAACCCCCCCTCGGGCCTCCCTCGGGACTAAAACCGACACCTCGGCAAAATAAATGGAAATTATCTTGCCGAATAAATGCTTAATATAACAAGTGATTGCTTGTTATATAACAAGTGTTTGGTTGCAATTTCATAAGGAACCTGGGGTTTGTACCTACCTACGAGAGAAAGTCACGTGATCTGCAAGACACCCTCTTGCTGTAGCTCTTCCTCCTCTGTCTGCGGCCCCTCTAGCTGTTCTATCCTCTAGCTGCTGCTGATCCTGCTTCTTCCTCTTGCTGCTGCTCCTCTAGTTGCTGCTCATCTTGCTCCTGCTCTCTTGCTTCTTCCCATCTTGCTGCAGCTCTTCCTCCTGATTCTGCTCCTCTATCTGCTGCCCCTCTAGCTGTTTTATCTTCTGGCTGCTGCTCCTCTGTCTGCTGCTCATCACGCTGCAGCTCTTCCTCCTGATTCTGCTCCTCTATCTGCTGCCCCTCTAGCTGTTTTATCTTCTGGCTGCTGCTCCTCTGTCTGCTGCTCATCACGCTGCAGCTCTTCCTCCTGATTCTGCTCCTCTATCTGCTGCCCCTCTAGCTGTTTTATCTTCTGGCTGCTGCTCCTCTGTCTGCTGCTCCTCCTGTCTGCTGCTCATCACGCTACAGCTCGATAGCAAGACCTCAAATTCCCAAAGAGTCGCGTCTGAATGATAAAGAGCGGCACAAGAACGACTGCAAATTGGCCGATAATCAAACAGCGGCGCGAGAACGACTGCAACTGTGGGCGGCAATGACAGATGACAGATGAACGGAGCTAGACCACAAATGTCCAAAGAGCCATGCCTGAATGACAGCAAACGGCCAAAGTGCGGTACGAGAACGACTGCAAATGTCCATAACACCTGTCTTTTTTTCCTTCAAGGACAGCAGATGACCGCAGAACGGTGCCAGAATGACAGCCAATGTCCAAGGAGCGGCGCCAGAACGACTGCAGATCGCCAGAGATTGCCCCAAGAATGACAGCCAATGACCAACGAGCGGCACCAGAATGACAGCGAACGGGCAAAGAGCGGCGCTAGAACGACGCAACTGGCCGGAGATCGCCCAGGAAGGACAGCCAATGACCAACGAGCGGCACCAGAATGACAGCGAACGGCCATAGAGCGGTAGCAGAACGACTGTGCCAGAATGCCAGCCAATGGCCAAGGAATGCGCCAGAACGACTGCAGATTGCCAGAGATCGCCCCCAGAATGACAGCCAATGACCAGCAAGCGGCACTAGAATGACTGCCTATGACCAACGAACGGCGCTAAAATGACCACAAATGCCCATGACCTGAATGACGGACCAAGAGCGGCGCTAAAACGACTGCAATGGCCGAGCTGCGGAACGAGAACGACTGCAACGGGCCGGAGATCGCCCAGGAAGGACAGCCAATGATGACCAACGAGCGGTACCAGAATGACAGTGAACGGCCATAGAGCGGTACCAGAACGACTGTGCCAGAATGCCAGCAAATGGCCAAGGAGCGGCGCCAGAACGACTCCCAATGACCAAAGAATGCCGCTAGAACGACTACAAATGCCCATAGAGCCTGAATGACGGCGGTCGGCCAAAGAGCGGCACCAGAATGACAGTGAACAGCCACAGAGTGGTACGAGAACGACTGCAAATGTCTAAATCACCTTGCTTGAGGGACGGCAAATGACCGCAGAACGGTGCCAGACTGACAGCCAATGACCAGCAAGCGGCACCAGAATGACTGCCGACGACCAAAGAACGGAGCTAGAATGACCACAAATGCCCAAAGAGCCGCGCCTGAATGACAGCGAACCGCCAAAGAGCGGTACTAGAGCGACTGCAAATGTCCAAAGCACCTTTGTTTGAAGGACGGCAAATGACTGCAGAACGGTGCCAGATTGACAGCCAATGGCCAAGGATTGGCACCAGAACGACTGCCAATCGCCAGAGATCGTTCCAACAATGACAGCCAATGAATGACCAGCAAGCGGCACCAGAATTAACGAACAGCGTGACACGTGAATGGTATCGTTTGGCTGAACAGGAAACTGTCCAAACCTGTCAAAGAATCCTGATCAATCATCAGGCAAAGACAGTTGGATAAACAACAAAGACTGCCTGCGTCGGCCGCGCTTGCAGCGCGTTTCCGAGGAACACCACGAGGAGGTGCAGGTCAGATTTTTGTCCCTCATGTCAAAAACAAGCAATGAGCCATCGTCTGGACTTCGAAGCGGAGGATGATGAGGAATATCCTTTGTGTGACTCTTGATCCCTTTGAAGAGTTTCCTGCAGTTCACAGGGCCACCTTGCCAAAGGAGCTCTCAACAATGCGATGAGTGCCCCTGATGTCGAAATGGGGAAGAAGTTCCGATCTTCGAAAGAACGTCGTTCGTCTGTACTTCGAATTCCTGTGAGGGTTTCTTCAGATGCATCGGTCAAAACCATCATCAAATTGAGCACGCACACCGCTCTCTGCACTTGTTCACTTAATCGCAAAAAAAATGGCATACTTCATTGTTTCCGGTGGGCGCCAAAACAACCGGCATTGAACCTCGTCACCCCGCCATCTTTTATTTTGGTGTCATGTTCTTCCGGTTGTTTTTATTACCTTTTTTGTCGTTTCAATTTGAATGGTTTCAACTTCTTCTTGCTCGAGTCGGGCCTCCCATAGATGAGAGGCCCCCTTTCCTGGACAAGACGGCCGCCTTCTTTCAAAGGTTCGGGATTCACGAGGGGGCCCGCTAGGGCCACCGAGTGCGGGTTTGCGGGTTCACGGGTTTGCTAGTTCCTGTTTGGGTTGTGTGTGCTGAATCCTGTTTTCTTTCGAGTCGGCCTCTTCACACAAGAGGCCGAACCTGGACAAGAAGGCCCACATCAAAGCGCTGAGAATCCATCAAATGCACGAGGGGGCCCGCAGGGCCACCGAGTGCGGGCGGGTTTGCGGAACTTTTTTTAGTACGTGTGACAAACCTTTTTTAGTACGAACGCCGAACTTCGCATCCTGCCCAGGTGCCTTTTTTTAGTAAGAGCGCCCGAACTTTACCTCTCGCTCATTCCGTGTATACGGGCTTCAGCCCGAGCTTCGTGTTGAACACCACTGGCTTCATTTCGAGCACAAGACTCCATGGCAGGGCCACATGCACAGACACAGCCAAAGCCGTTCACTGTGGTGACCTAGTTCAGAATCGATACAGACTTGCGATAGGCACGAGCTGATATTTGTTTCGCTGCCCAGCGACACACATCGCAGGTACACGCAATTCCCCGATCTCCTCAAACATCAAACAAAAGAGAAAGGGTTTCCTTCGATCATGACGGCGCGCACCATACTCGGGCTTTCCCTTCTTGCCACACCGCTGCTTGCTGCTTACACATCGATCACCGCGGAGCTGGAGCATTTCAGCCTTCGACCGAACTTTGCACCTTTTGTAGTAAAAGATGTAGCTACTGCATCGGGCGGCAAAGCAATTGAGCTGCCTGACGGAGTTTCTTTATCGCTCAACCCAAATTCAATGGATGACCGGCAGGTAGTAATTCCCTTTACCACGACACAGGTGGCAGCTGTGAATGTCTACGTTCACGGCCTATTCCCAGACTATACAAGGGATTCGTTTTTTTATGGCATCGATCCTGAAACATCGAGTTACTACACACAAAACGGAGCTATTGCTGCCGATTGGGACATCTATGGGCGCACGTTTCCGTTTCTCGCAGCAGGCGAGCACACTCTGGTGCTCAAAGCGCGAGAAACGGAAGCGGTGATGGACAGGATCGTAATTGTTGTACTCGAAGGCGAGATCTTCTATGCCGGCCCAGTGCTTGTCATAGAGCTTGAATCCCTCTCTTCGCAGAGCTCGTTCTCACCTTTCGTGATTGAGTCTCATGTAGATGCGACGGGAGGGGAGTGCATTGTTTTGCCCAGCAGTAGTACCGCCCAGTTGGACCCCACACAAGGAGCAGACAGGCAAGTGGAAATCGCGTTCACTTTGACAGAGACCTCTGCCGTTAGTATCACAGCTCGTGTCAACTTCCCAGCCAGTACAAGCGCATCGTTCTTCTACAAACTCGATGACGAAAACTTCCAAACACTATCCAGCAGCCAAACCGGAGACTGGGTATCCTTATCCGTTCACAATTACTCAGCAGTTTTGGCAGGCGGTCACACGCTAGTCATCAAAGCGCGGGAAACCGGTGCGAAGCTAGACAGTATCAGTTTGCTCACTTCAACAGGAGGGGTTGCCTTGGTGCGTGAAGAAACACCGCAACCACCCTCCCTGCCGCCAGCCGTACCCGAGGAGAAAAGTACGGGGGGTGGTTCGCTTGCCCCTGTGCAAGAACACGCACCGCAGCCCGGCATGTCGCCGATCTGCGTTTTAGGACTTACGGTTTTATGTGTCGGTGCGGTTCTTTTTTAACCGCGCCGCGCACGGCCCATCAGGGGTTTGATGACTCACCTGGCACACTTGGCAGTCCTTTCTTGGTCTAGTGTCTTACAACTGCACACGTGCAACTTCCCACAACTCTCCCCACATACACATCCCTTGCTCACTGTGCCTCTCTCCATTGAAGAGTTTTTTTTTGCCGAGTAACTCGGCTTCTTTTGCGATGCAGCCCTAGCTATCTCGTTCCTGTCAGCACTGCCGATCATACTGGTACTCTCCCACGCCTGGACCACCCAGCAAAGGCTCCCTGCGGGCCAAGGTCACCTTACTAACACAACTGCCATTTTGTAGCGTGGATACCCCAGCTCTGTAGACCATTGCACAGTGGGGCTATTACGTATGAGTCGATGCAGCCCCTAGGTACCCTATATTTTCGTGATTTGAGGGGTTTGTACCTTTTATCAACAACGAAACACTACCACAACACTACCACAAATACTGTTCGGAACAGCATTTGTGACCTACAGGTCAGAAATGCGGTCAGAAACATGATGGTGCACCGGTAGTGTGACAGGTTGTTTCCACGTTTTCGACTGGGCTCGTTGTCGAGAAAAGGCTGAGACCGCTCGCTTCTGAAATCCAAGCTGACATGGCATGTTTGTCTATTTGAAAAAATAGGCCTATGCCTGCAACTTCCCTGTTTTATATTAGCCACATGCAATGTGTGAGGAAACTGCACCGCCCAAGTAGGACCTTCTGATCATGATCATTTGCCAATTTGCCACCTGAAACCACGTCCAGGATTGGGGCTCAGGGTAGTGCGGTCAACAAAAACTTCTACTTTCTCCTGCTCTCGCGGTGTACGGTTTTTGAAACAACATACCGCACCGTGGACATGTCAGTACATAAAAGAAATGGCAGCGTTGGAACCTGTCATGTAAAGATACGAAACAGGTCCTTCTTCGCACACACATTGAAGATGACATTTCTGACCTGAGAAGAGAGAAAGTGTCATCTTACCTTTAAAACAAAACTACACACTTCTTCTAGCCTTGCGGTCACCGACCGACCACAAAACACCCGAATCACGAAATTTCCACCTAGGGTCCTATCTCCTCCCTCCCCCTTCAAACCCAAGAAACATTTTCCCCCCTTCGCCAAAAAAGTGGAGTCTTGCCTTGGAAGTGGTGTCACATCCAAGTTTCGAGTACATATACACGCGGTTTGGTTGAAACACACCCGCATATTGGTGTTTCTCGGCGCCCAATGTAGCTCCAGCTTCTGAAAGTAAGCTTCACCATGAAGCATACTTCTCTGTTATCGGGCCGGTGCACTTTTTAGCTCCAACACTGGCCTGAGCACTCCCCTGTTTCCGAAAAAGAATGTTCCATTTCCAGTCTTTTGCGACAACCTGATAATCGGTTTCTACCGGTAATCATGCCGATACTGCTTTAATGTTCTCTCCTCATTGATGCCTTCTATCTGATGATGCAAGACTGTTTGTGAGCGCTGAGACTGACTTTGTAATCGAATGAGCCACCTACCTGTTCCAAATGACGGCTTTGGCTGTGTCTGTGCATGTGGCCCTGCCATGGAGTGAGCCACCTACCTGTTCCAAATGCATGTTCGTCTGCACGCCTCTATTGGGCCAATCTTTTCTAATCCATCATCACTATGCTATTGTGAGGTTGCAATATTCTAGACTGTTTCGAGTTTTAAGGATCCATGTTTTGTTTCAAGGCGGGTTGAGGAGTTCCTTGGGTGTGGGTAATGGCTGGTACCTGTTAGTTCGTCTGTTGGTCTTTGCAGCTGACGTGAGAGAAGCTGCTGGCATCTGAATGAAGTACCCGAGGGACTGGCTGCGGCCAAGAGACGTAAGAGACAAACAAAAGGCATAAAGATAGCTCAGCTCAAGTGCAGCCGCTAAGGTGAGGACTGGTGGTTTGTATCAGGCCGGTGATAGGAGGCCGATTGCTAGTCGCTGTCTAGAGGTCCGGGAACGGAATGCGTTCCCTGGATTGTATGCATCCATAACCAGAAGAACTGATGGGGCCTCCGAGTCTGCCTTCACCGGAAACGTCTTCAGGAGAAAGCTGAGTGATCCCGCAACACTCCCCAAAACCTCATTGGAAAGAACCTTCCACGGTTCATCACTCTTGGCTACACTCCCCTGTGAAAGGCCCATGCAAATACCGGTGCGCTCCTTCACTAAGGTTCCCAATCGTGCGCAATCCTTCAATGACATCCCCAGCTGACCACGATTCTCAGCTATCAACTGCCCAATTGCTCGAACGGTCGGTGCATCCATTTTCATAGCCATGGTTCTTTTGGGTGATCGAAAAGCAGCAACCTGTCAATTCGATTCTTCCACTTCAATGATCAGCAACATATGAAACGTGAAACGTGGACCGACATATTGAGTGTCCGCTTCAGCTTACAATTAGTGTACTACAATGGTCAACAAGCCAGAACACCAAAGACGGATACTTCCACGTTTGTCATCACACTGACCCATCGTTCAGTTTATTCAATTTCAACTTGCCCTCGTCCACGCCGGGAAACAGGGAGAAAAGCTGCCCAAGAGTTACATGTATCCCCTGCAATTGATCACCAACTTCTTGTTCGGGGCATTAAGAGGGAAAACAGAGGGGATTTGCTGCGCAAAATATTGGGTCATGATCAAAATGAATGTCGTCGTCAAAAAAGATAGGAGGTTACCGTCATCACGAAGGGCAGAAAGGAAAAAGCCTTTCGCTGACTTTTTACGTCGCTAGTTTGCAGGCTGAAAGTGCACCTCGTGATCGGATGCGTTATCGGAATTGTCGGTGTCGTCTGCACTGGCGCGGTCATCTTCGACTTGGTCTAATGACACGCCCAACAATTCTGGATTGTTTCTCCAATTGCCCCGCTCGACGGTAATCACCTGGTTGGCGGTTGTAGCCAAAGGAAACTTCACCACAGTAAGCCCTCCTGACTCTGTAACCAGCATGCTTTTAGTGGTGTCAATGATGACATCTGAAGGCAGAGTGTAGCTACCCTTGTAAAGGCCTGCGGCGCCTCCTGACGATGGTAGTTCGCGATACAGGGTGAATGCGAGGCAGTTTCCAGTGAGGATCGGGGGGTGAGCTTCCGGAATCACCGTACACCCACTTTCTATCACAATACAGTGATATGTCAACGACTCCGAACCGACGGTCCCCTGCTGTTTGCCCACGACAGTAATGTAAGGCCATCTGGGGTTGCGCTTTCCTACAGCAGCACCGGCGCCCACAACCTGCCCTTGGAGTTTGCTTTTGTAGATGCTCGTCACATCTACGTTGTCAAGGCAAATATCTTTGACGGCGGCAGCTCGCAGACGAGTGTATGGTTCACCTGCCTTTTGTGCAGGCGTGGGGCTCTTGCGGAGGTAAACCCCGCGGAAAACCATATCGGTGTTAAGGCGGATCCTCAGCGCGTAAAGCTTCGTGTCGGTTGCCTCCGCCTGATTCTTCGCATAAAGCATGCGAGGAAACTTCGCACCGATGGCCTTGCTGATCCTGCCATCGCGGCCGCCGAGCTCGAAGCCAAATAGGGTCTGCACCACAGCTTTTAAGGCCACGTGCATGACCTCGGTGTCGTCTTTCGCCACGCAGTAAACGTCGACGAAGTCGACGATCACCTGGGCCGTCTGGGCCTCGATGATGTCCGGCCCGGCGTCCCCCGACTTCTTCCTCTTTTTCTCCGCGGTCTTCGACGAGTTGTCACTGCGCTTGCTCATAATGTGGTTCTTCTGTTTCTTGTGGGAGAAGGTCCTGTAAAGTGTGATTTTTCACACGACAAGAAACTTCGACCCACAGAAGAACCCCGAATGAGCGGTTCGGGTGTCCAAATGCCAAGCGCGCTTGCAGCAACCGTTTGTTTGCCAAAACCCTAGTGTCTTGCAGATCACGTGACTTTCTCTCGTAGGTAGGTACAAACCCCAGGTTCCTTATGAAATTGCAACCAAACACTTGTTATATAACAAGCAATCACTTGTTATATAACAAGTAATCACTTGTTATATAACAAGTAATCACTTGTTAGAAATATAACTAGTTATGTCCCAAAAAAACAGCTAACAAGTGCGTCGTGTACCCCCTAGGGGGGGGGGGGTCAGGTCAGATTCTGCCAACGACTCCGCAATCTGGCCGCTTAGGGCCACCCCTGGGGGGGCGCGTATAAGGGAGACTTGGAACAACGAGTTTTAAAACACGAAGCAGTCTAGAAAACCCGTCCAGGTATTTGGTGTTCACAACACAGAAGAACGCGAGGGGCATAGAAAAAACACACACACACACACACGCACACACACACACAACAAGAATAAGAAGGAGTTGGGAGTTTTCCCATCTTCCCCCTCTCTCGCGCTCTAAATCTTTTCTTCCCCTCTTTTTTCAACACACCGCCAGGTTTGCTATTCTTTCTGCTTTTTGCTTGCTAAATAAAACCGAAAGCTGTCCATTTAATTCTGATCCGCAAACAACCAGAGAAAAAAAAACACGAAAAAGGCACTAGAAAACTAGCGAGCCCAAGCAATTCTTTCATTAAGAACCTCTAAAAACAACAGTTAACAAAGAAGCGTAGGAGGAACAAGCAACCTTTGGCTGCACCTGTTCTCAGTCCTTTTTTTCTTCTTTCGGAGCGAAGACCGCAACAGACCCACCCGTTTGGGGGTTCCGGCGCAAAAATGTGGTCCCCAGGAATTCAGAACCTGACGATGCTGTTGTCAGCAACGCTCGTCGTGCTCACTGGGGCCATCGTGGCGTCGCTTGCGATCACGAGCGGTAACGACTCGACGAATGATGCGAGGGACACCGGCGATGAAAGTGTCGGAGGATGCTTCGAAGCGGGTGAGGACAACGTTGCCGAGGTTACTGGCAGGCTGCTGAAGTCGATTCTGACAGGTACCGAGAGCAACCTGAGGTCGTTCACAGACGTTCCCGAGAGGACCGCCGACACAACGTTGCACTTCCTTCAAAACCACCACCCGGACATCACGAATAGCCCGGAATGGATGGACCAAACCATGCGTAGATTCGTGGCCGCCAACCAGCAGGAGCTGGCGCCGCACGGCCTTCGTTCGATCACATACGAGGCTCTCCCGTTCTCCCCGAACTCAAACCCGGACAACTGGGGGGGCACGTTCAACTTCCTCGTGGGCAACGACCTTCTCGGAACAACCTTCGACGACTGGATGCACTTCGTCTCATCCGAAACCCGCAACACCACCAATGGAGGACTCGACTGGAACGACGCCATCACCTTCATGGGCTCCGCCGATTCCGCTGGGAACATTGACACAAGAAATGGTACGCCCCCCCCCCCCCCCCCCCCCCCCCAGTGCTGATGCTAAGGCCCCTAAACTCGGCATCGTTGTCAGCCGGACGGCAACGAGGGGTGGGTGGGTACCCCCCCCCCCCCTCCCCCCCCCCCCCCCCCTTGCAGGGCCTGTGTGCAGCAGGGTGGTGACCGCTCTAAGGTGGTTTCCTCAGCACCGACCAAGAAAAAAAAATTTTTTTTTGGCCCAAATCCTCCCAAAAAAGCACTCGAAAAAAAGAATTTTCGACCCACTTTTTCCACCATTTCACCTTAGAGAATTTAGCTAAGGTGGGTCCCACAGTAGGTCCACAGTGGGTTGCACCAGGAGGGGGGGGGGGGGGGGGGGGTAGGGGGGGGGTACCCCCCCACCCAGGGTTAGCAACTTCGTTTGGGTCTCAGGCTTAGTATCAGCACTGCCCCCCCCCCCTGGTAGCATGCGGCTCGCTACTACAAACCGGGAAAACCCCCAACCAAGACCACAAAACGCACCCTCCGAACAAAGCGCGCTAAGACTTGAGCTTAGCAACAAACCGACACCCCTAACAGCAACACCGTGTACGTCGCGTGAAGAGTACCGCCAAAATCCAGAACAGCAACCCGCTCACCACCCAATCCCGCTACCACCCCTTTGTACAGTGCACAGCCTCCCTCAAGCAATTCAAATCAGTTCCGTTACGTTCCGTCAACGCCTCAGCCGACGCATTCTACTACCCCCGGCAACCCCGATCCCTGTACAGAGCACCACCCTTTACGATACGGACCCGGCCCCACAATCCTCGCAAGAGCTTCGCGGTCAACATGGTACGTTTGCCACCAGCTGACGCGGACATGCGTCGACGCCCGGAGTTCGCAAAGCCCTTTCTCGCACCATTCTTCCAAACTGACTGTGTACGTGGCAAAACGGAGAAGACGACACAGATAGATTGGCCGAAGTGGAAAGAGCAGGGCGAGCTGTTTACGGCCCGGTTCCAGAAGAGGTATCGCAGGCTCCTAGACCACACGTACGCGACGATGAGACTCCAGCGCCCGACAGACGCGAGCAACTACCGCGCTACGGGTCTCATCTACGGACTAGTTGATGCCCACGCCAACCTGCTGTACATCGGCAAGACGAGCAAGACGATGCAGGAGCGGGTTACAAAGCATTGGTCTGGCCGGAACACCAAGCAGGACAGGTTCAAGCGACACTTGCAGAACCTCCCCTCGCCGCCTTACGCGTTCATCCTCTACGACGTCCCAGAAGCGTTCTATGCGGCTGGGGGTAACTTCGACAAAGTTGCCGAGCCGATAGAAATGGCTTTCATCGCGAGGCTAAAGCCGCAGTTCAATATGGTTAGTACTGCAAGCGGCTTTAACAAGCGAGGTAAGAAGCCGCGATCTGCTCCGTCGTTCAAGGGCAAACCGGACAGCGGGCAGTCTACCCCGGAAAATCCTCGAGAGCGCGGAGACGCCTGGGTGCATGTGAAGGATGGGCAGGTCCACGTGGACCAAAGTCGAGGCCGATACTTCGGCATCCGGAAGCAGCTGCATTACATGTTCGGACTCGATGAGGACACCCTACGGGCATACGACGTGAACCCGTGGATGAAGAGCCGCGTCTACAGAGTTCGTACCTGGGTGCGAATGTTCATGGTTGAGCACCTGCAGCACCCGAAGGTAGCAATCCTGGACGAGCTGCTCACGGCGAGGCTTAGTGAGATCAACCATCTTGCGAAAAAGAAAGAGTGCAGCACGAACGCCTTGGTTCTGCATACGGCAGGTGAGCAAGATGATGGATGAAAGGAAGCTAGCCGCCGTTTTCCGTCACGATACCGAACTCCGTGAAATGCTCGCGGACTCAACGGACTTCGTGAACACGAGGGTTTCCACGTCGCTTAATCCTCCCCTCGGGGTCCTTCTGTCAAACTTTACGGATGTTTCGCGACAAACAACTGCTGCCCCGGCCCCTCCCCCTGGTGAATGCCCTTGCCAACGCTACCTTCTAGACGGATACCACATCCAAGGGCATGCGTGCGGGCAGGCACACCTCCTCAAAACGTCGAGCGAGCTAATTTCGCTTTTTGACAAGGGTCGCAAGTTCCGACCGGACGGTGGGGAAGAAGCCGTTTGCAGGGAGGTCGACAAAGCTGTGACCCAGTTCGTTGAGGAGCAATTCAAGGACGCCCCTCCGCACTTCGCAAGGATGCTACGGAGGAAGATACTAGCCACGGTTGACCTCTCCCGGGTGGGAGCCGATCCGGAGCTGACGGCTGGAGCGCGTAAAAAACTGTTGGAGTTGCAGGAACATCTCGTGATCCTGCCCGTGGACAAGAGCTCGCATGATTTCGGCTTCGTGTGTAAAAGATTTTACAACCAGGACTTACACGCGAAGGTCAATCACAGTACGAACTACTCCCCGAGCGAAGAGACGCCTCAACAAGTCATTGCGAGGCACAAGGCCTACCTCGGACGGGAAGGATTACACTCATCGAACGTCCTCCCATACCTATATGGCACCCTGAAGCTGCACAAGGAAGTGACGTCCATGCGGTACATCGCTGGGGTTTCGCGGAAGAACTGTGTCGACTCCGACTCCGAGGCGGCCGATGCTGGACGGGACGCCCGCCCTAAGACCACGTTCTCGTCTACGACGGACGCGCAACTGGACCTGACCGGCTTGCTGAAGGCGATCATGAGCATCCTCCGGCGGGAAGACGACATTCGGTTCAACGCGACTGGGTACCGGTACTTCTGGATCACGGAGTCGAGCGACGACACGGCCTTCTTCCTGAAGACACACGCGGACGAACTCGCGCAGCTGGACGCTGGTACATTTGACTTTACAACGATGTATGACCAGCTGGAGCTTGAGGAGCTTCTTAATGCGGTTGCGGACACGATTAATGAGGCCTTCGCGGCGGAGGCTGCACGTTTGAACGTGGACGCGGGAAGACTCGTATTAGTACGTCCGAAGAGCCAACACGGGCCGACTCGTAAGAAGCGCTGTTTCGCCTTTAAGGTAAACACGGAGGTACGGTCACATGAAGCAGCGTATTCGGCGCAGGAGCTCAAGACCCTCTTGTCTTTCTGCCTGGTGAATACCTATGTTCTGGTCAATAGGGTTCTCATGAGGCAGACGCTAGGCATCCCAATGGGTGCGAACGCTTCCCCGGACATCGCCAACCTCTTTTGCTATGCGAAAGAGCGAAAATACATGATGCGACTCTTGGAAGACGGGGACACGCAACGTGCGGCATTGCTTAGCCTGACACGCCGCTTCATTGACGATCTGTTGTGTTTCGGCACAAAACCCCCACCGGAATCTGTGTACAACATGAGGTACAAACAGACAAACGCCAAGGTTGGGGACGCCACTTTCCTTGGTATTCGGATTCGACATGAAGTCTCCGAGATGTCCGGGAGGAGATACATGCGCCTGTCAGTCCTCGACAAAGCGAAGGCATACCGATACCAGCCCTTGGCGTACACATCCGTGCTCTCCACGGCTCCATCGAACTTTGGGTCGAGTATCCTCATCGGAGCGCTTGTGCGTAACGGCAGGATTGCGAACAACCTCCATGACTTTAAGACCGAGATGAACAACACGGTGCTGAAGCTCATGAGACGGGGGTACCGCAAGAGTGTCTTAAAAAGTGGGTTTCGTAAATGGTTACTAGACACGTACCCAGAAGCGAAGTTCGGTGATCACTGCGAGAAGATCCGTGCGCACTTCGTGTGGCTCGTACATGAAGTGGAACGCATTCTGCAGATGCCCGACTTGGAGTCCATCGACCAAGCGGTCGAGAGGCTGCTCGCTGAGAAGGCCTTCGTGAGATACAGGGACCGTCCTCGACCTGGCACACGAACGGAACGAGATACGCCCGATCGGCCTTCCACTGCGGCTCCGAAGCAGCGTCGTGATCTTGTGCCCCAGGATGGGACGACTAAAGGAAAGCGCAAGCGCAGAGACGATGAGGCTGCTCAGCCTGGACCGAAACGGCGCTGCGACGTGTCCCATGCAGTGCCTGACATGCTGGAATCATCACCCGCTGTCGGCCGCCAAGCTGTCATTTGTATCCAACGGCCCTCCCGCATGTTCGACCCGTCACCGTTTGAACCTGCCGGCCTCCCGAACCTTGGGAATACTTGTTTTCTCAATGCGGTACTGCAGCTCTTGTTGCGTGTGGAACCGATCGAGAACATGTATTACAGTCTTGCGCAGAATCCTCTGAATTTCCGGGGGTTCCTGAAGGAGTTCTTGACGTACTTCGTCCTACTGGTAAGCTCGCGCTCGGGGAGGAGCCAGCTCAGCCAAGACAGCCGAAGGATAGGGGCTGAAACAATCCTCGCCATGCTCCCAATGTTCTGCGATGCGCGACAGCACGACGCGCACGAGGCTTTGGTTGCAATTCTGGATAGGACAGACAGCTCCCTAGGGCCGGACGAGACGACGGAGGCTTGTCCGGATTGGCGGCTTTTCCAGACGTGCCTGGAAAACACGATGACGACAACAACACGATGTATCGCCTGTGGCGCCACATCCACCCGTCATCAACTGGTACGGTGTCTTCAAGTCCCTCGTGGAAGGCCGGTGGAGGACGCATTCTGTGTTCGTGGAATTATGAATCCGGAGAGGAGGTGTGACTGCGGAGCTGCTGGATCCGTTGTGGAGACCATGAACGTGCATGTGGCGTCCGAGTGCCTGCTGTTGCAGTTCGGCATTTACGCAAGCGATGGTGCGAGACTACGGAATGACGCTTCCCTACCGCTCCTCCTGCGACTGCCGGACGGCACACTACGCCTTTCCGCGGTGGTTGTACACACGGGACAAAATACGACAAGCGGCCATTTTGTCACATACGTCTTGCAAGGGATGCAATGGACGCTTTTCGATGACGAACGAGTCTTGCACGTCGACAACGTTCCTTGGACTGACATATACCTCGCCGCATACGTACGAATCCCCAATGCGTCCCACGAGGTGGTCGAACGCTTGCCATCACCTACTATGATGGCAACAACAGTCCCACCGCAGGTCCCGCTGATACCTTCTAGTCCGCCCTGTACCGACGCGAATCTGGAATCTTGCCAACCCATGCCCTCCGACGCCGCTTTGGCAGCACACGACCAGCCACCTGAACAGCCCAAGGACCCCCCGGAACTGCGCTGCAAGCGCTGCTTCACCGACCGCACCAAGGACGGTCGATTGTTCCGGGGCCTCAGAGGCCTGCATGTGCACGAACGTCTCTGCACGTACGTCAACTTCGGGGAGTGATGTATGCCCTGCGGAACAGCCGGAATCTCGGCCTAGCGGGGCTGAGTTCAGGTACGGTGCCCACTGTAAATAAGAGGACGCATTGCTGAAGTGCTGCGTCGGCGACGTTTGCTTTTCGTGCCGCGTCTGATGACGACCTGCCGACTTGCGTTTAATGTACTGGAGGTTCGTTAAAGACCGCCTGGCCGTGTGCTAGGCGTAGTTTAAGGTTGTACTGATCTACAAACAACCACTTACGAGCTTGTCAACCCCACCGATTTTCTATCTTCTTTCCCCCTCCCCCTTTTCGACGTTGCTGTTGACTAACGGTTAGGTCGGACCCTTCCCCGGTGAACATCCCATGAAAGTAACAGTGTTGACTTAGACCGATACGGGCTACATGGCAACCCCTGCTCAACATGTATGCACGTGGGGGGCCCAGGGCCACATTCATTGCGAATGTGTTCGTGGTGTCGGTCGCAGAAGTCTTTTGTTTTGGCTAGCCAAAGAGAGAAAAAGAGCGAAAGAGTACGTACAGTAGTGAGTAGAGAAGAGAACGAGTGTAAAAGAAAGGAGGTAGCACGGACTACCAGGCCAGCGGAGACCACCGCAAAAAGAAATTTTCTTTCCCCTACTTCATCCCACAAAACCATCACCAACAACAACGACCCCCCCCCCCCCAGGGGTGGAAACTGAATCTGGCCGGTCTGGGTTTTGGGTTTTATGTTTCCTGGGGGGGGTGGCTTGTCCAGGACATCAGCGTTTGCACTTAGAAGAATTCGAGGCCCACCTCACGGTTTTTGTGAAAGTTTGAAGAATGGGGGGTCCGGGGGGCCAAGCCCCCCGGCCGGACGGTACGGTACGCCAAGGTACGCCTTCGGCGTTTTTTCGCGTTGATCTTCGGAAACCCAGTGCTTCTAGTGGATGTCCCGAAAACTATACAATATTACAGTATGTGGCGTATATTTAGAGTTAAAGTTCGCTTGAAATACCGGGGTTTTAGGGTCTCCGTGTGACCGTTCATGAATGGGTTCTCTTAGAGCAAGAAAGGGCTTTATGGTTACGGATTGTATATTTATTGCATGCTTTCGTTATGGGTTATGGCTAGCCATATCCGGGACTGTTTGTGGTATTTGCGGGAATATCAAAATACAATCATTCCCCGCAAGTTACCCCTCCGAACCTTCAACTCGTATGGGATAGCCGGAACATTCGACATTATCTATCATCAGAGGCAGAGTATGCTTGCGGACAACGTCCCGAACGGCAAGACAAGGAAAGAAACTCCGAAGCTGTGCTTTCAATTTTCCCCAGTTCCAGGTCAGGGTGAGAACCAAAGTGAAAAGTCCTAGCAAGCAAGCCGTCTTCGTTTTACCAAAAATGATTTACGGCCCATTGAAAAACAGAACAGTTCTATTTTATGTACCAATGGACTCGGGGTACGTACGGCAGTATGGCTAAGACGACGATGACGACGACGACGATGAACATGATGATGATGCTGATGATGATGATGATGATGACGACGACACGTTGCTTCGCTTTATGGCCTTGGGCGGCGGACAAGAGGGCGGGCATGACGAGGCACGTTTTCGTTTGCCTTGTGGGACTGCGGGAACAGCTGCTGAGGAACGATTGTCAGTTGTTGACGGGGCGGGTTTAGTGGCCGGTGTCGTGCGTTTGCCTTGTGGGACTGCGGGAACAGCTGCTGAGGAACGATTGTCAGTTGTTGACGGGGCGGGTTTAGTGGCCGGTGTCGTGCGTTTGCCTTGTGGGACTGCGGGAACAGCTGCTGAGGAACGCTTGTCAGTTGTTGACGGGGCGGGTTTAGTGGCCGATGTCGTGCGGAGGCGTTTGTGTGTTCCCAGTGTATCGGGTTGGTGGGTTGGCTTTCTTTTCGCTGAAGCCGTAACAACAGGGAGCAGAATAGGCGAAGCAGATGCAGGCTGCGATGGAGCTGCTACGGCAGACGGCGCTGCAGAGGCTGATATGGACCCTCTTGGCCGAGAAGGGGCAGGTCTTGATTGAGCAGTGTTGGCAGGCGACGACGTAGCTGCGTTGGCGGCTGGGGCAACTCGTGAACGAGCACCCGCGGAAGGGGTGCTTCTTAGGGTGGCGATGGGCTGCGACGCGGTAGATGCTTTGGCACCCGGGGCAACTTGTGGTCGAGCACCCGCGGAAGGGATGCTTTGAGCTTTCGGCTGCTGCCCAGGCGATGAGGTAGCTGCGTTGGCGGTCGGGGTAACTCGCGATCGAGAAACCGCGGATGGAGTGATGCTTGGGCGGGCCACCGGCTGCTGTCCAGTCGGACCTGCCACGCGAGCCGTCAGCAGAGCCGCAACGATGCTGGCAATTGCGATGTTACCCAGGAGGCCCTTCACCCCGAGCCAATGCGCGAGATCTCGTTCACGCAGTTCGTCGACGGTCCGCTGGACGGCAGGGTCTTGCCCTCGGCGATGCATGGCCTCTACCCATGTCCACGTCTTCCGGTTCCGCTCCGCCTCCGAGTCGGTCTCCTTTTTTGGGCGCCCGCCACAATCCCTTCGGTCCTTGACGTTCCAGAACCGGATGCCATCCATCAGGAAGTCGTGAGCATCAGCCGGTGATGGACCGTTCTTCGATATCAGCATCTCTTGGCTGATTGTTAGCCCGGATCGTTTGATCCACGGTGTCGCTCACTTGGGACAAGACAAACAACACCGACGCGGCCTGCAGCAGTGGTATGCGGTCGAATGTGTCGAATGGCTTTCCAGCAAACTCGGAGAGAATGCGCCGGATGGGCCACGCGAGCCCTGCAGTGAGACTTCCGAACGCATCTCGGAGGTAGTCCGCAGTTGAGGCACATAGCACTTTCTGTACCCGAGGCAAAGCCTTATTCGCTGCAGTCCACTGCCCGTACAACGCAACTGGAACGCGCGTGACATAACAAATCGGGAACTCGGTCGCAGGAGCGGAGCATGTTGTGCACAGAAGGTTTCTTGATAAGACACCAGGGTTGCAATACGCACAACTTGCAGGTGGCGCCGGTGCAGCTGCGGATGCTGGAGCAGTCGGTGTGGATGCACAACTTGGGACACGGGTCTCCTGGTAGCCTCTACCACTCCCCCCTCTCATTCGTGCGTGCAGCTCAATCTCGTCGCCTCCTACCAGCCCGAGTTCCTCGATCCTGGCGTCCATGGACAGCGGGGCTAGGCCCCCTCCCCTTTTACTCGCCCAGATGGACTCCTCCGGTGGTATCTTAAGGACCTGCGAGAGTTTCGACGTTCCGTCGACGGTCGCTGTACGCAGTCGCCCCGTCGGATCGCGGATCAGCAGCTGTAGAGTTTCTTCCTGCTGCCAGTGCTGGCGATCCGAGTTCCTGAGTGGGTTTGCCCAGGCGACTTCCGACAGCGGACCCTCCTCTTGACACAAGAACTCCTGTATTACCCCGAGGCAAGCCCTCAATTTGCCAAGCCGTACGTGCCACTGGGCGATCCATTGCCGGCGAAGCTGGCGGAACCACCGGCGCTGTCTTCGGGTCAATCTTTCGGCGGCGAGGGGCGGTGCTTGGGCACAGGCGAGAACGAGGAGTTCTTGTTCCGGAGGTGCGAATCTCGGATACAAATCGGGTTCGGTTTCCGATGACGTTACACGAGAGGGGAGCCGGAGGTAGAGCGCCGTTGTCTCGGCCAGCCTGTCTTCTCCGAACTGGCCAGTCCGGTCTTCGAATCCGCCGTCGGTGTCGCTGACGCTCATGCTGCTCTGTGCTGTAGACGAGTGTGCAGCCGGCTTGCTTCGCCGGATCAGCGAGGACGATAACACAAACACCAGTACCAACAGAATGGCAGTTTTCTCCTTGGCAGACAGTGCGCTACTTACGTACTGAGCGCGGGTCAGTCCAAAGACGTTCACGCAACGGGGGGTAGTCATGGTTGATTCTCGTTTATTAGGATCGACTTGAACTCCTGAGTGTGCATGGAGAATTGACGACGGTTCCATTGAGAACGGTTATAGCTGGTTTTTACAGTGGCTACATCCCGGATACACACTGGTTACACCCGGTTACAGTGGTTACATGCTGGTTACAAGTGGTTACAGCGGTTACATCCCGGTTACAGACTGGTTACACCCGGTTACAGTGGTTACATGCTGGTTACAAGTGGTTACAGCGGTTACATCCCGGTTACAGACTGGTTACACTCGGTTACAGTGGTTACATGCTGGTTACAAGTGGTTACAGCGGTTACATCCCGGTTACAGACTGGTTACACTCGGTTACAGTGGTTACATGCTGGTTACAAGTGGTTACAGCGGTTACATCCCGGTTACAGACTGGTTACACTCGGTTACAGTGGTTACATGCTGGTTACAAGTGGTTACAGCGGTTACATCCCGGTTACAGACTGGTTACACTCGGTTACAGTGGTTACATGCTGGTTACAAGTGGTTACAGCGGTTACATCCCGGTTACAGACTGGTTACACTCGGTTACAGTGGTTACATGCTGGTTACAAGTGGTTACAGCGGTTACATCCCGGTTACAGACTGGTTACACTCGGTTACAGTGGTTACATGCTGGTTACAAGTGGTTACAGCGGTTACATCCCGGTTACAGACTGGTTACACTCGGTTACAGTGGTTACATGCTGGTTACAAGTGGTTACAGCGGTTACATCCCGGTTACAGACTGGTTACACTCGGTTACAGTGGTTACATGCTGGTTACAAGTGGTTACAGCGGTTACATCCCGGTTACAGACTGGTTACACCCGGTTACAGTGGTTACATGCTGGTTACAAGTGGTTACAGCGGTTACATCCCGGTTACAGACTGGTTACACTCGGTTACAGTGGTTACATGCTGGTTACAAGTGGTTACAGCGGTTACATCCCGGTTACAGACTGGTTACACTCGGTTACAGTGGTTACATGCTGGTTACAAGTGGTTACAGCGGTTACACCCCGGTTACAGACTGGTTACACTCGGTTACAGTGGTTACATGCTGGTTACAAGTGGTTACAGCGGTTACATCCCGGTTACAGACTGGTTACACCCGGTTACAGTGGTTACATGCTGGTTACAAGTGGTTACAGCGGTTACATCCCGGTTACAGACTGGTTACACTCGGTTACAGTGGTTACATGCTGGTTACAAGTGGTTACAGCGGTTACATCCCGGTTACAGACTGGTTACACTCGGTTACAGTGGTTACATGCTGGTTACAAGTGGTTACAGCGGTTACATCCCGGTTACAGACTGGTTACACTCGGTTACAGCGGTTACATGCTGGTTACAAGTGGTTACAGCGGTTACATCCCGGTTACAGACTGGTCACACTCGGTTACAGTGGTTACATGCTGGTTACAAGTGGTTACAGCGGTTATGTCGATTCATCGTGGGAATGCTAAGCGCGTAACGAACCACTCTCTAGGAAGGTGTTGGGCACCGGATTCAAAGGAATCAGACAACAAAAGCGATCCACGAGTTGGTTGCGTCGAAGGCGGGCGTGGGGATTTCCCGGGCTCTTGCGGCGAGACACAAGGAGAATGGGGTGTCGGTGGCGGAGGCGCACCGCCGTTTGCAGCAGGCAGTTGGTCGGGCATGGGCGAGTTCTACGGTGGACGACCGGCGCAATATGTGGCGCCGGTTCCAGGCGTGGGCCAGTGGGCGTGGACTGGGCCTCAACCCGGATGTGGCTGTGCTTTTTGTTGTGGCAACGTCAGTGGAACCCCAGGGGATGTTGGGGTATTCCCGCCTCCTTTCGGCAGTTTTTGGCCATATGGGGGTGGACAGCAAGCCGTTGAAGGTGCTGGCGTCGGTGCTTCGTGGGGATGGGGCGTCTATCCCCCTGTCCCAGGCGGAGGGTATCCCGAGGGAGACGCTGATTTCGTGGGCGAGGCGGCAGGTGCCGCACCTGCGTTTGGCAGCGTTCGTGGCGTGGAAGACGGCGTCGCGCTGGGCGGAGGTGAGACTGTTGACGCGCCCGTGTTTTGTGCTGGTGAGCACCACGGAGGTGATCATCGACTGGGGAACGCTTCCGAAGGGGCGTTCCAGAAACCCGTATTGTCTGAGCAAACAGCAGTGATTCGCGGGGCGTTGACGGAGGAGATCGCGGCGTTGGTACGTGGCGCGGGGAATTTCAGCCCGCTGACGCCGGTGACAACGTCGCAGCTCGACGGGATGTGGGCGCGCGAACCGCGGATGTGCCGGTACTCGGCACACAGTATCAAACGAGGGGCGGTCGACCACCTCGTGTGCGCGAAAGCGGCGGGAGCTCCGTTTCCCGAGCACCTGATTTCGCGCTTGGCGAAACACACCACCGACAACGTCGACCCGACGTTGGCGCAAATGACGGTGCGGTACACATCGGATGTGGTGGCACTGGCGCGCGTGTTGAGGACGGCGGAGGTGACCGAACACCTGTGAAGGGCCGGAAGCGGGGCCACGATGATCCGAGACGGTTCATGCGGCAGCACCACTCGGTGTTCAAGCGCGGCAAACAGACGCGCCTACCAAAGACGGAGGACGAGAAGGCTTCGCCGTTGCACGTCGACAACGTGCGACCCATGAACGTGGGGCTGTTGCGTGGGCGTATGAGCGAGACGACGCGGGCCAGGTTCGATGAGACGTGGCGGCGGACGTTCGATGTGGCGAAATTGCGGCCGTCTTCTTCTCGACGGGTTTCGCGGCTGCAAGCGAAGCATGCGGAGGAGCTGGAGTTGAACGGCATTGCGCAACGGGCTAGCGGCCCGGGTAGGTCGGTCAACGTCCCCTTCACTGTGGTGGAGGAAAAGGAAGGCGCTCTGCGCCAACGTTTTATTTTGTGGACGCACGAGGCGAACGACGCGATCGAGGCGGATGGCTACGAGGCCCAGGTACCGCTGAAGCACGTCAGCACGTACCTCGACGCGGTGCACGCGGAGTGTGGCTCGACACGCGACCTCCGCTGCGGTTTTTACGGCGTAGAAGTTCCGCGGGGGGCACGGGATGCCTTTCGCTTCCAGGACGACGCAGGCGATTGGTGGGAACTCACCCGCCTGCCGATGGGCCACACGTGTGCACCGGAATTGATGCACACGTTGACTTCGACGATCGCCGGGCACCCCGATTTCGTTAAGACGGTGCATGCGGTGCCAGCGGCTGTGACGGTGCACACGTGGGTCGACAACGTGCGTTACGCGGGGTCCCGGAAAGACGTGCTCGAGGCGTCCCGCAAGGTCGACGAATTGGCAGCTCGTTCGAAGGTTACGTGGAAGGACGCCGACACGAGAACCGCCAGCACCCGGTACGAGTTTATCGGGGTGGACTGGGACCACCAGAGCAGGAAAGTCGGCATTTCGGCCAGGTTGTCGAAGAAATTGGCACGGGATCTCGCAAGGGTGCGATGTCCGCGTCCGGTCTGGAGACGCTGGGTGGTCGGTTGCTGCACGCGTCGGCCATCGTGGGTGTTTTCGTCGGCGAGTTCTACTTCCCTTGAAGTTTCTTCGCCGGTTGACGAATGCGCTGAACCGGGGCGAGAAGGCCGTCGACCAGACGGTTCGCCTCTCGCTGTGTGCAGCGGCTACTCGACGGCTGGGTTCGCCCGGTGTTGGAGAAGCGAAGATGCAGTGACCGGCCCGGGCCGTCGCTCACCGTGTTTGTGGACGCAAGTCTCGAGGGATGGG